>JBAMMX010000004.1:28201975-28801975 GCA_037126225.1 Dillenia turbinata
ACATGTGTAAATGGGGATGCAATTTAGTTAAAGAGTTGGTTTTTGCTAGAATTGAATGACGTAGGAAAATTTGTATCAATTAAATTATTTTTTTTTAGATATTTGTCTCTTTGGTCGATTTTAATTTGAAATTAAGGTTTAGAATATTGTTGTTGTTGTAAGAACTAGGTCAGTTCTTTTTTTTTTGTTTTAAATTGACTTAGTAGAAACAAAATAGGAATCATCAAATGGGCATATAGTGATCAGTGAGTGGCTAATAATAGAGTTGATATTCAAACCACCATAATGGAAGTTAAAGGTGACGTCTTAATCGCCTACGTTAGAACGCAATGCCATTCCAAACACGCACTCAAACTTGAATAAAAATAGGAGAAACTTGGGATCATAGTCCCATTAGTATTTTATTGGCAATAGTAAATTCCCATTTTATTCTAGAAGTTTGATTGTGGTATTTCATTCAAAAAAAAAAAAAAAGAAAAGAAAAAGAAAGAAAAGTAGGTTAGTTCTAGTGGAGTAACTTTTGAATTTTAAATTTAAAGTCAAAATACTGTCATTTTCTTTTTGGCTTTCATAACCCAAAACTTATATTTTCGGTAACATGATAAAATCTTATGAAAGTGTTTGTAGATTGTGGTTGAAGCTAGAACAGAATTGGAGAAAGAGAGAACGAGAAATAGCAGGGAAAAATAAAATCAGACCCCGAAAACGACGTCGTCTCCTTTTGCGCCCATTTATATTATTAAATGTGGCTTAGAACCCAGCAATAAAATTACTGCAGTCATTTTACCATTTTTTTAAGGATTTATCTAGCGGAGACACAGTTAAAAAAAAAAAAAAAAATCAATTTGTTTTAAGAAGCTTAAAATAGTGATGCTGTGGTTGCATTGCAAGGGGATAGGCCACACGAGAAATTTTCCAAATAGTTCGAGGCATACTTCATGACCCCCCAAAAAAAAATTGCCAAGGAAGAATAATAATTTTTTAAATTTTAAAGTTGGATTTTACAAATATTTCTAACGATATTACTGAAGGATAGACTCGTCTAAAAATAATAAAAGTATAATTTAAATTGAATATTTTTTATTTTTTAATTATATAGAGATTTGAATCTAAAATTTCTAAATTGAAAAATGAAAATTGTAATCACTAAATTGTATTTGTGAAAGTTGTTTATTGTAATAGGTAAAGTTCTTTGCCTTCTAAAAAAGAAGACATGCGATGATAGTTTTGAGTAAGTTTAGATCACAAAGTTTGGTCAAAAGGGAGCGGCCAAAACTCAACAACGAGGATGTTATTATTAGATTCAGAAATATGCATGAAAAGTTCTCAAGGAATAGCTCAGTAACCACAATTCCTTATCCCAATCTTAAAATTTATATATAAAGAAAAAAAAGAAAATATGCATGAAAAGTCAACGAAGCTGATTACATCTTTAAAGCCGTTCAAAACTAGGAGGAGAGGATTGTCCTTTTCTTACTCGAAAACTTGCACATGAATTATCAAACAGATAGATCCAACGAATTCCCTCTTGTGTTTTTGTTTGCTTAGCTTTCTTTTCTTGGTCGACATCATAGTACATACATAGACATACTAATCTGTTTCCAGCAGTGTAAAGGGGCCAAGAAAACCAAGAAAATATCAATTGGATTCCATTTCGTTGACCATTGAAAAAAAAAAATGCATCTATCTTCCCACCACATATTCCAGTTGTCTGCAAATGGGAAGTATGAAAATCTATTCTAAATGGGATTCTTTTTGTGAAAAGTCATAGAGTTGGAAGGTTTGCAAAAGTTTCAATGAACCACGTTGATAAATGTTGAGATATCTACTCTACCATATTCTCTAAATGGGATTTTTTTTTTTTTTCTAGTGAAAAGTCATGAAGTTGAAAGGTTTGAGGAAGTTTCAATGAACCATGTTAGTGAATGTTGAAATATCTACTCTTTTTTTTTCACTATTAGTATTTGGAATCATATTCAGATTAATTCAATTTAAGACTTGTAGTGACTCAATTCAGGAGCTACCCTCCCAGTGTAGCATTTTTCATTCTCAAGACTCAAATCCAAAAACTTGATTAAGAGATTTTGTATCATATCGTACTATACAAAAAAAAAAAAGGAAAAAGGCTTGTACACATAATTTTAATATAATAAAAATGAATACATGTGTTCGTCGTTAATAAAATTTTAATTGCTATTTTAATTAATAAAATATAAAAAATGACATAAAAACTATTTATAAACAAAGAAAAATGATCAATTTGCGACATAATTATTTTTTTTTTAAGTCTTATTAAGAATACTTGAAGTCATTCAACCCGAATTAGAAGTCAAGGTATTGCACTCCTACTGCCAAAAATTTTTACAAAATTTTCTTCGCCCGTTTTGCAAAATTGACCACTCTACTTTTTTCCAACATCATTTTGTTCATTGCAAAATTTAGAATAATTTATCATACCAATGGACAAAATTAAGGATATGTCCTTGAAAAAATATTTTGTGGAAGAAGAAATATCTTGGTTTTTTTTTTTTATTATTGATTTAGTAGAAAAAAAATAGGAATCATCAAATGGGCATATAGTGATCAGTGAGTGGCTAATAATAGAGTTGATATTCAAACCACCACGATGGAAGTTAAAGGTGATATCTTAATCGCCTACGTTAGAACGCAATGCCATTCCAAACATGCACTCAAACTTGAACAAAAATAGGAGAAACTTGGGATCATAGTCCCATTAGTATTTTATTGGCAATAGTCAATCCCCATTTTATTCTAGAAGTTTGATTGTGGTATTTGATTCAAAAAAGGAAAAAAAAAAAGTTTAGTCCTAGTGGGGTAACTTTTGAATTTTAAATTTAAAGTCAAAATACTGTACTTTTCTTTTTGATATTCATAACCCAAAATTTATATTTTCTTTAACATGATAAAATCTTATTCATAATACATAAAATTCTCTTTATATATATATATATATATATATATATATATATATATTAACTTATGTTGTTTTGTCTTCATCTTCATTTTTATATGCCCACCAAATAAGTATTAGTCATGATCTAGAAAAATGCATTTCCTATATGCCTTTTCATAGAATATGATTAAGAATGTCAATTACGTCAAGAAACCAGAGAGAGAGAGATCAGCTCCGATGTAAATTTGTGAAATAGAATACAAGGCGATGAAACATGACCCAAAGGTTCTTCAGGGTAGCACACAAAGATCAAAAGGTCTATAACTAAGCTAACATTTTAGCATGATTGAGACACGTGATTTATCTCCTCGAAGAACGAACCTCTGAGTTAGTCCCCAACGATAACAACCAATCAATTTATATAGGCATTCAGTAGCCGCAAGCTTATATCCATCTTTCCTTAGTTGATAACCGATGGACCACCAGAGAACCGATGGATCAACCCTCATCGACTGAGGGTAAATTTAACTAAGACCCGTATCAATATTTATTTCCTTTTTGATTATGAAATACATCATCTAGATAAGGAAAAAATCACAAAATCTAATTAATAAGATAAGAAATCTCCACATATTGCTAAACTTCCTAAAGTGATGAAAATCGTAAATCTCCTGAGAATATTTGACTATGAAATCTTAAAATTGTCAAATTTTCTTACAAGGAAACTAGGGTTACCACGCCTCGGATACACACGGCTCCTAAGAGACCTATATATAAAAGCATTCGGTATACCAAAACCCAGGTATGTTCTCTGAGACTAGACAAGGGCTCTCAGCTCTCTCTCTCTCTCTCTCTCTCTCATGCTCAGTCTGTTTCATTCCTATCGAAAATCGTTCTTTCTAACTTGACCGTTGGAGTCTCTCCGTCGGAGCATCCTCCTGCAGTCTTTTATAGGTTTCAAATCGTCCCCGAAAGCAACAGTTCAACGAGAATCTATGGAATCCACCTCCAACAGATTGGTACCGTCTGTGAAAAAACAGACTGACTCTTTAGACAAACATTCTGTCTGCATTTTGCTACTATTCAGAATATGATAGCAGTCAAAAGAAAAAGGCCAATCACTAGTTTTGACGATGACAATCTAATTGGAGTTGACCATAATCGCAATGACCCTTTGGTTATCACTGCAAGAGTGGAGTCCCACGTCGTTAAGAGAAGTCTTGTTGATCATGGAGTAGACTGTGATCTCCTCACTTCGAACGCCTTCCAGTGAATAGGTTTCAATTTGTCTCACCTTCAACCTCCAATCGGGTCTTTTAAAGGACTTTTTAATAAATGCATCTATCTAGAAAGTGTTATTCCTCTCACTGTAACCTTAGGAAGTCCGCCAATCATGTGGCCGCTAAAGTCATCTTCCACGTGGTGAAATTATTTTCGCCTTACAACGCTATCCTCAGTCGTCCTAATCTGGACGAACTGGAAGCACTACCCGGTATGAAATATATGAAGGTCAAGTTTATAATACCAAAAGGAATTGCTACTCTCTATAGGACCCCGATCTCTATGTTTTTCCCGCAATCAAAGGTGGACGAGAACTTTCCGATCAACACCCTAGAGTTTAGAGATGATGTCGAACTAATGACCAAGCCTGAGCCCGTTGAAAAAGTGATTGAAATTCCCTTAACCGGTAATTCTAGCCAAACCGTTCAAGTCAAGAATAACTTGCTAACACATCTCCGAGAAGCGATTATCGATTGCCTACGCCGACATTCACAAGTCTTCACTTGGTCTCCTAAAGATATGCCTGGTATCCATCCTTCGGTTATAGTCCACAAGCTGACTGTTAATGTTGGATACAAACCAGTCAAACAGAAGAAAATGGTGTTTGCCCTAGAATGCCAATGCATCATCCAAGAAGAAGTTCAGAAACTATTGACGGCTAGATTCATTCGTAAAGTCATGTATCCCGAATGGTTAGCCAACGTGATCTTGATAAAAAAAGTTAATGATAAATGGAGGATGTGTATGGATTTCATTGATGTCAACAAGGCGTGTCCAAAAAATAGCTACTCGCTTCCTAACATCGACAATCTTGTGGACAACTCCTCAGGCCACCAACTTTTGAGTTTCATGAATGCTTATTCTAGCTATAATCAAATACGAATGGTACTAGAAGATAAGGAAAAGATAAATTTTATCACAGAATTCGGTATGTATTGTTATAGGGTCATGCCTATCGGTCTGAAGAACGCTAGGGCGACCTTCCAACGGTTAGTCAATAAAGTCTTCAAGGAACAACTGGGCAGAAATGTAGAAGCATATGTTGATGACATACTCATCAAGAGCACTAGTACAGAGGCCCATGTTACCGATCTCGAAGAAACTTTTCAGATATTGGAGCGTTACAATATGCGGCTAAATCCAGCAAAGTGCACCTTTGAAATCGTGTCAGGCAAGTTCTTGAGTTTCATGATCACCAACCGGGGAATTGAGATAAATTCCAAAAAGATACAAGCAATACTGGATATGTCACCACCCCAGACGTTCAAGGAGGTATAGTGCCTTACTGGTAGAATATCGGCCCTAAACTGATTCATGTCGAGAGTCGGGAGAAAGTATAAACCCATCTTTGATACTCTGAAGAGGTCCTAGAGGTTTGTATGGATGCTCAAGTGCTAAACGGCCTTCGAACAGCTTAAAGAATCCCTCATATCGATTCTACTGCTCTCTCATCCCATTCCTAATGAGAACCTATATCTATATCTCTCTATCTCTAACTGGGCACTTTGCTCTATCCTTGTGAGACAAGAGTCAACTATACAAAAGCCAATCTACTATATCAGTCGAATACTAAAAAAATCTGAAGCTAACTACTGACCTATTGAAAAGATAGTTTATGCTCTAGTTGTCTTAGCCAAGCGCTTTCAACCATATTTTCAGACCCATACTATCGTATTGCTCACCGATCAGCCGCTAAAATAGATCCTTCAAAATAGAGATACCATTGGATGTCTCGTTAAATAGAGTGTAGAGTTGGTTGAGTTTGATATTCAGTACCAGCCGAGACCCGTGATCAAAGGTCAAACTTAGCAGACTTCATTCTTGAATGCACCCTTCTGGTTCCGGCCGAACACGAGTCAATCGATAACCATGAAGAATGGTCACTACTAGACTGAATGTTACATGATGATGGGTCATCAAACTCCTCGGGAAGTGGTGTTGGGCCCATACTGATGGATTTGGAAAATTTCAAGATAGAGTATACTCTTCGTTTTAAAACCATAAACAATCAAGCGAAGTATGAAATTTTATTGACGGTACTTCGAATCACAACGACCATCGGGGCTCGAAGTGTTCAAGTGTTTACCGACAGTCAGTTAGTTTTAAACAAATTGAAGGGGTTTACGAGACTAAGAGCCAAATATGACCAAATACCTAAGCAAACTGCACGAAACGATGAGCAAGATAGACAAGGTTGACATCTAACAAATCTCTCGATCAGAGAATGAGCAGCCTGACACACTCTCTAAGTTAGTCAGTTCAGAATCAGTTGCCTCCAGCCGAATAGTTTACATCGAGAGTCTGCCACATCCCAAAATCAATAAACCCTAAAAGATCCTTGTAGCAGACCAACCTCTCAGCTGGAAAGATTCCATAGAAGCCTATTTGAAGTACAATCGTCTACCAGACTCATCCTTGGAGGCAGTGAAATTAAAACAGAAGGCTGTTTACTATGCAATCATTAAGGGAATTTATACAGGAAGTCCTTCACTCACCCGTTCCTGAGATGCCTGACCCAAAAAGAAGGAAACTATGTCTTCCGAGAGATTCATGAAAGGATATGCAACAACCACTTGGGGGCTTAAAACATGGTTCACAAAACCCTATGTCAAGGGCACTACTGGCCAACCATAAAAATTTACTCTGACAATTACTTTAAGAGGTGTAACAATTGTCAACGTTTCTCTTCAGTGCCACGACTGCCCTCCACAGAGCTTAGTCCTATAGCGAATCGCTGGTCGTTCACCCAATGGGAAATGAACATTCTTGGACCATTCTTACCAGCCATCGAACAACGAAAATTCCTTATAGTAGTTATCGACTATTTCACCAAATGAGCGGAAGCCAAACCATTGGCTCAGATAGTAGTAGTTAAAGCCCAATCGTTTGTATGGTCTCACATCATCACTAGATTCAGCGTGCCTTATGTTCTCATCACCAACAACGGGAAGTAGTTTCACAACAAAAGCTTCCAAGAATTCTGCAGTAAGTTAGAGATTCAGCACCGGTTCTCATTAGTCGCTCATCTGCAAACTAATGGACTCATTAAAATAACGAACAGAATGATTCTACGGGGGCTAAAGACAACACTGGACGAAGTTAAAGAGCAATGGATAGAAGAATTTTACGGCATCCTTTGGTCATACCGTACTATGCCTCGAAGGGCAATTGGCGAGAAACACCATTCAGTCTAACGTACGGGTGTAAAGCTGTCATATCGGTAGAGATAGGATTCACTTGCTCTGGGTGGACCAATACGATGCGGTACTAAATGAACTTGACTTACAGGAACAACTGGATCTACTTCTAGAACTACGGGAATCTGCGTTTGCCAGTATAACACCAGACAAATTCGAATTGTTATGTTTACTCTAAATGGGCTATTTAAAAAATTCTTATATTGGTGAATATGTGAGAAAATAATTAATTTAGATTATAAATATAGAGTTTTTGCTTGTTGGACTATACAAGAATTTCTTAGGACACTTGGTCGACAGATTTTCAATTTTTAAATTCCCGATCATTTGAATTATCGATTACCAGAGTATTCAATATTCAGTAGAACTTAATTTCTTTGTGAGAGATTGATTTGTTCAGAAGGGATTTAAATTGGTAGATTGTTTATCCAACTTTAATTTCCTAATCGGTTGTTAGTGATGACCATCTATTATTTTACAAGTGAAAATCATGTCGGTGTACTGTGAAGTGGTAGTCTATCGATATATTGTAAAGCCTATAAACAGTAAGTAGATGATGGAACTTGTAGTCACTTGAATAGACTCATTACTCTACAATTTATACATATATATAAATATAAATATATATTTATCGGTGCATTATACTTAGATGTTGAATTTTTCTTGTCGACAGAACCCCAACGATAAATATTGAAAATTGCCTTCTGCCTTGTTGGTACACTCATTTCAACTAAATGAGAACTGTAAACCTCCTCAATACATTGTAGAGTTTGTGGCTTGTCAGTATATTCTGAATTCTGTCGGTATCTCCATTTTGGAAACCCCATCGGTATCCATTTTGAGACTACTTCTCAATATATCATCCCCAATTTGTCGGTTGGTACACTTCCTTATTTCTAATTGTGAGACTCCTAGATGATGGAGAGTTAAATTTACATAACCCATCGGTAGCTTTGATTTCCATTTGCCTATTGATACATTACACTTTATTCATGTCGATGAATTCCTATTGGTAACCCATGAATTTGAGTGTTGGTCGGCACTTACTTCCCCATTCAGCTGGTCGGTACATTCCTCCATTTCCCCTCTTGGTACATTTACACTTGCAAATTTCTCTTCGATTTTCTTGATGTTTAATTGCTTTTCGGTGGAACAATTTGCAAAAGCCACCACAGAACACTTGTTTTGTAAAAGTCACCAAACACATGTTGTCAAGGAGAATTGAACCCAAATATTTCATTTTCCCAAAAAGCTTTGTATCATTAAGCCACTCAAACTACTTATTTGTATTATTCACAATTTATATTGTATTCTATATTTTTGTATATTCTAGATTTTATTATTTCTAATTTATTTTTCATAAATTTCATTCTTTACTCTAACCCCACATTACTCATCACCGATCACACCTTTCTTAACAAATAAAATTTGAAATATTTAAACTCATTGAGTTGGGTCTCCAAATAACACAAGAAGGTCATATTGGGCTTTTGTGTAATTTAGGAGTATAAAAAGACCACTAGACAAATATTAGAAATGAATTTCATGATAAAAAGAAAATGGAGGCTCTAAAACCTACGAAACCCAAATCTCACCTCTCTCTCTCTAGACTACATTTCTCTCTTTCCAAACACAACCGATCCATCATCAAATCTTTAGATCAAAGACTCCAAATCGCTTATCTAACCCTCTAAAGTTAGATTTTAACCTTGATTTTGAAGAATTGGTTTAAGATTTAGTGCTATCACGAAGAGAGAAAAATCAAGGATTTTGGTATGACTCAAGTTGGAAAGATCTTTGAAGACAAAATCAAGGGTTTGTACAAGCTGATCAAGATAGGACGTTTGACGTGGAATGATCTAGAAGTGATTACCCTCCTTAAAATTTGTGAGTGGATGATTTGTTGTATTTGTGATTGAGAAAATATTTTTCATGATTTTTTTAAAATGATTTTCTTAACTTAATTTTATGAAATGTTTTGTGAATGTGGAGTATTCAGAAAAATGTTTTGATTTGAGCCATGAGATATATACTTTTGTTAATATATTTTGAGACATGCTGAATTTTTCCTGCAAATGATGTTTGCTAGATTTATGAATTAAGAAATTTGTTGATTTATATGGCATATGACATGATATTTGTAAAATGGTTTATATATTGACTTTGAGGTATGTGCCTGAACCCCCATGTATGTATAGATTTTAGGATATGAGACTGAACCCCTATGGTGTATATATTGGCTTAGAGTGTGAGCCTGAAACCCCAAATGACTATTGTCACTCCCTACATGGTGTGGCCTGATGGGACAACATAGTGAGGGCATTATTGTTGCTAGAAGATAGGGAGGTGGTCAGACCAGGAGACGCCTCTGTTGTTCATTTCGAGCTATTCGGCTACACTTCCGAAAAGGCCATGAGCTAATGCCAAGTTGTGGTTGATATTTTATGACCGATGATAATGAAAATCTCTTGACGGTTCCACCATCGATCCAGGCCAAATCTTTGGTGGAAAGAGTTTGAGGCAAACCCCTTGATTTTGAAAAAATGTACATTGAATGCTCTTTTGTGTTTTGGAAAATCATGGCTCTGATGACTACTTAATGTTTTGTTGAAATATAAATATGTTTTAAGATTATTGTTTGACATTTCTACACTCACTACTCACTCACTTATACAGTTATGTCATTGCACTCCACTCACTGGTTATTTCTATACTCACCTCTCCACCCTCTTATCTTTTTTCAGAGGAAGTATAGAGATAAACGCTGACACATCGGTAACTAGATCTAGACAAAGAGAAAGAGCTATCTAGGACCAACTGTTGGTATTGGTACATTCTAGTTGTGGATTTTTGGAAGCATGTAGATGGACTCATCGGAAGAGATTTTTAAACTCTATTTGTATAATATTTTATATACATGTTTGTCTAAAATTTAAATTTATATTTTGAAAGTTATATTTTGAAATGTTAAATGTTCATTTGTTTCTTAGATAGTTTGAGTTCAAGTATTTTGTGTACCAAATTTTCTCAACTTGGAAGTATTATTATCATAACCTTGTGGGATCTTGGAGTACGTCTTAGTAATTGCACGTATTTCTAGAACATGTTAAGGTTGTTGCGTGCTCGGACTCAAGAGTCGGGGTCTAATAGCTAGAATGGTTGCGTACCAATGATAGATGGATCAATATTACAATTGAAGTTAGAAACAAAATATTTAAGCCTGGTGAACTGGTCCTAAAAAAAGTGGAAGCAACCAACCAACCTCTGCCCAGGGACAAGTTAGCGCACAATTGGGAAGATTCTTATTAGATACGTTCCATAGTTTGTCCAGGAATTTATCGTCTCAATAATCTAGATGGATCAGTTGTGCCCAGAACTTAAAACTTAGACAACCTATGCATCTATTACCGGTGAATCTCATCATCTCTTGTGGTCGGAAGAGTCTCCCCTCGAGTAAGGTTTCTATGTTTCTTCCTTCTATTTATTCTATCGATTATTTCCTATTAGCTCATCCTGTTGATTGATTCTTATTGAACGTAACGTGTCGTCAATAAATGAAATGACTTCCAGTAGAGTAGGCACGACTCATCTTATCAATTGATTCTTATCGAATGTAACGTGTTATCAATAAGTGACATGACTTCCAGTTGGTAGGCACGGTCCATCCTATCGGTTGATTCCTATCGAACGTAACGTGTCGTCAATGAGGGACATGACTCCTAGTCGGGTAGGCACGACCTATCCTGTCAGTTAATTCCTATCAAATTAATGTGTCGTCAATAAGGGACATGACTCTCAATCGGGTAGACACGGTCTATTCTATCAATTGATTCCTATCCAATGTAAGGTGTTGTTATAAGGGACATAACTCCTAGTCGAGTAATCACAACCCATCCTATCGATTGATTTCTATTGAACGTAACGTATCATCAATAAGGGACATGATTCCCAATCGGGTAGGCACGGCCCATCCTATCGGTTAATTCCTATTTAACGTAACGTGTCGTCAATAAGATATTTGACTCCCAGTTGGGTAGATATGACCCATTTTATCACTTAGAACTTAACAAACATAACAAGTTATCACAAGTAATATTATTCCCAGACAATTGGATTTTTTATTGGGTTCCCATCAGCCGAAGTGCATTAAAAACCTCATCGGCCTAAGTCCATTAAAAACCTCTTCGGCCGTATGAACAAAAGGAGAAGGTATTTCTTTGGGCAACCGCTGCCTCTACCAAAGAACTAAAAATATTTTTTCTTGAATAACTCTTGCCAAATGACGTGCTGCCCGATAATCTATCGTATGATCATTTCATCAATTACCTCATTCATTAAGACATACGGTTTCTATCGCTGGAAATTTGATCAAAGGCAAAAACCGACAAGTAAGTAAAATAAAATTCTTCTTTTATTTCTATATAACGAATATATATCAGATTATATGAACATGTGTAGTTTACAAGTCCCCAAATCCGGCCGATTACATCAAGAAAAATACATAAAAAATTATAGTATCATTTCTGGACAAAGAGGCTACAATGTCATGGTCATTCGACAGAATTGGAGAGTATAAAAATAGTAAAAAGAGAAGGCGAAAAAAAGAAATTCAAAAATGACCGCAACCTGGACAAGAAGACTGCCGAAAAATAGGTTGAGAAGGGCATGAGACGGCCACGAAAAAACTGTGGGAATAGATCAAGATTCAAACCTTCTACCATACACAACTCCTCACAACCTTCCAACTCTTCTAGTCGCCCAACCAGAAAATATAAGTCAGATGACAAACTCAACCCAGAGCAGAAGCGTATCTGAAACTCCCTTCTGAAGTTGAGAACCCTAACAGGAACCTTGACAAAGCCCATTATAACGTCCGAACACCGAATGGTATGATGAGATCTCATGTCAGCGGTCCCATTCTTGACGAGACCTCGCATCGGCAGAAATAACCTATACTACTAAGCCTTGTGACCTAAGGCTCACCATCGAAAGAGCTCTCAAAGAAACTAACTCTTAATAGGAAGGGTTCGCAGACATGAAGAACACTTTAGTTTTCTCTAAAATAGCACAGAATCATGCGACCCCTATTTATAATCACAGAGAAAAGATCTTCATAAATTTATGTCAGACAAAACGGTTTAATAAGGATCGTGCGCAATGAATGAAGGGTATAAATCCCTCCAACTTCTCATGAAACATTTATTTCGGGAACACTTGTCTAAAGGTTGAATACGTTAACACCTTTGGGAAGATGGAACGGTTAAGAGAAAAAGGTGTCCACCTATAATCCGTTTCAACTCTGCACCTTATGAAACGTACTAAAGACAATTTGCATAATCCGAAGCAACGCATGATGTACTAAAGGCTTTGTGTATTTCCAATTTTCGATGGACAGTCATTACTCATGGTGTCCTTCTCACAAAATGATATCATGAGTTGAGGGCAAATGATGGGATATGACCGAAAAGTTCATCAGGGTAGCACACAAAGATCAAAAGATCTATAACTAAGCTAACATTTCAACAAGACTACGGTACGGGATTTATCTCCCCGAAAAATGAACCTCTGAGTTAGTCCCCAATGATAACAACCCAATCGGCTCATAAAGATATTCAGTAGCCTCAAGCCTATATTCCTCATTCCTTAGTCGATGACCGATAGGCCATCGGAGAACCGATCAATCTACCCTCATCGGCTAAAGGTAATATTTAACTAAGATCCGTATTAGTATTTGTTTCCTCTCTGATTACGAAATACATCACCTAAATAAGGAAGAAAATCACAAAATCTAATCGATAAGAGAATAAATCCCTTTATATTGCTAAACTTCTTAAAGTGATGAAAATCGTAAATCTCCCGAGAATATTTGACTATGAAATCTCAAAATTGTTGGACCTCTTCACTAGAAAACTAGGGTTATTATGCCCCGAATACACACGACTTATAAGAGACCTACATATAAAAGCATTTGGCATACTAAAGCCCAGGTATACTCTCTAAGACTAGATACTAGACATACAAATCATATGGCTCTCAAAACTCTCACTCTCTCACGTGCGTGCACACGCTCAATCTATTTTATTTTTATCGAAAACTGTTCTTTCTGATTTCAGCGTCAAAATCTCTTCTACCAAAATACCATTCGGCGATTTTTTGCAGGTTTCAAATCATCCCCGAAAGCAACCGTTAGAGTCGAAAGAGACAGAATCTGTGAAGTCAAAACATATCTCTAATACAAGAGCTTCACGAAATGTGAGACCAATCAATGTTAAAATGATGGCATAGACATGTTGAAACCAATCAATGTTAAAATGATGGCATAGACATGTAAAATTATGCAGAAAAGAGATGGAGATTGGCAATCAATCATCAGAGGATGTGATCGTGCCTATAAGAGGAGAAGTTGAGGCATCATTTGAGCCGTTTCGCTTGATTGTAGCATGGCGAGAGAGAGAGAGAGAGAGAGAGAGAGAGAGAATGTAAGGACGTATATGTAGAAGAAAATGAAGGAGGAAAAAAATGGAGAAAGTATCTGTAGATTGTGGTCGAAGTTAGAACGGATTGGAGAAAGAGAGAACGAGAGCAGATGGTGGGGAAAGGTAAAATCAGACTCCGAAAACGACGTCGTCTCCTTTTGCTCAAGGTATGCTTCATTCATGCCCCCCTAAAAAAACTGTCAAGGAAGAATAATAATTTGTTAAATTTTAAAGTTGGATTTTACAAATATTTCTAACGATATTACTGAAGGATAGACTTGTCCAAAAATATTAAAGTTATAATTCAAATTGAGCATATATATATATATATATATATATATATATATATATATATATATATGTTTTGGCAACAGCAATACTTCTTTACTTTATAAAAAAGAAGGCATGGCCCAAACTCAACAAGCAGGATGTCGTGTCATTATCGGAAATATGCATGAAAAGTCAACGAAGCTGATTACATCTCCACCAAAGCTGTTCAAAACTAGGAGAGGATTGTCCTTTTCTTACTCGAAAACTTGCAAATGAATCATCAAACACATGACACAGATCCAACCAACGACTTTCCCTCTTGTGTTTTGTTTGCTTGGCTTTTCTTTTCTAGGTCGACATCATAGTACATAGACACACTAATCTGTTTCCATCAGTGTAAAAGGGTTAAGAAGGCCAAGAAAATATCATTTGGATTCCATTTCGTTGACCATTGAAAACATCCATTTTGCCGCCACATATTCGAGTTTTCTTGGTTTTTTTTTTTATAAGGGTAGATCTAACGCAACGATAAAATCTTTTTATTATATTTTAAAAATTTAGATTTGAATCAGCTGTCTTACAAAAAAAAAAAAAAGTAAGCAAAAGATTGTCTAGTTATTCATTTTCTCAAAATTCATAATATAAGAGTTTCGACACTGAATACGTCCTTTTATATTCGAGTTGTTGCAAATGGGAAGTATGAAAATCTATTCTAAAGGGGATTTTTTTTTTTTTGAAAAGTCCTGGATTGAAAGATTTGAGGAAGTTTCAATGAATCACGTTGATAAGTGTTGAGATATCTATTCTATTATGTTCTCTGTTGTTGTTATTGTTATTATCACTTGCGAAAATCTATTCCAGGCGGGATTTTTTGTGAAAAGTCATGGAGTTGAAAGGTTTAAGAATTTTCAATGAACCACGTTGGTGAACGTTATGCCTACTCTGCTATGTTTTCTATCGTTGTTATTGTTATTTTATTATTACTATGTATATACATATACAGAAAAAGGAAAAAAGCTTTTATACATAATTTTAATATAATAAAAATGAATACATGCGTTCGTCATTAATAAAATTTTAGGTACTATTTTAATTAACAAAATAAAAAATAAAAAAAAGACATAAGAACTATTTATAAACAAAGAAAAATGATCGATTTATGATATAATTATTTTTTTAAAAATTATTTAAGAATACTCGAAGTCATTCGACCCGTGTTACTGGTCAAGATATTGCGCTCCTACTACCAATAGTTTTTTCAAAATTTTCTTCGCCCGTTTTGAAAAATTGACCACTCTACTTTTTTCCAACATCGTTTTGTTCATTGCAAAATTTAAAATAATTTATCATAGAAATGGACAAAAATAAGGATATGTCCCTGAAAACATTTTTGTGGCTTGTACGAAAGAACTATCTTGGGTTTTTTCTTTTTTTTGATTTATTAGAAACAAAATAGGAACCATCAAATGGGCATATAGTGATTAGTGAGTGGCGAACAATAGAGTTGATATACGAAACTCCTATGCATGTAGTGGTAGAACGTTATATTTCATTGTTCATAAGTCTCGGGTTCAAGGTATGGAACGGAGAAATAGGATTTAAGAGAATCAATCTGTTATGAGTCCAATAATACTCGAACTGAATTAACCGTACAAAACTCGGCTATAGGTTGCTCATAAAAATCCACTTACAAAAAAAATAAAATAAAATAGAGTTGATATCCAAACCTCCATAATGGAAGTTAAAGGTGATATCTTAATCGCCTACGTTAGAACGCAATGCCATTCCAAACATGCACTCAAACTTGAATAAAAATAGGAGAAACTTGGGAGCATAGTCCCATTAGTATTTTATTGGCAATAGTCAATTCCATTTTATTCTAGAAGTTTGATTGTGGCATTTTCATTCCAAAAAAAAAAGAAAAAGAAAAGCAGGTTAGTTCTAGTGGAGTAACTTTTGAATTTCAAATCTAAAGTCAAAGTACTGACCTTTTCTTTTTTATTTTCATAACCCAAAATTTATATTTTCTTTAACGTGATAAAATCTTATTCATAATACATAAAATTCTAGGATACCGGTTGTTAAATATATATATATATATATATATATAATTCTCATAATATATATATTTATATATTTTAAATTTTGTTGTTTCGTCTTCCTTCATCTTCATTTTTATGTGCCCACAAAATAAGTATTTGTCATGATCTAGAAAAATGCATTTCGACAATCCAAGCAACCAATTTTCAACATTTCCATGATGAATTGTGATGAAGGTGGCTGTGGCCATATCTTATTTTATTTCATGACTTTGTAATACATTGTTGGGCCATAACAAAAGGAAAATCTCTATTTATTATAATAAAGATGATTATGGTCTTGCTTGGCAAGTCTAGGTTAAGTTTTTATATTATAAAAGGATTAGAATAATCATAACTTTAGTTTTCTATGAAAATTTTTGAATTTTCTAAAAGAAAATTTATATTTTTTTAATTGAAAAATATATAAATAAATAAAGATATAATTGAGACAAATGCAGACAACTGGTCTATTTATTATATCCTTTGGTAGTTAATTTAATTGTTTAGAAACCAAATTATGATATTAAGATTAAGAGAAAGTCAATGGCTAGATTTTGGAGTGAGCTATTCAAATGGTTAACATCATCACTCACACGCACCAAATGTTATCAATAAAATAAGTTGTACGTCAAAATGGCACAATTTGAGATTGAAATTGTAATCAGTGTAGTATGAATCGGTTGCCTCAAAAAATTAATGGATCATTAAATCAAATTAATAAAATCGAATTAAAATTTTGGATAATGTCATCACGAAATCATATATAAATATAAATTATAATATATTTAAAAACTAAGAGATTGTGACGTAGTGACAAAGGCTTTTTATTTCATCATAGCACCCTCAATTCCACAATGATGTAATTTTCTCACATTTTAGGAAAATCTAGACTGGACTAAGCCGATTCAACCCGATTTTTTTGATTTAATCGAGAGTTTGACCAGTTTTAATCAATTTTTTTAAAAATCAATTTTGTATATAAACTTGGACCAATTGCTAGTTCGGTTCCCGATTTAACCGATCGAATCCATCGATCTGATTTGGATTTCAAAACACTAATTATAATTTGATCGAAGGAAACTTGAATTTAATTTAGTATTAGAAGTTCAACACGTAATTAATATTAATAATCCGAACTCATGGAATCTTAAATCTCAAGTTTTCTTTAATAAACAATGTGGATAGGAAAAAAAAAATAGTTGAAAAACTAGTAATTAAACTTATTTATTTATTTTTCATCATCTACACAAACTTAATCTTGAAAAATCCCTTTTAATACACTCTAAATCAACTTTGAAAGATTTCCCATCTAAGTCTTCACTGCACGTTTTTTTCATATGGAATCATCGACCCAAAATTTTTCATAATTTACCGACATCTCAAAATAACTGAATTTAATTTTTTAAACTCTTTTAAAAAATTATCTAATTTTAATTAATTAATATAATAATTGTTTTATGTTTGTGTATAATAAAATTATAAAATTTCATATTTTTATATAATTTCTAAAAGAGGCTGATAAGCCTAGATATATCGACAGACTGGAATTAATCTCCCTGAAGAACGGACACAGCTCGACACACTAAAAGAATGTCATTGGTATTATCCTAATTGATCTCTCGATTGGCACCTGACAAGAGCAATCCAATTGGTAGATAGAGGTGTTCGGCAAACTGAACCGATGCCCCTTTTCTTCATCGGTCGATAAACAAGCATTTTTTAAAAAACCGATCACACTGACTAAAGGTGATATTCGACTAAACCTCATATTGATTCATTGTTTCTTATTTTAGCATGAATCATATCTCCTAAATAAAGAAGAAAACTTTCAAATCCTAATCAATAAGGGAAGAGATCTCCTCATATCACTGAATTTCTTAAATGATAAATATTACAAATCATATAAAATATTTAACTATTAAATGATCATATCCTCAGACTCACAGTTAAGGAAACTAGGGTTTTAACACCCCAGATGCACATTGTTCTTTCTGACTTGAGTATCGGAACCTCCCTCGTTAGAGCACCCCTCCGACAATTTTTTACAAGTCTCAAGTCATCTCAACAACTAACCATTTGACTCGAAAAGAGTCAAAATTTATAAAATCGTAACCCATCTCCAACACTAAACGTGCACTCAACTTGAATAAAAATAGGAGAAACTTGGGAGCATAGTCCCATGGCAATAGTCAATTCCCATTTTATTCCAGGAGTTTGATTGTGGTATTTCATTCAAAAGGAAAAAAAGAAAAGCAGGTTAGTTCTAGTGGAGTAACTTTTGAATTTCAAATCTAAAGTCAAAGTACTGTCATTTTCTTTTTGATTTTCATAACCCAAAATTTATAGTTTCTATAACATGATAAGATCTTATTCATAATACATAAAATTCTCTATATAAAATTCTCATTATATATACATACATATATATATATATATATATATATAACTTCTGTTGTTTTGTCTTCCTCGCTTCATCTTCATTTTTATATGCCCACCAAATAAGTATTTGTCATGATCTAGAAAAATGCATTTCGACACTCCAAGCAACCAAGTTTCAACATTTCAATGATGAATTGTGAGGAAGGCGACTGTGCTCATATCTTATTTTATTTCATGACTTTGTAATACATTGTTGGGCCGTAACAAAGGGAAAATCTATTTATTATAATAAAGATGATTATGGTCTTGCATGGCAAGTCTAGGTTAAGTTTTCATATTATAAAAGGATTAGAATAATGATAACTTTATTTTTTTATGAAAATTTTTGAATTTTTCTAAAAAAATTATATTTTTTAATTACAAAAATTCATAAATAAATAAGACATAATAGAGATAAATGGAGACAACCGGTCTATTTATTATATCCTTTCATAGTTAATTGAATTGTTTAGAAACCAAATTAAGATATTAATTAAGATTAAGAGGAAAGTCAATGGCTAGATTTTGGAGTGAGCTATTCAAATGGTTAACATCATCACTCACTCGCACCAAATGTTATCAATAAAATAAGTTGTATGTCAAAATGGCATATTTTGAGATGGAAATTGTAAGTTGATCAAAGAAAATTTGAATTTAATTTAGTATTAGAAGTTCAACAAGTAATTAATATTAATAATCCCAACTCATTGAACCTTAAATCTCAAGTTTTCTTTAATAAACAATGTGGATAGGGAAAAAAAAAGTTGAAAAACTAGTAATTAAAACTTATTTATTTATTTTTCATCATCTCCCCAAACTTAATCTTGAAAATCACTTTTTAATACACTCTAAATCAACTACGAAAGATTTCCCACCTAAGTCTTCACTGCATATTTTTTTTCATATCCAATCTTCGATCCTAAATTTTTCATAATTTACCGACCTATCAAAATAACTGAATTTAATTTTTTTAACTCTTTGAAAAAAAATTATATAATTTTAATTAATTAATATAATAATTGTTTTATGTTTATGTATAATACAATGATCTAAATTTTCTTTCATAAAATTTGAGATCGGTCATTTACGAGACAAATATTGAGAAAAAAAAATAAAAGTGTTGATTTAATTTGTGCACATTTTTCTACGCCACTCATTCCTATATATGATAATCTTCTCCTCTAAATTCATAACTATAATATCTTTACGATAATTTACATCCAAGTTTTTAATAGTTTACCTCTACGTTTTACTAAATTTTCTATATTTAAATTATCAGTTTTCCTAATAGACGCATTCTTGGATTTTCGTTGTATATGCCCAAATTATCTCAGATGGTACTCTCGTATCTTATCTACAATTGAACTAATTCTCAATTTTTTATGTATATCTTTATTTTTAATTTTATATTTTCTAATTTTATCAGATATCTATTTAAACATTTTCATTTTAGTTATAATAATTTTATGATCTTGTTATTATTTAATGGCATCACACTCAGTGTCATACAATAGTACATGTTTTATTACGATTTTATAAAATTTTTACTGTAAATATAATGATATAGTGTGATCGTAGAGAACTCTGAATATTTTTTTATATTTTATCTAACCCGATTAAATTCTATTATTTACATTTTAATCTATATTTATATATAATAAAATTATAAAATTTTGTATTTTTATATGAAATTTATCAATAAATTGAAAAACATTATTAAAAAATAGTAACACCCAAAACAAAGACGTCCATGCATTATTATGCTCCCCCTTTTGCGACTCCCTCTAAGACTGGCAATTGGGTCGGGCAGGTTCGAGCTCGGCTTGAACTTGGCCCGTTTTTAAGGGTCGAACTTGACTCATTTAGAGTCGGGCCGAGTTGAATCCTAATTTTTATGCTCGATTTAATTACAGGCCAAGTTTGGACATAAATGAGTTTGACCCAATGACAGCTCATCTCGTTTAACATTAAACAGTATATAGTGTAAGGTAGATAACTGTTTATATTTGGTATTTTTTATTTTTTGTCTCACAGAAGAAAGAAGTCCAAGAGTAAAAAATAATTCAGTTGATTTGATTTAAAAATATTTTGATTAATTTAAAATTATTAAAATTAAAATAATTTAATTTTTTATATATTTAAAGAAATTTTGTAGGTAAAAAAAAATTATTATTTAAGTTCGAACCTGATTCGAAATAGACCCAAAATTTGTTTAATTTTTCAAACCGAGCCTGAGATTAGATTTTTTAAATTTTTTTGAGCTAAATTCAATTTCAAAGTCTATAAAATTTTAAACGGTCAAACTTAAGCCTCGTTGAAACCCAACTCAAAAAACTCAATCACAACGCCTAACTTCCTCTTCCACAGTCCGCATTCTAAAGTCATTCACAAACCGTAGCAACCGACACGTGTCTGTCCGTATTCTCCTGATGGGCAGCAGAGACCGAGTAGTCAGTCTAATAGAAGGAGAGCCATCCTTTCATTCAAACCAAATGCCCATGGCCATGGCCTTATAAAATAATAATATTGACTCTTCTCACATTATTAAATTATTTTCTTACTCGAAACTTACGCGCCTTTTACTTTTCTCTCACACTCTCTCACAAAGTCAACGCCTCTTTAATAGCTACTGTACAAAACACCCGTCTCAAATGTCAGCGCCTCTCTCTCTCTCTCTCGAAAACATCTTCATATATACCCTTCCCTCCCTCCCAAATCCCCTTTACTAATTTCTCTCTTCCCATAACTCTTGTCTTATGAAAAGGTTCTGATTTTATTCTTCGCTTTTGTTTCATATTCATTTTCTTCTATGGGTAACAGCATAGGACTATGCTTCGCCGGAGACGGCGGTGGAATTTCCCGGCATCACCACCACGGCATCGCCGTGATTCTGTCTCATCCACTCGATGAAGGCTTGGGCCACTCATTCTGCTACATCCGCCCCGACCCGAATAACAAACTCTCTTCGAAAATCCACTCTGAATTGGACCATCACACGACGCCGTTTTGGTCCATTTCTGGAGCGTCGGTTAGCGCGAACACATCAACGCCTCTCTCAACATCCCAATTCGATTTTCACTCCAACGCTTCTCTTGACAAAGCCTCAGCTTTTGAGAGTTCTGATTCTTTTGCTTCTCTCCCTCTTCAACCTGTGCCAAAATTTGTCTCGAATTCGAGTCCTCTGCCGAGGAATTCCTACTATTCGTGCGGTTCCGGTCCGATCGAAAGAGGGTTTTTGTCGGGTCCGATTGAAAGGGGGATTTATTCGGGTCCAATCGAAAAGGGTTCGTTTGAACAACTCCAGAGAAGCTTTTCCCATGTGGGTCTTGAGTATAAACGCAAATCCACAAAAGGGTCTTTCATTAGGGTTTTGAAAAGTGCTTTCAAGAAGACCACAGGGTTTAAAGGTAGTCATAAGTCAATTGTTGCTCCAATTCATATGAATAGAAATGTGAACTTGAATTTTAGTGGCGGAAGTGGTAATTTGAATACAGATAATGCTTATGAGGATTTTGATGATGAGTCTTTGTCTTCTTCAATGAAGAGTCAAAATCTTCAATGGGCTCAAGGAAAAGCAGGTGAAGATAGAGTTCATGTTGTAATTTCTGAGGAACATGGGTGGGTTTTTGTTGGGATTTATGATGGATTCAATGGCCCTGATGCTCCTGATTTTTTGCTATCTAATCTCTACTCTTCTGTTCATAAGGAATTGAACGGTTTGTTATGGAATCAAAAAGATAAGTTCCAAGCAAAACCCAGTTTTTGTTTTGATGGATTGAATGAAAATTTTGATCAAAATCAGTTGGAGAATCAGATGCCTGGAAATGGGTCCGAGAGATATGAGGTTGGGATTTTGAATTTGGATGGGGATTTGACGGGTAAGAGAGGGAAGAATTCAAAGCATAGGATCCGGGGAGCGAAGAAATGGGTGGAGAATCAGGTGAGGTGGAGGTGTGAATGGGACAGGGAGAGATTGGAGCTTGATAGGACTTTGAAGGAACAAATGAGCCAATCAGATTCCAATGGGTGCGATGGAGTTAATCATTCTGATGTTCTGAAGGCTCTTTCCGGGGCATTGAAGAAGACGGAGGATACTTATTTGGAGATTGCAGATAGAATGGTTAAGGAGAATCCAGAGTTGTCTTTGATGGGTTCATGTGTTTTGGTGATGTTGATGAAAGGAGAAGATGTTTATTTGATGAATGTGGGTGATAGTCGGGCTGTTTTAGCGAGAAAGGCAGAACCAGATTTCAGGCTTGGGAAGGCACGGCAGGACTTGGAGAGGATCAATGAGGAGACTTCTCATGATCTTGAAGCTTTTGATAGCACTGAATTTGATGGGTTGTATAATCTGACTTCTCAACAGTTGACCATGGATCACAGCACCAATGTGGCTGAGGTATGTGTTCCTATCTTGTCTATTATCAGTGTATTATTTGGAAAGCTTTGTTTTCACTATTAAGGTTCTAATTTGAAGCCTCTTCAATTCAGGAAATTTGGAGAATTAGAAATGAGCATCCGGATGATGCTTCTGCAGTGATTAATGATAGGGTGAAAGGCTCATTGAAGGTCACTCGAGCTTTTGGAGCCGGCTTCCTCAAACAGGTTACAGTTCATTCTTGCCTATTTTAAAGAATTGGTAACAAATAAAATACAACAATTGTGAAGAATAGATAGCAAAGAACCTTGCAAGTTCACAATTTATCTGGCTCTGGCAATTTATGCATTTCTTAGAACTTCAATGTCTTGATTTCAAGTGCCTATTTTTTATTCAACTATCAGTATAAGATTGAGGTCATTCTGTCCATACCATGTATGAAACAATTGATCTTATGTTCCATTTGTTTTTCCAGCCCAAATGGAATAATGCACTTCTAGAAATGTTCAGAATCGACTACGTTGGAACTGCTCCTTACATCTCATGTCTTCCGTGGCTATACCATCATAGACTAGGGCCAAAAGACAGATTTTTGATACTGTCTTCCGACGGACTCTACCAATACTTCACCAATGAAGAAGCTGTTTCGGAAGTTGAGCAATTCATCACTTCCTTCCCTGAAGGAGATCCAGCACAGCATCTAATTGAAGAACTTCTGTTTAGAGCTGCCAAGAAAGCTGGTATGTCTGTCTGTCACAATGGACTTTGAAATATTAAGTTACAATGGACCCTGTCTAAACTTTGCGTTGTACATGGTGCAGGGATGGATTTTCACCAATTGCTAGAAATTCCGCAAGGTGATCGTCGCCGCTACCATGATGATGTCTCTGTTATCATCATATCTCTGGAGGGTAGAATATGGCGGTCTTCAGTGAAGATAGAATTTCCCAAGTATGCAAACAATAGAACATAAAACACATATACCTGAATAGACGATCTTTCTTTTGTTCTTTCTAGTCCCTCCTCTCCCCATTTTTGAAATTTTTTAACATATAGTTTAAGCTTGGGGAGAGGAGGTGAAACAGGAAATATTGTCTCATAAATGGCATTTTGGGGACTGTAAAATCTGTACAAATTGTCATCTTTTGGCCCTTAAATCTGTGATTTAGGACATGGTAATCTTCTAATGAGAGACTATACTACTTAGAAGAGGATAGAGTTTTCAATCACAGAGGAAAGGGAACTTCTGAACAAATTAAAATATCTTAACCAATTGGTCTCAATTCCATCTCTCTCTCTCTCTTTTTCTTGCCTTTGTTCAGTGTCTCTTTGTCGCTGGTTGTTGATTGCAAATATGTCCATGGAATATGCAAATATGAATGAGAATATTATGCTTCTTGTTAGTGACAAACAATGGAACAAGCCAGCTAGGGTCAGTCAAACGTTGTAACAAATTCCCGTGATTGCTATGGCGAACAAAGAAGACTAAGAAAATTGTAACTATCCAAAATTTTCTTCTTTAATTTCTCTGATGCCATTATAATTTGTTTGAAAATGATGCCACTCATCCCTACTGCTCCTTTCTTATTCATTTCTATATTACACTTTAATCTCTTGTTTGACTGACCAATGGCCTATGTCTTAACATCGGATTCTAGAATTTAACAAACAAAAAATAAATAAATAACTATTTGATGATTCTCATATTTTCTTATTTTATAAAATCTTCCGTGAATTAAAATTTGAGAATCCTTTGTAAGTCCACCAAATCATGCCTGATTTGAACCATATGCATCATGATCATATCAGAAATCTCTCCACTAGGTTCCCATATTTTATATGTAGGCTTTTTGACCCTGAGAGAGAGAAAGAAAGAGACAGAGAGAGATTATTCCACCCTCTCAAAAATAGTCATATTCACATTAAATACACAGTAATTAAACGCGAAATTGGAGACATTCAATCAAGACTCAAGACAAATCCAGTTTCTGTTCTGAAAGCAAGAAAATGAATATATTGTTCAATTTTTTTATTTTCTTTTTTGCAAATAAGATGACTTGGAAAAAAAAAGTGTTTTCAATAATTTGAATAAAAAAAAAGAAAAACAATGTCAATCTCGAAAAATCCTATCTTGTTTGACTCCAATGCAATAACTTAAAATTTATATTGATATTAAAGGGAGGATAGGGTAGCAAAAGCAAAAACTGTTATGTTCTTCTTCCCTAAGCAATCGTATTGAGCTTTTTCATTGTAAATATATATAATTAATGAAACTTGTTGAATTTTAAAAGCTTGGGCGAGATGCATGCAACTTCATTTTATGACAGTTGCTTGTGAGCTCGCTCTCTCTCTCTCTCTCTCTCTCTCTCTCTGTTGACCCCATAAGAAACGTCCAAAGAACTGACTCTCTAAGGCTTTGAATTTTAGTTTGTCATTATTACATGGTCAAATGTCCATTGCTGGACTTGAACCAGTGTTGGTGATTGGACCTAATCCCACAAAAAGCCACATCTTTGGTGATTTTGGTGGGGGGAATGAGAGATATGGCAGATTTCATTGGAGTATAGAATAAGTTCCAAGCATCAGCTACCATGATTTTTGAAAATTCTTGGATTGGCTTACCATAACTTTAAGAAACTCCCATGTATTCAGGAATCTGGGTAAGTTGATATAAATTGTGACAACTTGCTGTGATTGTACATTCTAAAGCAACCACCCACCCCCCAAGTAGTACTCATGAAGCCCTTGACACGAATTTCAATTCTGTTTCCAAACTTAGGAATTCAAAATTACTTGTCCCAGAAAAATATAAATATTAACCTTGGTAGTTCTGATGAGCAATAACTGCGTCGTCTGCGAAGAGTTTTTTTAAATTCTGTACCCTACCAATCAAGTCAACTAATATAATCGATTCAACTGATTAGTTTGAAAATTAGAAAATTTTGTAAGATAATATGTATAAAATATTAATTTGATAAAATATTGAAAAATTATACAAATCGATAAAAACTATATCAAACAATATTTGACTATTTTTTTTTCAAATTCATTTTTTAAAAAATTAAAAATTAAAAATGATATTATGAATAATGACTATTTGTGTTTCATTTCTCTCAATTAGTTCACCCCTACTTATCGCATTACTCTCAAATAATTTTCTCTTGGTTTTCTTTATTCTCAAATAATGATATTTCCTTTATTCTTGCTCGTCTCTTACTTTTACCTTTATTATTTTCTTTTGTTTTTTACGAATAATAATTGAACTTATAATTTTGAAAAATATTATCATTCTTCGATTTTTATAATTATTGATAATTATGTATTACATAATTGCTGCCAAAATCACACCGGTCCATTGATGTAATCAAATTAATTTAATCACATGCTTTGACCTCACAATTTAAGGTGAGATACAATATTTAAAACGGTTTAATTTGAACATTCAATCATTTGATAAAAACTTTAATAGATGTCTCTAAGGGGACAGCATGAGAACAGTCTAGTGATCATATTCTCTTCCTCCAATCCCCCTCCCAAAAAAAAAAGAGAAAACTTTAATGGTCGTTAAATCTCATATGATTCATTCAATTGTGTATATTTAACATTTTTAATCTTTATCTTAACAATTATCTTTCAAGGTTTAGGGTTCTGCATTTAAACCTGGATTTCATTTCTATATGTTTCTATGAAGAGCTATAATTTCATTGTCTCCTTGCACTGTTTCGCAAAGTAACATGAGATGCAAATTTAGGATTTCAAACACGGAAAAAGATCCAGCATTGTCTTCCCCTGAAAATTAGAGCGGGAGAAAGTTCTCATTTTGTCCGATAACCTAATAATCACAACTATTACATCCAGTCTCATGTTTTGGAGTTCAAATCTCGTGTAACAAAAAAAAAAGTGTCTCTCATGTTTTAAAACTGCCTAATGCACTAAAAGAAAAAGGGAAATTATGGGAACTTTGCAGAAAAAAATGGGAAAGAGTGTGTGGGTATGTAATTTCCGTATTCTTTATCGTGTAAAAATATGGCAAAATATTGGTAGAAAAATTTGTGTAATTCTCTCTCTACAAAAAAGGTAAAAACAGAAAAAGAAGAAAATTTAGAGAATGGTGGTCAGAGGGTGGGGATTTGACTTCGTTTGCAAAATTAATCAGGTGGGACTTCTAGAAGAACCAAAGTACACAAGAAACGATTCCATTGCCCTCCTGTTTGGTACAAGGTTAGCGTACAAGTAAATCAACGTAAGTAAATTAAATAAAAATTACATTAATTATACAAAAATTGAACAAAGACCATCAGAAAGATCACCATATATAGTACTTTCCACAACTCTATGGTCGATACCTAGCAACCCCAGAAAAATGCTACAGATGTGGAAGAGAGACCTTGAATCATGTAAACTATGAACACCATAAGTTTAAAATCCGATCCTCAAAACAAGTTTGGTCATTGATTTCCATCGCCTCAACTGAAATCATTATGCTGGCAAGTAGGATCACAAGGATAAGGGCAGTCTATGAGCTTCACCGCTTTCCTGCTGAAGTACCAATCACCCACAGATTCCGCAATTGTCTGTTCAAAAGGAAGAATCAATTTAGAAAGTCAATTTCTTTTTGTAACTTCAAACGAAAGTTAACTCATTGCACAGAAGCCCGGGAATGCATAATCATATGATCATAATTGTAGTTTGGACAAATATCAATGTCGTGACATTTTTCAAAGCATACCCCGTGAGACGTTTGCGGCTTCATTTAGTACAGACACCTAGTCTGAATTGGAGAAGGAAGAATAGAATACTGAGTTCAAAAGTCAAAATAAGAACAGGATTATAGAATAGGGCCTTTTGATTTTACACAACGTTGATCTAAAAATAGAGTGAGGTTTCAATGTCGGGATGCCCCAAAATTTCAATCACCATTTCCACAAGGTGAGGTGGGAAATCAGAGAAAATTTTAACAGTAAGGTGTGGGACCAATCACACAGCAAGAGGAATTAGCTCCAAGAAATTCAAAGATGACCTTGAATTCAATCTACTTGCCAGCGATATAGACAAAGACCAAAGATTGCCCCCAAGACCCGTCCAACCATGCTCCCAGTCATTACAAGAGCATATGTACTCTGTTTTCTTCCTTCCCCACCTTTCAAAGGCTTCAGTTAACATCTCATTTTATCCCATCTTTATCATGTAAACATAAAAACCATAATGTCAAAATACTTCTTACTCCATGATCTAAGACTGATGTAATGTTAAAAAAGGCATTTTACAATTACCATTTACACTTTCTTCTTTCTTGATCTTCTATAAATTTAATCCTATTCCACTTATTCATTTATCAAAATTTATTTTAACATAACTCAAAATTGCAATTAGAACACTTCACATCAAATTTTTATAGACACCAAGCACTTCCAAGGCTTCTCTACAGCAAGTATATCTTCAAAGTGCGGGTGAGAAAACAGTCACCAACATGCCTGTAAGTGTGTATGTGGGGTTGGGGGGAGGGTGATTTTCACCCTTTTTTGTGTAAAATTACCTTATTTTGTATTTTTGGAGAACTTTTTGAATGCCATGTCTCAGCCACCCATGTCTGACAATGTGCAAAACAGGAATTTATGAACATTCCCCCTTTCTTGTTCTGCTGAAATTCACTCAGCTTCTCAAGTAAAGAATTCCGAAAACCTGCATATTAAAAATAGACTAGTATATAAAGTGAGAAGGGCACTCAAGAATGATCTTAGTGAGAAAACATCAAACTACCAAAAATGATGCCGTGCTACAAACAAAGGCATACAAACAATATCTATAACTGGAGTGAAGCATATCCATATCCAAATTAAGCTACAGATCTAATCAGGTCGAAGCTTATCACCTTTCCTTCTGTTGGTTTAGTTGGAATATGGTTTTTGTTAAATGGAATTATATCATATTTCGTATTACATTCAATGCTTTCACTTCAGAACATATATTATCTCTCAGTTCTGTATTTTGGCACCATAATTTCCATTGTCCCTCTTAGCTAGAATGGGACCAAAATTAACTAAAACCTGTATTTGTAAATTTGGTGTGCAAGAGAAAACAAAATGTTCCAACCTAATTCCTTCACTCAGACAAGTCCATGAGTATCCTTACTGCAACTTGATTTGACCAACTTAAATGCCAGTAGACCCTGAGACCACGCAGCATTACTAAATAAGAAACATGGCCCTTTCTCCAAGTAGTACCCACTTAAAAGTAGGCACAAGTGATTCTTTGTGCCCCTAGCATGGTTCTTCTAGCTAAAAGATAATCTGATTTTCACAATACCATAATGCTGCCAACAACTTTGTCATGCTACAACGTTCTAGCAGTATAATCTCACCTCAACAACATGCTTAACACCGAAATGCACCTATCAGAATATACATGCCTTTCTAAATGTAAAAGTCTCATAGATATTGAGTACATCAATTCCAAGATCTCATTACCTTGTAGCGTTTCAAGCTGCTTAGGACTACAGCGGCGAATGCTTCTCTTGCAATTCCGCCAGTTGCCATGAGGATCTGAAGAATCAGGTACCAAGATATGTTGTATCTGAAAACGGTAGATTAATAAAGAAAAATGTAAGGAAGCTGTAATATGATATTGAACCAGTTGAGTGTGCAACAAATAGAAAATGTACCTGCCAAAAGTCATATGCTGGATTGACAAGGAAAACTGGAGTCTTTATGTTTTTTACTATTTCTTCAGGAAAGAGACACTGGCAGCAATTAAGTCAAGGAAGCTGCATGTTAGATAATTGTGGCTTAGCAGAGTACGGAGATATTAATCTCACATTTATGATATTATCAAAAATAAAAGGGGAAACACATAAACCCACCTTGGCTGGTTCCAGTTTTGTGATACAATCAGGGTTCAAACTTTTTGCTACACCCTGAAGGCATGGCAAGCCAGAAACATAAGCTCGGCTTAGGTAAAATAAATCAAATTCCATTTCCAACTAGTCTAGATAGAGATTAAGTTGGTTAAGAACACTGTTAATGTTTACTGCATCAAATTCACATATATTTCACCGTAAAGAATAAAAAGAATAATAGCTCATAGCAGCGTATGTCCACTGCACTTAATGTAGTCAATATGATCCAAATGCCAACACTTGAGAAATTATGATCTTAAAAAAAGAGCTAAGAAACAGAACACCATGTAGTTACATGAAATAAGACATGAACCTGGAGTTGGGCGACATCACCATAGAAAGATTGCATTGAGTAATCCTGAGTGATATCCTTCCTGAATGAAGGAAAATAACGTGGAAGATTACCAACCAAATGATATAATGAAACAGCCTTTCATTGAGTAAACAGCAGAGCATAAGAAGTTTCAGTCACAACTAATGTTCGTACTCATTTATGAAAAAACCTGCATCAGCAAGACACTTGACAGTGCTGTCCTCATGAAAACGTTCTTGGAAATCATCACAATGTATGAGAGTTGCCAACCCTCCAGCAGAACACCCTGTAAGTAAAGCCTGTGAAACAATCATTAGTATCAATAGGATTGCCTCTTGATCAGATCTAGAAGGGGAAGAAAAAAACATTGATTATCAAACCAAACTTCAAAGACCCACTCCAGAGCCAGATCCCAAACATAGAAGAAAATGATTTTATTGAAATGTATTGTTATTTATGGATTTACAGCTGAAGCCTATTGAGCACTATGATACAAGGTTTTAAATTCTCCCTGTTGTATTCTTTTGCCATTATTTTGTTGCTGTTGCCAAAAAAAAGAAGCAAATTCATGCCAATATCTTAGTGTCACAAAAAGCTGTGTAGGTAGTTACACATGGTTGCATCTAAAAAGTTAAAAAATTTTATCAGCTTCAGAATTAATATCTGGGAGTAACTTTTTACACTACCATTTTTTTTTTAAATGCTGTATTTCAATACTTGTTCTCACATGAAATTAAAATTCAGTAAGCATTTACATTCACAGTACACATCGTCAGCTGCATACAAGATTCCGGTGAAGCAAAAGGATTGGAGGAAAATGCAGCAAAACATAAAAAGGTGCACTATGATTCTTCCTCAACATGTGTATGTGTGTGCCTGTTTTAATCATGGATTACATAATCAACAAAGTAAGCACCAGAGAACATAATCAAAATCATTTGGATATTACCCTTCCCTTGTACAACAGTCATCAACAAAGCTTCCATGCCATGTAGATATGCAGTGGTCCATTTTTTATTACCATTGCTATTTAACATAATCAATGACCAACCTTATATGGCATAGCAATCATGAAACCAAGAAAGAATGGAATGGCTAACAGTTATTACTTATTCCAGTGAAAGAATACCTGTTTTGCATTAGACATTCCAAGTGACAGGAGTTCATCCATAATTGCTTCCCAGATGAGCTGGCCTCTAAAGAATAGCTTTGTTCCATTCTGCATCACATTCCGGAACATAAACCAAATGAAAGTAAACATATGCAACTTTTAGAGAAGAGATGGAAAAAATAGAAGATTCCCCCCCCCCCAAAAAAAAAAGGTCGTATTTTGTTATTTGTGCATACTGTGAGAAATGGGAAATTTCATTCCAATCCAAACGGGGAATTTCAACATATGCCACTCTTGTAAATGTAATTACAAGAGCATGGCCTAATTGAAGGACAATCAGAAAATGAGATTGACGTGGTTTTAAACCTCCACAATCCCCCGGGTGCCAAACCACCGCATTGGAACATGAGACCCCGAGTTAACTAATTGATTACCCATAAATAATTTAGAAACTTGAAACCAAAAAGGCAGAAAAAATATACCTTTACCTCACTTTCAGGATGTCCAGAGAAAGAGGCTCCATCACAATAACGTATCTTGACTTTGTTCCAGTTATAGAAATCTATAAAACCCACCAAAAAGGGTGAAAATTAGATGCAGCTGAAGAAAATGCTACAAACTCATCGAATGAATTACCCTTGTAGAACTATTTATTAAACACTGAGAACATTCAGAATATTAGAAGTCATATTTTGTCCGAGGAAATACCAGGATTTTGGGAGGGATCAGAACTGAGAATTCCAGCAAAAATAACTTGACGATCCATGTACTTGGAAGAACCTAAAGCAGTTCTGGAACGAAGTGCACATGATTCAACTGTATGGCACCACCCTCCACCCTATACTAACAAACACCACTTCAAAATGCGAATTCACAAAAAACAACAACAGAGGATGGAATCAAATTTAGGCAAAAACTAATGACTTGCCTCAATGTGTAGAAGCCATTTCTCGGCTCCTGATCCGAATCCCTTCTTGAAGTGATACGCAGGTGCACTCCCATCTAAACAAACTGCAAACACACAGACAGAGGTTTATGGCTAATTGAATTGAAAGATGAGAGAGAGAGAGAGAGAGAGAGAGGGGATAGAGTACATGCACGTCTAGTGATAGCAATACGGGACAGAGTGAGGTCGACGATATCGGAAGTGGAATCAGAGGGAGTGTTGTTTAAATTGGAGGGCCGGGGAGTGAAGATGAGAGTGAGGAAGATGATGACAGTGAATCCAACAGCTATGATCGCCCAGTTTTTCTTGATGAGATTGTTCCACCATTTGCTGTTTCGAGCTCTGGGGTTTCCCGCCATCAGTATCGTCTGGAAAGTGGAGAGTGGAGAGAGTTGAATTTCCAGATTTTGCGTTCCGGAGTTCAGATCGGAGACGGAGCTCGTTCGTCGGTTGAGGGGGAGGGGGAGGGCCGGAGGGCAGCTCAAAAGTCAAAATGTTAGTGGAGACAAAACAACGTCGTTCCACACCAAAATAATAAAAATTTAAATTTAAAAATGAAAAAAAAATACGATGACGTTTTAATCAAACAACTTTCTGTAAAACGCAGAGTTGAGCTCATCCAGCAGGTGTTGGCCTTATGACAATTTATTGATTAATTTTTAATATATCAGAATTTTTTTCACCCATAAAATCAAAAGTTCAGTTAAAAATTGATAAAAAAAATATATTAATTTGAGCTATCACGTAAAATCTATTCTACCGGATCTATGGTACATTTAGATCATATGCCATTAATTCAATGCAACATGAGAAGTGAAAAACAAAACTCGAGATCAAAATGATCAGGAAATCCCCATTTGTAATACACGCAAGTGAGAGGGGGCATATATACATGAAAATTTCTTTGTTATCCCGATTAGAAAGATTTACAGATTGAATGTAAATCCAAAGTTCCGCAACTAAATTTAAAAAATCTATATTTATTTCTCACATGGCTAATTTCAAAATTTGAGCTCTCAAATGGCTAATTTTAAAATTTGAGATTAAAGCTTTTGTTGTTGTAACGAGAGGAAAGAAGAAAAGAAAAGGTGGGCTTCATTCCATTCATCCATCCCTTGTATACAGTTCAAATTTTGAACAAAAATGTTGCCTTATTGGCTTCAACAAAGAAGATAAAAAAATCAAGCGACTCCATAGTCGATGGCTCTTTTCAAAAGGTGAAACACATTTGAGATTGTTGGTTTCTAATTAATCACCATATGAACCTCTGAGTCCCAGGTTCATGATCCCAATGGAAGGGCCGATACAAGAACATTGTCATAGTAAAGGTATTGATGGCTATGTACCCGAGTCCCATGAGAAGCCAACTTACAGTTTCATTCCCAACTGAATGAAGTGCCAGCAAGTAAAATGGGATGGTGTAGTATCTAAACTCGATTAACGGTGCAGGGATAAGAGCTGCAGCAGAAGCCAAGAAGTATGCCAACACCCAGATCTTCCTCTCATTCTTACCTGCCGGCAAAAAGAAAAAAATTAACAGACACAATAGACTAGATGTAATGAAGACGAGATGCACATTGATTTTTACTGACCTAAGATTCTGACGATTGAGAGCCAGGAGTACACATAAAATGGGACTAGTAGGTATTTCATGCACCAGTGAGCATTGATAACCTTCCGCCAAAGGTAAAAGGGATAGTGCCGATTATCAGCAAGAAGATACGGATGAGCAATACTGTTACAATCAAAAGTTATTTGAGATTACACTGACAAAAGACAATAAATATACAACACCCTCCCACCAAGTCACTTGGCTAAAGTTAAAGATTGCCCAGACTTGGAATTTGATTATCCAGAAAGCAGAGCTTTAAAGTTTCAATGGTGGCTTATTGGGGAACACGGTAAAATTTCCTTCAGCTGACATCCAAGCCATTTCACAATGGGTCAGATCAATTAAATTGGCAATTTGTAATTTACATGAATTTCACTAGTGCTGCACTTCAACTTTGAAGTGCCCATTCCCACTTATTACATGCACAAAACCCTGGCGGAAAGGCTTTGTTCATATTCATTTCAGTGAATGCAATCCTCAAGAAGCTTAAGATTAACTGAAAGTATTTATATCACAAATTACTCAGTCATTATCTGATAAGAGAGATCTTACCTGAAGAAATGTACAGAAAGAATCCCAGCAGTAAGACTAATTAACACTTGAAAGATGCTAGCTGGCCTGTCTTTCCACATTGACTGGAAGACTGAGGAAATGTGTCTTATACCGAAGTGCAGGGGAGTCATAGCCAGCACAGAAACCAGACTGAAGTACAATACTTGCGCAAAATGTGGAGAAACTGTATGGGCTTCTTTTGCACCTGTGATAACATCACTTGGGGTTGAGACAAGCTCTTAGTCTTCGTCGAAATTGAAAAAGGAAAAATGGATTCATCATACCAAGAACTATGCCCCCATTCCACCAGGCAAAAGCAACAAAAGCTGCCAAGATTACAAAGAAGGGACTAAAAGAGACAACGAGCTGAAACTTCATGCGCCAAGTTCTTAACAAGATGGCTTGAACTTCATCAAGAAACCCTATCAGAAGGGAAAAAAAAATGAAAATAAAAATAATAATAATAGAAAAAAGAGCAGCAAAGATAGCAGCATCAGTATCAAAAATTAGCTTATCACACCTAGATTTAGAAAAGGTCAAAAAAGTAATGCAGTTTTCAGTTTTACAGATTGGACAAAACATCATCACAATAAATCAGTGGGACAAGCATTCTCACAGAGTTATATAGGAATGATTATTATGGCCAGATCTTGCACAAAGCAGGCAATCTAGGAAGTAGTAACTCTTCTTAGTGCTACAACTAAGGACAAGCTAGTCCTCCACAGCTGATGGTATTAAATATCCCTCACAGGGTTTTTTCTGACTTTAAGATGTCATCGGTTACTACAAATGCATCAGAATTCCATGATGAATATAGGGCAAACCTGACAAACTGATTGTTGAAGAGGACATTATACTGGTTGTAGAAGAATTAAAATTATTTGCAGCAGCACTAGATTTTCGCTTTCTAACATTTGAGAGCGCTGTAGCACCATCTTTGGTAGATAACCCTTCACTTTTCCTCACCAGTTTATTAGACTCGTTTGCCTTTTCCTTTGCCTTGCCTAGTGTAATATTAATGACTCCTGAGCAGGCGACAAAAAGCACCCACACCACATTTGTTTGCCTGATGAAGACTGCGAAGGCCCCAAGCTGCAAGGCAAAACAAGGAAAGAAAGGAGATTAGAGGATTTCCAGAGAAACTATTATGCTGGGTAAATATAAACATCAATATAACTCAAGGATGGCAAGTAGCTGAAGTTTTTAGCATCAAATTATACAGGTGTCAGCTGCATGCTAAACCTTTATATAATCGAGTGACAAATCATATTGCTTATTACTGCACTCTGAATTTCCACATTTTTTATTCGCATCAATAGCATTCCAGTCTTAAGTTCTCAACCGCATTCCCCACATTCTCTAAACTAGTGCAAGATTCTTCTGCTACTATGGATGTAGTGTGAGATTCTTCTGCTACTATGAATGGAAACAACAGGTCTGTGACACAGCATATCCACAGACAGAAGTTTTCTGTTAAAGTCTCCTTAAGTAGATGGGCAAAAATATATCAAAGCTGTCCACATCTTAGCTTGTAGCAATCGACAGGTACAAGTCTTTATTACACATACTTGGAATCATCATCTCAAAACATCCTTAAGGAAGATATAAGGCTTCCTCTACATATATAAATCTAAGGGCCTAAAATTCTAAAATAAGTCAAATCACTACAGGGGACCATGGAGAAAAATAAAAGAACAATTTTATAATCTTAATGAGGAACTGTTGCCACTGATTTTAAGGTTCTTGCTACTGATAGGGACTTCCGGTAATTAAGATTCACGAACGTTTAGCAGGAAAGGGGAATACACATTTTTGCTTATTATGTTCAACTTGTTGGCATTCTAAGTGCCAAAGCACAAGAAAACAACATATGATAATACCTTCTTCCTTTTATAACAGCAGCAAGAGTCAATTCCCTTACCAATGCACTGAAAAGATGTTTCTTCTTCAAACTTGCAAGATACATAGCAAGCACAGCAGTAAGTGATGCAACATCCGTGTAGTAAAGGAAGGTAAAGAACCAGTGGAGGGGATACAAGGCAAGCACAACTGCACAGAGAGTTGCTCTTTTATCATCAAGAGTAGGTCTCAGGTGATTGACAATGTCATAAACAATGATGCTACATGTTACTGCTAAGACAACATTGACAGAGCGGAGAATTGGGATGGAGCAGACTTCAGAAAATGATGAGATCGGCTTCATGTAAGACATGCCTGGAAACAAAGAAGCAACATGGGCAAGTGAAAGATAGTACCTGCAAGAGTATGAATTCCACGAATCAAAATGTCTTTACAACATTTTCCCACTAGGTCCTAATTGTAAAGGAGGCATATAACCATTTTTGAAAACAGTGAGGTATATCTTTTCATTGCCGCTAACATCCATTGTTATGTTTGGTTTACAAGAACTGGTTGTTTTGCAAATAGCTACAGCCGTGCCTCATGGTAAACTAGAGAATATTTACTCCAATACTACTGCTTCACCATTTCCATCACCCTAAAACACCCACTTTCAAGTTATAATGGTTCTAAAAACCTTTGTTTCAACTCTTGCAAGTTGCAATTTTATGAAATCGTTTGACAAACTTTTATTCTATTTGCATACTCCCAAACAACAGAATCAGTAGAATAGTAATTACATGCCTCGGAAAAGGAGAAGCATTTCTGAAAGGCAACTTAAATGTTTCAGAAGTAGGTTAGGGTTAATTTGATAAAAGCAGTAACGGTTTTGGTTATGATATTATGTCGGCACAACCTGACCCATAAACACAAAAATTGCCACAAAACTTAAAGCAGTAGTGCATGATGCCTGGAAGGTGACCAAACATGATGTAACGAGAAGGGTCTCTTAGAAAGGATAATCTCGTGCCATTCCACCTCTTCTCCCTTCTCACAGCTCTCAAAGACCTTTCATCTAACCTTATTGTATAAATCAAATAAACCTACAAAATTTAGCAACCGAATAAAACACCATATACCCTAAAATGGATAGAAGTAATAGAGGTTTCAGCTATAATGTAGGCACCCACAGACATAAAACTGCCACAAAGTAAAAGCAGTAATGCCTTGAAATGCAAGGTGACCAAGCATGATGTAACAAGAAGAGTCTCTTTGAAAGGGTGAACATTATGCCATTCCGTCTTCTCTCCCTTCTCACAGCTCTCAAACACTTTAAACTGAAGCTCATTCTGTCAATAAGAAGCAACCCCCCCCCCCCCCAAAAAAAAAAAAAAAAAGTAAATTCTCAAAAAATGTAAAAGTTCTTAGTTGAATGAGACACAACCCAATTTCACAACTAGATGTCGTATATTCCACACGGTGCCAATAAGAAAACACCAAGGATGAATCGAAAAACTTCACAAGTCTTCAAATATGATCAAGCACTGGACTAAACCAGGCCTCATCGGATTCCCAAGCAAAACAATTAACCCATTCTATTCCCTGCTTTACTTTCCCTACACTTCACATTACACATCGCAACCAATAAAAAAAAATCAAGCGCATTTGGAAACCCATCAAAGTCCACAAACCCTAGAATTCAATATCTATATATAAATCATGCAAGAATTTTTGGAAATCCAAAGGGAGGAAGATACCACGGAAACTGCCTAAACCCACTGGGAAAATTTTGAACCTAATCAAAATATTTTCGGCCAATTAAACACAGGATGCGAGAGAGAGAGAGAGAGATGGGGGTACATACAGGCCAGGAGGAGTGGTGATCATAGGATCCCAACTTCTAAAATTGCCTTCGCAGTACCGTTGAGCTTGAGGGATGTGAAATATCTCATCCTGCAAAATCTCTCGAGTGTTAGAAAGTATAAAAAAATAATATCAGCAAAATTAGGGTTTCATATGTATAAAATACCATGTAAGGTTCAGGAACAATGCGATTTACGAGGATGGAAATAGGTACAACCCACATGCTCACAATCGCTGCTACTGCCAATTTCCCCATCCCTCTCTCTCTCTCTCTGCAGTCAAGTTTCCTTCAACATGGCGAAAACGCTAAGATTATCGGCGGGTCAGAGAGCCGGCGAGAGAAACGAGCCCATCTTGAAAATGCTTTTGAGGAATGCGACCAGAGAGGCGCAACGCGTCAAAATTAAGCGACGTCGTTTCGCTTCATTTTCTTTCACTTTAATTTCTCCCAGGAAAATGAAAAGATCATATTTTAAGAAACACAACATTTTTTCTGGTTCGACTGAAATCCCAGCGAGCACAGATTAAAGGTACATGAAAAACATAAAATTACCGATGGTTTTGGTCATATTAAATTTTTTTAATTAAAATTTTAAATTTAAATTTTAAAATAAATAAATAAATATTAAAAGAATACGTCTCTTTATTAAAACCATATCTACTTAAACATAAGTACTCAAATTTGATCGAGTAAAAAAAATTCATAAAATTATATACAATAAATTACAAATTATCAAACATTATCTTTTTTTTCTTCTGACATAATATATTAATAGGGATTAAAAATAGTTACATTGCTAAACCTTTTGTTGAAACCTAAAGATTTTTTATTTTTTCGCCTTCATACTTGTTATATGTACTATATTTATTAATCAATCTTTTTTTTTTTTTTTTTGAATTTTGGGTCAGAGATTGTACAAGAATTTAGGTTATTTATCACGAATAATCAAGATACTATTTTTGACCTATACGATTTGGTGTTGAGATATACTAAGTTGATTAAGTAGGCTTTGCACCCGCCGAAAATATCCAACAACGTGTCCAGGCAATTTACAATCATGAATCCCTGTTTGTGTATCCAAACCTACAATAGGAGAGAAGGGGGAAGACAACGAATAAAGCAACAATTTTCCTTTTCCGCACAATTATCTGCTTCCTTGCTTTTTCCTTAGAGACCTATTGTTCATGAGAAAATTCTCTCATAGCTCACCCAGAAAAAGGACAAACAATAAAATCCCATAACAAGTTTAACATTCTAATAGACCGAACCAATCACTTTTCAGGATCCAACATTGTCCAAGAACCCACAAGAAGATGCTCATCAAGAGACAGAGATAAAATAGTTGTACCAACGATCAGTTGCGGACATGATGTTAGATCTCTTAGGTCATAAATTCGACTCGTGATTTAAACATGGAACATGTTAGGAGGATAACCCTAAATGGGTCACTGCAAATCCCAAACCGGATTAATCGAAACATAACTCCAGATACCGATTGATATATACAATAAAAAAAAAAAAAGATAAAATAGTTGTCCTAATCTCCTTATGCAAAATCAAATGAGCAATTGCAATTTATCAAAACAACCCCAATTGAACAAAATAAGAGGGATCATTCAAGCTATCCCCGATAAGAAAATGAAAAGACACCAGAAAAGAAAGCAAAACGGGGAATTAGCAAACGGGTATTTGCGAGGCCAATACTTGAATTGCTTAGGAGGAAAAATAAGCCGGAAAAATTAAAATATACTGGCAATCACCTTTGAAAAAATAAATTGTTCGGAGAACACAAAATAATAAAGAAGTTAACAAACACAACTGAAGGCAAAGAACAAAAATGCAAGTTGCATTTTCTTACAGAAATTTTGAAGCAATGGATCCTACTCTTTTCTATCCTACAACTAGAAACATTTCCGATGCACAATTGAAGGACCAGACTCATCGTATTCGGCTTTGGCAATCCACATCTGCACTCAGAATAAGGTATAGATATGCATTAGAGACCTGCAAGAATGCTTTTTTTTTGGGGGGGGGGGGAAACATTAGTAATGCTTGTACACAAACAACTTACCTGCTGGAATGTACTGAGAGATGCCAAAATGGATCCTCCAATCCAGACACTATACTTTCTCTCGGGGGGTGCAACCACCTTAATCTTCATGCTGCTTGGGGCTAATGCGGTGATCTCTTTGCTCATTCTATCTGCAATGCCTGGGAACATTGTAGTCCCACCACTAAGCACAATGTTACCATACAGATCCTTCCTAATATCGACATCACATTTCATTATAGAGTTGTATGTAGTCTCATGGATGCCAGCAGCTTCCATTCCTATCATTGATGGCTGGAAAAGGACTTCAGGACATCTGAAACGCTCAGCACCAATGGTGATCACCTGCCCATCAGGCAACTCATAGCTCTTTTCAACTGCAGAGCTGGTCTTTGCAGTCTCAAGTTCTTGTTCGTAGTCAAGGGCAATGTATGCCAACTTCTCCTTCATGTCCCTAACAATTTCACGCTCTGCGGTGGTGGTGAACGAGTATCCACGCTCGGTCAAAATTTTCATCAGAGCATCAGTCAAGTCACGGCCTGCAAGATCTAGACGAAGAATAGCATGTGGAAGGGCATATCCTTCATAAATTGGGACTGTGTGGCTTACACCATCTCCAGAGTCGAGCACAATACCTGCAGAACAGATGTGTATAACCCGGTAAAAACAATGTGTTTACAAGTCATCAATCCCACTGATTTCTTAGCATACAATGCTTCCAAATGCCATATGAGATACTTTCACAGTTCGGTTATGGAGGATCCACAAGGATGAAGCTACTGGTATGTAAACAAACCATGTAGAATCTTATCAAAACATAACCACAACTTTATGTACCCCTTGACACAATCAGCAGAAAAAAGGATGGCAGCAACAAGCATTCTAAGAAACCTCAAGAAGCAGATGTTAAAGATAAGCTGCTGGAGTAATGTGAGAAATTGCAACAATGAAAAGACTTATTGGGACTGATCAAACAGCTTACCAGTTGTACGACCACTGGCATATAGGGACAGAACAGCCTGAATTGCTACATACATAGCTGGAGCATTAAAAGTCTCAAACATAATTTGAGTCATCTTTTCACGATTGGCTTTAGGATTCAAAGGTGCCTCAGTAAGCAGAATTGGATGTTCTTCTGGAGCCACACGAAGTTCATTATAGAAGGTGTGATGCCATATCTTCTCCATGTCATCCCAATTGCTCACAATACCATGCTCAATGGGGTACTTCAAAGTTAAGATACCACGCTTCGATTGTGCCTCATCTCCAACATATGCATCCTTCTGCCCCATTCCCACCATAACACCTGTATGACGTGGGCGACCAACAATGCTAGGGAATACAGCTCTAGGAGCATCATCCCCAGCAAACCCGGCCTGAAAAAAGTTCAAAGAAAATTAAGCAATCAAAATAGTCAAACCAAAAGTAGTTATATTAGTGCTACAGGCACATTCAGATCGTCTTCTTTCATACCTTAACCATTCCTGTTCCATTATCACAGACAAGGGGCTGAATATCCTCCGCATCAGCCATCTTCTATTACCTATAAATAATTAATAACATGAAATCAGAAATCAAGTGTCAGGGAAAGAGACATCTCTTATCATGCCCAATCAATTGCCTTATGCCATCAAGAAGACTGTACTTTATCTTGGTTCAGCTCCAAGGAAAGTAACCATCAAAAGGATTCTATCACTCTTTAATTACATGGAGCAAGATAAGTTCAGTACAAGGCATGCACGATGTAAGGTTTACCCCAGTAAAACAAAAATTATTGGGGTCAGTATTCTAGCCAAAATAAATAAATAAATGGGAAAAGGATAAGACATGTTCGCAAATGACATTAACCTTAGCTTGTGTAGATCACACCTCTCTCCAAGTAAGGTCAAAAAGTCGAAGCTCAGATATCATTTTCGGGGAGGTTCTGCACACTTATTTGGCAAGCCCATATAGGGTAAACTTGTGTGCTTGCCTGTTGTGCATGGTTTGAGGGCCATTGTGCAATGCCCCACAGGTCTACGGGCGTACTCTAAAGAACACTGCTTGAAGTTCTCCCATTATTAAAAAGAAGTGATACAATAAATCAGAAGTCAATGGAATCTCAATAATTGTGAATGAATGGCCTTTTTCCTAAAGTAAACATCGAAGGAGGACCCATCTACCGTACAAAGTTTCTCCACCAAATACTCGTTTGGGGCCTTTGAAATAGCCCACTGACCTTGAAAGAGACACGGTATTCTGAACCATAGCTCATTGTGAACAAATAACAAACACCAAGAATCACAATCAACCAAATTACAATGAACAAAATCAAAACAAAACATTAAAAAGACTAAGTTCTTGCTCATCAAACCAGGAAAAAGAGGATGTAAAAGGCAGCAGAGAAGACAAATTCCGGCAATCTAAACGCAGATCTCCGTACCATTCTAGCATAAGAGACTAAGATATGGAAGGTTATTTCTTGAAGTGAAAAAAAAAAGAGAGAGAGCACTCGGAAAATCATTACTCAAACATCAAAACATAACCACCAACACCAAAATCTAGCTCAATTATATGCATATATCAAATGCAGAACCATAAATAGATCGATCAGACACGAAGATTTCAGATCAAACGAAATATAATCTCAAGATCCACCATACGATGTTCAATATAACGCAATCGAAATTCAAAATCAAATCAACAAACTCATGAACGAGATCTTCAAGAATCAGATAAAAGATCTAATGAGAAAATCGAGAGAAAGAGAGAGATTACCTTTTCGAAACCCTAGATTTCACGATCGGGGGAAGAGAGAGAGAGAGAGAGAGAGAGAGAGAGTTGAGTTTGAATAAGCGCCTTTGAGTTCAAACTGCAAGGGAAAGAAGCGAAAAAACACAACAGACACGACTTTTATTAAAAGGAGAAAAAAAGGAGAAAAAATTAAAAAAGAAAAACGAAAAAGAAAATTAAAAACTCTAACCAGAAATGAAATGCGATATAAATGCACATTTTGTCGGGTCTCAATTTGGGAAAAATTAGACCGGCCACTGTTTGAGGTATTTATTAAAATAGTGATAATTTAAATAAAAATTAAAAAATAGGGTTTTTTTTTTTGTTCCCGAAGTAGAGATTTCGCGCTCTGTGAACATGACATAGGTCTGACTCACCTTCACCAAAAAGAAGGAAAAAAAAATTTGAGGTTGCGCGGACCCAGAGCACGCCACTGTGCGCTACAAAGGCTCGCGACTCCCCTACAGCGCAATCACTTGCGCGAAGCTCCTCCTCGACTGGCGACTGCGCGATCCACGTCTCCTATGACATTACTTACGCTCCATCAAGTTGGTTCTTGCAAAAATCAAAACTTCATTTATGTTTTGAAAGGTAACACCACAGTATCACTTTGTTTAATCTCTTGTACTCTTCAAATCCTTCACCAAAAGCATGCAGATTTTTTGTTCTCTTTCCCATCACATGATCTATTCACTTTATTCCATTGAATAATTACACCCCCACTCTTGTTGTACAACCATTACAGGTAGAATAAAATGTTAATTTCTTAAAAAATTAGACAAATTAGGGTTAGGATTAGGGTTAGGGTTAGGGTTGTGTATTTATTTGTTTGTTCTGTTATTTTTGCTTGTTTCTTATTTCTTTCTTTTGTGAAGTATGTTAGGGTTAGGATTAGGGCTGTGTATCTATTTGTTTATTTAGTTATCTTTACTTATCTCTTGTTTCTCTCTTTCGTTAAGTATGTTAGGGTTAGGGATTTGTTGTTATAAATGTTATGAATATTTATCTTGTTTGTATATCGATATTGATTTTAATGCTGACATTTATTGTAAATTTCATAATGTTTGAAGGGAGATGACTGACAACCGTGTGAGATTTGTGCTTTATTGGGGGGTCAAATTAGTGGACTTGAAAATGAGTATCAGTATAGTGTCGGACCTAAAATGGGTATTATAGTTCATAATAATATTGGATGGGAGGAGTTTATAAATGTATTGCATCAGAAATGTAGGATTGATTCTAAATAATTCAAACCGAATGTTTCATGTAGATATTCTCTTTGGTCTGGTAATTCTCTTTCATATTGTGTATTACCGTGGAGACAGTTTTTTTATCAGAGATGTTGTCACTGCCTGGATATATATCAGGTTTGTCATCAGTTGAAATTTTCTTAGAGCATGAACTAATTATAAATGTTATCGTAAATGCACCATTCATATGGTAGAAAATGAGTCAGAGATCGCAGGTAGGTCATTTATGAGAGACCTAAACAGTTCATTTGGTGGAATTAGAGTTAGTTTATTCGGAGGTGCGACAAATTTTGGATCCTACACTGAAATGTTGACAAATGTGAATGTTGGAGATGAATGGTTACAGTATGGGGCATTCATTTCCGATGATATTGCATTGAATGCTCATTGTGAATCAGTTATACCTACGACAAATGAATTTGGAGAGCCCGGTTCTAGTATGCCTTATCGAGGTCGTTGACTTTTATTATCCTGCGAGAATTTTATGCCAATTTAGTTATCGACAGGATATTCCTACTCCCGTACACATAGATATGGAGTTGCATCACACTGGCCGACGTAAAAAATCTGGTCGTGATTGGAGTATAGAGCATGCGACATACTTGCAAGTATGGGATAACCGTCGATACCATGCCGTGACCGGAGATGAGTGTTATGATGATGATATGACGACACCTGATTATATGGTTTGGTATTGATAAATAACACGCATCTTGATTGGTAGCCCTGCATATCGATATCAGCAGGGTTTCCGACCCACCGCAGACGACGTGACATTCATAGTAAGTCATAAGCACTTGATCATTTTATAATACTTTTTATTCTTTACTATCTATACTTACAAATATATTTTTTTTTGCAGTGCTACAGTTTGAGGATCTCCATTTAGTAGCCTCTGATGTTCTCACTGTTTCAGGAGTGGATCCTCGAGTTGGTTATATCAGAGATGGCATATGGGACACATTGCAGTATTTCGGACATACAACACCTCAGAGAGATCGTCATTCGACATCTACACAGGGACATATAGATTAAGACGTTCCCTCTACTTCTGGTGCTATGGGTGCCTTTGAGGAGCATATAGAGACGCAGATATATTCATATCTGACTCCACCTAATCCGACATTTACACAAATGCCTGCATTCGAGGAGCATATGAACACTTAGATGTATTCGTACCCGACCCCACCCCGACGTTTACACAAACACCTGCCTCCTAGGAGCATGACGACGCTAGACCGGATAGCCTCCATGACTTAATGTTTATCAGCAGCGGAGGAGGTGTCGATATTTAGAGGATATTACGACTGTCGTACTTCAGTTTTTTGAGAGTCATGAGGGTACGCAGGATCAAACTCCATTTCCAGTTCCCACTAGACGTCAGCCACGTAGAAATGCTGGACGACCTAGATGCGGTATTTAGTGTAGTTTGTCTCATTTGTGTATATCGGTGTTTCTCTTGTATTATTTTCTAACTTTGTAACTTAAAGATCTATTAATTGTAATTTTATAACTTTTGTTTCATATTTATGTGATATGCGTTTGTTGATAATTTTGTTTTTGGAGTCTGAAATTTGTGAAATTTGATTATTGATATTTGTGAAATTTGGTGATATTTCAGGAGTTTGAATATTTGTTATTTGATATTTGTGAAGTTTGGAAATTGAAATATCTATAGTTTGGTGATGTGAAAAATACTGTTTTATTATGGCTGTATTTGTGAAGTTTTTATTGCAGAATAGTTGAATGGAAAAGACTGTGCGGGGTGGCGTGCAAGTGTGTTGCGCGCTCCAAGAGCGCACAACAGAATCGCGGAATTTCAAATTTTTTTTCTCCTTTTTGACGAAAGTGGATCAAGTTTATGTCGTGTTTACAGAATGTAAAATCTCTACTTAGAAAAAAAAAAAAAGAAAACACCCTATTTATTTAATTTTTATTTAAATTATCACTATTTTACTAAAGGCGTCCGCTGTTTTCTAGATCTATGATCAGTGGGGAAATTTATACTGAATTGACGGGTTTATCCTTAAATTTCGCAATGAATCACCGATTGGGACCTCACGTGGTGTGCAATCATGAAGTTTGGTGGTGCGTCCAAGTCAGCTACCGAATTTAATTGGGTACGTTTGATTTGTTGGATCTGATCAGATTTCATTTCTTTTCGCCCTTAACACATTTATATATTTTTTAAAAAACATGATTTAAAATTTTTAAACATCCGTTCTTTAATATATATTTATATATATATATATATATATATATTCTAAATTAAGAAAGTCCTGTGTTTTGTTTATTTTTTTTAGACTTAGCTGTAAGAAAGTAATTCAGCTCTGTTTGTATTAAAATTGATAATGATCGAATATCGACAATATGATACCTATTTAGTAAAACATGATAAAGTAATTAGGGATTGTTCTGACATTGGTTGAAGAAACAAAAATGTCGCCTGCTATCTTAAAATGATACACACTATCATTTAGTATATGTATAATTAAAGAGTAATAGTTCGAATAATAAAAATAAAAAAAGGAAAGTATATGTATAATTAAAGAGCAATAGTTAGAGTTATAAAAATAAAGAAATATGATTTAGGAGAATGAATCTCTTAACAAATCTTATAATACTCAGGATATGAGATGACATGTGAGGGAAAAACAAATTCTATGCATATCCATTATCAACGTCAATGCAGGTTGAGTGTAATAGAAAGGATATTGCATTCTATTTTTAAAGGTTTAGATTCGATTTTCCTTGACAACGTAAAATAACCGTGATGGGAGAACTTTCTCCATTTTAGGTCTGACAGAAAATCGATCCGATTTAATCAAAATATAATTTTAAATATCGGATGATAACTAATTTGGGACCAAAAAAAAAAAAAAAAAAAAAGTTATCAACATGGGCTAGGTTTATTTGGGCCAATGGTGCACCATTGAATGAAGGCTTGGTGATATGGCCTACCCTCCTATTTCCCACCATCCTCGAGATTTTCTCGTACTTCTAATCCGCTGGGGGCGGGGGCATCTAGAGGAAGACAGCATTCTTCAATTATTAAAGAAGAATCTTGACACCAACGTGTAGTTGGTCTGATGATGACTCATCATTCGTAAGTTTTTAAATAAAATTTTAAATTTAAATTTTATATATATAAAAAATAAGTATTAAAAAAAATTATTTTATAAGAATTCAACTTATAATTAATTCACAATATGGTTATGTAGTTTATAAAAGTAAATAAATAAATAAATAACGAAGAAGTTTGATAACAAGCTCACGCCCTCCTAACCTAAATAGTAGTTTGCCTCGAGAAAGAAGTAGGCTGGCTGTAAGCCACTTCGATTCTCACTAATTTTTCTTTCTTTTTTTCAGGGAAAAAAACAAAACAAGAAATTAATATTAAGAAAAAAAAAATACAACATGCATCTAGATTATAAAATTCGTGAGCATATAATCGTAATTTTTAGGACAGACAATAATTTTTATAATTATATATTTTAAATTCCTTGCTGAAACTTATAGGATATATCCGGTCCCAGGTGTGGATAAGGGGTTGAAGGGGTTGAAGTGTTTATCCATATATAGACATTAGCTTCCATTATTACTCTTTTGCTCGTGCACCCTGTTAAGTCTCACGGATTAATTTAATATTAAAAGAGTGGTATATAAAATTGAAAACCATCTCACTTGGATCAAGTTCCAGTTTTTCAGACATAACTACAAAGACGATCGCGTTTCAGCTATTCCTTCAAAGTTCAGGGAGGCAAATAAGACCCCATGGCCAAACCTGCTCTGATATCCACAAGCATCAACCTGTGATCGGAAAGGTCTCCATGATTGTGGTCCTGGTACGATGGAAATTCAAAAGAACTTTAAAGGGATCTTTTCCAGCCCAACTTTGGGCCCATGATGAGGCCCACAGAAAGCTCATGTTATATTCAAAGTCTTACACGGGTTTGGATTTGGCGAGACTTCCACGGACTGGGTCAAACAAATAAGGAAACTAACAATTAAGTCCTTTCACGAAATATTGACCCATGACTTTTGAAATTAGGACATGACACAAATTAAATATAAGGATGATGAAAATGATATAGCCCAAAATAAAAAGAAATTTGTGGTTTCTCTGCCCCCACTGAAGTCAGAAAAACAAGAGACACGATGCAGTGGGAGAACATGGTCTTGTACCCCAAGAAAACGAGAGAGAGAGAGAGAGAGAGAGAGAGAGAAAGAGAGAGATACACAAATATTTCAGTGTCCCCCTGTAAAAGTTAAGGAATCATTTTTTGGGACCAGATGTGTGGACCCAAATCCAAATTTTATGCACTCAATCAATCAGACCCTTCTACAAAGTATTGGATCCAATATGATGGAGTGATTGATCCTTAACTTAGGAGATGCAAAAATTTCTTGAGGCTTTGCGTTTTTTTAGCAATCTTCTTTTTGTAAGGGGTGTGTGTGTACATTTTTTTTTTTCTTTTTTACAGCTTTATGGACACAAAAAAAAAAAACGAAAAAAAAAAAATCCCCCTTTGTTGAAATTTTTTAAAAAAAAAAATTTTTAAAAAAAATTTTGATGATTTTAAAAAAGGCCTAAAAAATAAAAAAATAAAATTAAAATTATACCACATTCACACACGCTAGAAGTGGCCCATATTAGCAATAAAATAGCTAAAATTAGAGAGAGAGAGAGAGAGAGAGAGATTTTCAATTGGAGTTCGGGTAGTGCAAAGGCTACAGGGAGTTTGGCTGCAAAATCAAAAGAGAAAGGAGTCAGATGAGCAGCGCAAATTTGCAGACACAATATATATATAAATATATATATATATATATATATTAGTTATATATTAAATTTACACTCTAAATTCATACTCTAATTTCTGTTCTGAAAAAATGACTTGAACATGATTTTTTTCTTTCTTTTAGAATTTTCTATGAAATGCATAAAAAATAAAAATTTAAAATGAGATTTGTGATGTTGGAGTTTGGAAGATGATAGTCGGGCATATGGTAGGAACATGATGGTGAGGTGAGCAATGGGAAAGGCAAAATCATGAGCCATGTGCATCACGTGCAATCATTTCTCGCACTCTTTATTCATTTATTTATTTTCTTTTTTAGATTCCAAACCTATATAGGTTGATTGATTTCTATGGAGAAAGAAATAAATATATGAATATATAAAAATATTTATATTATTACGAAAAAGAGCATAAATTTTTATTAAAATAATAATGATAACTCTCGCCGGTGGGAGCGAAGGAAAAGGAGGCATGAAGCTTTTGCCGCCACGCACATTATTGGCGTGTGGGACACCCACAGTGCAGGAGCCAAATTCCTTTTTGACGTTGAAAGCCATGCACTCCTGAGGTGGGTCCCACTCGTTTGGCACACCCGACCCGGCCCGACGTAGTATCCTCCAATCTAAAGATTAAATCAAAATTAAGACAGTAATTAGATTAGGGACAGCTGTTATTATTTACCCAAAAAGTATAAAGACGAATTAGCCAAAAAAGATTGCCAAAATCAGGATTTGTTTACACAAGATTTCATGTGAGTTACTTGGGGTTGGAATCCAAACCCAAAAGGGTGCGTATGAATCACTCTATTAAACTATTTGCTTATGCATGGAGAATGATTATCTCGTGAGACAAGTTAAAATGAAGCTGGTAAGGTGAGCGAGTGGCAAAAACATGACAACGTGTGGAGATCAGAAAAGCAAAACTTGTAGGGAAAACTAGATTTTTTTGTGCTATTAAACTTACTTCATCCATCTTCAGAGAGACAGAGAGAGAGTCTTTAAAACTAAGTCTTGGCGAATGATCCGATGTGCATAAACAAAAACATACTACACCATATGCCCGACAATCCGAAGTGCTCTCTCTCTTCAAAAAGTGTTACAAGAATCTAAAGCTCTCTATGAAGATGAAATTCAGGAAGCACTAAAGAAAACAAGAACAGAGAAATTGGATGTGCTGAATATATTCCATCTGGGATCTCTATAAACAACAATTATCCCATCAGTTTCTCTCCTTATTCTTTTCCGCACAAATACAACTCTCTCTCTCTCTCTATCATACAGTGTTTCATCACACACATGTACTCCAGACTTGATAACTTTTCATTCATAGAGATGTCGAATTCAGAGTTGTTTATAGGGAAAGAAGATCATCAAGAAGAGATCAAATTAAGCATCTTGAGAAGAGAATTCGAAGATGGGCATGAAGATATCACAAGTAAAGTCTCGAATGAATCACAACCTGAACGAGTTCATCATCATCAAGAAACACAAGAACAAGAAGATGATCTCATTTTCAAAGAGGCAAAATGTGAAGCAGCTATAATTTCTGCCCAGGATCAAAGCCAACCATCAACAACATCTATATCAAAACATGTTGATGATGATGATGGCTTTCGAACTCCTACCTCATTAGATCACAAAATCCCAGTGATCACACAATGTCCTCCTGCACCAAGAAAATTAACAAAACATTGCTCATCAAGAAAAAGAAAAACTCTTTCTTCTTCTTCTTCTAGTACTAGTACTAGGAATACGTCAAGAAATCTCCAACTTGATATCCTAAGAGAGATAGACTCCGTGTTTGCTTCCATTGAAGATCATCAATGCAACAAGAGAGCTCGAGGCAATCCATGAAGATCTTGTTCATGTCTTTGGTGAGCAAATTATTCATATAATATTTATTGTGTTATTGTTTTTTGTGTGTAGAATAATGAACAAGACCGAATTTCACTTTTTGTAGTTTTTTTTTTTTAATTTGAGAAATTTTATATTTATTTTTTGGGTTGCTCTAAGAACCTTTGATGGAGGTTTGGTTGGGATTTTGTGAAGTTAATTAAAGTGCGAAAAGGATTTTATCAAAGATGCATGAAGTACACTACAAGGAAAAAGAAAGGAATGGTGATAGAGACTTGTTACTTACTAAAACTCTACATGATTCCTTTGAGATCAATGTGTTTTGCTGTTCTAAAGATGGGAATTTATTTCAAAGCCCATTCAACAAAATTGAGTCCTTTTTTTTTCTTTCAACTTTTATTTATGTTCCATGATAAAAATAATTAGTGGGTCTATTTCTTTGACAATAATGTTTAAATTTTTGTAATTTTCTGGTGAGACAGAGAGAAAGAGAGATGGTTTTGGTGCATTGAATAGAAAAGGTTCACAGGGGGTGAAAAGGGCAACCTGGCAATAAAGTATTGAACTCATTTTGGTAATGGAACTTTGTTAATCATATTAAATTGAGAATGAGAGGTAAGAAAAGCTGGTTTTCAAAAAGAATCAAACATGCTCCCTGATGACTGAGATGAGTCTCTCCCAGATGGCTCAAATAATGTGCGTTCAAATATTTAATGTTAGTTTGCATGGGAACTGTCACTCTCTTGTATTCCATCAGACCTACAAGAAGTGTAAACCCCGAGAGAGAGAGAGAGAGAGAGAGAGAGAGAGAGAGAGATTATAACAGCTCATGTTTTTTGGCACCATCTTGTGCGGCAGTGAGAGGTTATAGGGGAAGGAATTACAATAATTGATCTCTCGAAAAAAAAACCTATAATTGTATATTTCATTATTTAAAGGAGAATATATTCACTATTTAGTCATACTTATCATACATAAAAATTATTTTTGAAGGTTTTTTTTTTTTTTTTTTTTTTTTTTACAGAGAAAAATAAGGAGAAAATTCTTTTCACATTGGATAGATGTAAAAAGAAGATAAATTTACATCAGTGATCTCGGAACATTGTTCATACATGCAAATCCTTTACATTAGTTGACCATTGTTGTATGCCTTTATAAAAAAATGCTAATTGCTAACTAAGGAAACATCATGTTAGATTCCCAAACCTGTGCCTATATTGTCTCTGATAAATAATAGATTTTTGTTGTCACTGTTACTTAATTAAGAGAAATTAAGCAAATATTCTTTCAAAATATGTAAAATGTAAATACTATTATTATAAAACCCAAAATAGGTTTAAGTGATCATTAAATCAAATTACACAATGACAATGCACGTTATTAAAGTCTTATATATATATATATAGAGAGAGAGAGAGGGAGAGAGAGAGATCCGATCTATTATAGAAAGGCACTACGCACACATACCCACTTTCTATTTTTTTTTTTGCCTTTTCTGGTTCATTAAATTAAGCTCACTAAACTGAACTAAACACAGGAACTGTGAACTGGTAGAACAACCAATCAATCTGCTGATCAATGTCCTTTTGTTGTGGGTATAGAACATTCAGCACAGTTTCCATCAGATGGTCAATTTTTGATCCAACTGTCAACCTTTTAATTTCTAATTTTTCAACCCCTTTTTCTGGCCCCACATAAAATCATCTCGTTGCAAGTCTCCTGATTGCATTAAAATTAATTCAAGATCGAACATATTTTAATCTATGTCATGTAAATTTTGACAAATGGCCCCACACATATCTTATTAAAAAAAATTAAAAGGTGAAAAGAGAAATGAAAAAAATAGGTAGACCTTAACACATGTTTTTGAACTTATCCTAAACTGTAGCATCTTCTCTTTCATCTTCAATCAGTTTTTAATGGGTTTTGCATGTTAATATGAAAGTTCAAAAATGAAATAGAGAATTCATTTTCTATTCATGTTAATATAAAAAATGGACACTCATGCCAGAAAGCTCTCTGTGGAAAGATAACACAAGACTATCCAGCTAGATCCCTAAATAGAATCCAGTAGTTATAATCTATTTCTTCAATTCTTTTATTCGAAATTCATATCTCTCGTAACAAAGAAAAAAAAATAAAAGGAGAAGACTGCCCGGCTATGAGTGGGCCTGGACATCTCTTCAGGCCCAAGCCTAAATTGGAACGACGAGAGAAGCCCTTACCAATTTTACGCTCTGATTTGGCTTTCGTCTGAAGCGGGAAGTATGAACTGACCCAAAAAAATTTCACTATTCCTAAATATTTAGTCCTAATTTTGCTAAACTTAGGTAGACTTAGGCAATAACATTCAAAGATGTAAGACTCACACTAGAATAATTTTTTTCTTAATCTTATTATTCTTCTTTTACTTAACTCGATCAATGCTCATTTTCATATGAAAATAAATTTTGTTATTTACAATCACAATGGTCATAATTTTGCAAATTTAATATTATATCTCCATTAGACACGATCACAATTTGAATTAAACTATGATATCGTAAGAAATCAAACTGTGTTCAACTGACTTTAAACCGGAATTGTGATTAACAATTTATGAACCGAAACCAAAACCATGTATAAATGAAAACTTCCAATCCAACCACATCAATTTCTTAAAATAAATCCGATCTCTGCACTCTCCATGGTAACATAGACAACGATATTAAAAAAAAAAAACCATTAATCTTACGTTAATTTTTGTAAAAAGGGGAAAACTTCCTTCGAGTAGCCAAATGCAAAATGTCAGTTCAAGCACCTGCAAGTGTAACAGAGAAATTATTTAATTGTCGTGGTGATGGAAGATATGCATGCACAATAAAATAAAGGTAATGTGGAATGCAATTATAAAAATTAAAAAATTCCCATTTTATGGGCAGGATAGAGTTGACATGGCAAGATATAAATGGTGACACCCTGGACGACAAACCCTAACAGAGGAGAGTATGGACCAACCGTTGAAGGTGATGCTCTTTTTTCCACAAAGACAGTTACCGACGTGAGGAGAAGTAATTACAGTTGACCGTTTCTCTTTGTCCGGAGGACCAACAAAAGGAAATTCCTCGTTTTTCTCTCTTCCACTGTTTCGTCTCCTCCTGAGAAAACTAACAATGTCAAATTATGACCAAAAAAGACTTAGGCTCGAAATGGGTTTTTGATTGATTTCTTTGTTTGTTTACTTCAAAATTCGTTTTGTGGGGGTTTACTGGGATCTTCTACCGAATGGTCCAAAATGTCTGTCCGGAGGACCATGACAATGAATTGGGAGGGACTGGGAGATGACGACGACGATGATCATTTCTTCGAGTCATTTGATCGACTCTCAACCGCTGTCCCTCTCGATTTGCTGAGTTCCGATTCTGACAATGATGATTTCGATGACAGTAGGGTGTCGTTTGCCTCCGCGATATCCTCAGCTTCATCTCACAAAGTCCGGGGCCTTGCCGCAGCCACAGAGCCCAAAAATTATGATATATGGATGGCAGCACCCGGATCCATCAGAGAGAGGAGGAAACGCCTCTTCCAAGGCATGGGTTTGGTTGGTGATAAAGAGCAACTCAGGCTTGCCAGCACGGTGACCAGGCGAGACAATTCAGGAAATGATGCCACAAAAAGTTCAACCAAAGACGGAGAATCAAAATTGGAAGGCACTACCTTACCAATACAACGGATTGTGCTCGTTCGCTCTAGGTCAGACGGAGACATGGAACCTTTATACCTGGATACCAAGAGAAGAAAAGAGCAATTAATCGGGACCATCTCAAAACAACGCCTTACAAGGACATTATCTACTTTAGCACCATGCGCTCGAGTCTGCAGATTGAATGCCAACGCTGTTGAAATATCCCAAAAAGATGCGGAAAACGCAGCTTCAATTCGGAAGAGTAGAGCATTATCCACTATGATGTCCAATAGCCGGTTTGGTACATTCTTTCTAATAAAGAATTTAGACACGGGAAAAGAGTTTATTGTGAAGGAGTTTGATGAAGATGGGATGTGGAACAGGCTCCGTGATCTTCAAACGGGAAAGCAGATGACACTGGAAGAATTTGAAAAGTGCGTTGGTCATTCACCAGTCGTGAAAGAGTTGATGCGTCGTGAACAGGTATCTAAAGGCTCCGATGACAGTCTTGAGAGGAAAGTAAGCACTAATTCGTATCTTACAAAGAGCTTCAGATATAGCAAAAGAAGAGGGGTTGCTTTTTTAAAGAACATAAAGGGTGTTGCAAATTCAATGAGTGGATTGATCGGTGAACAAAGGGAGCATTCATCTTCTGAGCATAAGACGAACAAGAATGAATGGATAAAAGTTCGACAGCAGGGAAAATCCCATAAGGAGCTCAGTGCAATGCATTTGTGTCAAGAAATTCAGGCACATCAGGGTTCAATATGGACAATTAAGTTTAGTTTGGATTCGCATTACCTTGCAAGTGCAGGAGAAGACAAGGAAATTCATATATGGGAAGTGCAGGAATGTGATGTCATGTCATCAAGATTGCCTGATGATGTGTTTTCCATGTGTCACTCAACCCCACTTCATCCAATGGCAGGTTGTTCAACATACTCCTCACCCCTTCATCCCATGGCTGGTGGTTCTCCTCTTCATTCAGCTTGTGTTTCACCAGAGGGTTCACCGGAGCGAACATCTTCAACATTGTGGTCCTCGCCGTCTCACCCCATGGCAGGACAATCAATGGATCGACCCCCACTTCCAGAGAAGAAGAAAAAGGGAAAGGGCTCTGCAAACAAAAAGGGTCAAATTCCCGACTATGTTTATGTTCCAGAAACTGTCTTCTCACTCTCAGAAAAACCCATCTGCTCTTTCAAGGGTCATCTTGATGACGTCCTCGATCTTGCTTGGTCCAAATCTCAGGTTAGCTTCCAGTACACACATTTTTCTAAGTTAACAAGATTAATCTTTGCTGAGAAGATGACCCTTGCAACCGAAACATTGTTTCATGTTCTTCTATTAAATCAAAATGCAAGCCTTGTCCTCACCATTCAACCTCTTTTATGTGGATTTGCAGATACTCCTTTCATCTTCAATGGACAAAACTGTCAGGCTATGGGATATTGAGAGCAGAAGCTGTTTAAAGTTGTTTGCTCACAATGATTACGGTCAGTTGTCTCACCATTTTATCAACTCTTTTAAGACAAATGACATTTTAGCATTATAGTTCTCTCTAATTCACTTTTGTTCTGTCTTTAATTAACAGTAACTTGTATACAGTTCAATCCAGTGGATGAGAGATATTTTATCAGTGGTTCTTTAGATGCAAAGGTTCGGATATGGAGCATACCAGCATGCAGTGTTGTAAATTGGACAGATCTTCATGAGATGGTTACTGCTGCTAGCTACAGCCCCGATGGCCAGGTGAACTTCCTTCACATATCTGCTAGATTTTTGCACAAAACATTCAAAAAATCAAGTCTTCATGTTTTGATGTCTTGCAATCAAATAATCAGTCAATATTAGAAACTTTTATTCAATGCTGGATATAAAAAATTTGGGCATGGCGAAAAACTGAAATTGATATTCACAACAACATTAATCAAAAGGAGGCAAAAGAACTAATTTAAAGCATTTCTTCCAAAAAAAAAAGAAAAAAAAGAAAAAAAGGAAAAGAAAAAAGAAAAAAGAAAAAGAAAAAGAAGAGACATAGAGACCAAGTCGTCCATTGAGTTGTTTGTAATGACGATGACATGTTCACACTAACAACTTGCTGTATAATTTCATCATTGAAGGGTGCCATTGTTGGTTCGCACAAAGGGAGTTGCCGCCTGTATGACACTGCAGGTAACAAGCCCTTGTGTTCTTCATTTTGTAGTGCATCATGGTTCAACTTCTTATGGTTAATCCTCTTATATGTCTCCATTTTGATTGTGCCACAGACACATTAAAGGCATACTAACAGCTCTTTTTATTAATGGCCCAGATTGCAAACTAGAGCAAATAGGTCAAATCACTCTTCCAAACAAGAAAAAGTCTAATCCTAAAAAGATTACAGGTTTCCAGGTAATTAGATATTATCCTTCCCAACTCAAAACACCTATAAATCTGTCATTCAAGTAACCTTCTTCACCAGTTTCGCGACACTCATAAGGAGGTAAAGCCAAGCTAATCTGATTCATCTTTGAACAGCATGCCCCCGAGAATCCCTCTGAAGTGCTTATTACTTCAGCAGACTCCAGAATCCGAATTTATGATGGCTCAGACTTGATCCACAAATTTACAGGTACCATCAAAGGCTCTAGCAGTATTGATGCTTTTACCTACTAATGGTTGTCAACTTTAAAACCAGGTTTCCGAAACATGAGCAGTCAAATATCAGCTTCATTTACTCCCGACGGGAAGTATGTCGTGTCTGCTAGTGAAGATTCTCAAGTGTATATATGGAAGCGTGAAGAGAGTCGAAACACGAATGGAGGAAAAAGCAAATCTTGTATCACGGCAAGATCTTACGAGTACTTCCACTGTAAAGACGTTTCAGTGGCAATACCATGGAATGGTAGCCTAAAGGTTGAGCCACCGGCTGTGCCAGTGCATTCCAAAAGACACTCAAAACGCTCTACTCCACAACCTTCTTCTTCTAATAACTCTCCAACTAAAGAAGATAATAACCCAGGTGCAAGTAAAAGGCAATTGCCACCGCTTCCCAAGAAAAATAGCATGTCAGAGAGAGCTTCAGCCTGCCTAGAGGATGAGCTAACATCTCCGCCAGACCCTGGAATAGGAAGCAGCGAGTCATTCACTTCACCAGCTGCCTCCATGAGGTATAATGATTCACCTTCAATATCCGCCTCAAGCAATTTTTCATCTGCAATTTGGTCCCCATCGTGGTCATTTTTGGATGCTGGAAGCAGTCAACAAACCACACAAGCAACAGCATGGGGTATGGTAATTGTAACAGCTGGGGTTGAAGGAACTATCAAGGTTTATCAAAATTTTGGGCTGCCAATTAGGGTTGGTCGGCAAGCACATCTCTTCAAAGACCTGACATAAGCAGTTTATTAGTGAACATGGGAAGCCAAACTTAGATCCTTGCTCCCCACCCACTCCCAAAAGAAAGAAAGAAAGAAAGAAAGTTGCTGCCTAGAAGTTGAATCAAATCCAGTGCATTTATATACCTTTCTTAGTCAGTCAACAAATCAAGCATCATATGGTGAAACGAAACTGTACACAGTTTTACAAATATTCTCACATGGAGTTTTGATGGATAATGGAACGGTATAAAATTTTTAGCAACTATCCCACACCAAAATTACCCCAGTATGTTACTGAAGCAATTCATGACTTACAACAGATTCAGTTCCTGAGTTCACAGCAAAACTGTTAGAACTCTCACATATCCAACTTAGAATTACACAAGTTAGTCTGATGTTCTCAGTGGTTAAGAGTATGTCATTGTTAGCCTACTAGGTCTGTGGCATTCCCAAAGATATGCATCATAATACTATGTAAGTGTTTGAATTTTTAGTTTATCGAAATTGGCTCCAGTGCAGTAGTTTTTTAGAATCAACAACAGCTATTTTTGCGAACTGATTCACAGAGATATGCGTCTATAAGTAAACTCTCTAAGCTGTCCAATCTCTCACGGGAGGAGCCTGCCTCCCAACTTACACACCGTCATTTGCAATAACCCGCATTGGTTGAATGAATTTAGAAGGAAGACATTAACATTTACTTAATTTTCCTAATACAAAATGGTTAGTAAAATGCATACACTACATCCAAAAGTTATTTTGGAAGGAAAAGGAAAAAAAAAAAAAGCATCAACTAATTTCTTTCCCGAGTGTTAACAACTACAGCAGCAAGGCTGGTCGTCCTCTGCCAGCCCTTTCGTTAGCAAAATATGATTATATAATTCCTCTCAAGATTGCTCTTATATAACAAAAAATTCATTGGACAATTATGAAGAACCACAAAGAGATTACAGATTTCATCAAATCATTAACCCTATTAGAAGTCACATTAACTACAATTAAGCAGAAAAAATGACTAATCTTCAGCTAATTAGAGAAAGATATTACCTGGGAAGGAGATCGAGTCCTATATTACTCATTTTCTCCTCCTCGCTGCTCTTCGATGAGTCCCAGAATATAACCATATAAGAAGAACGTCAATCCAGATCCTGAACCCCATTGCTTACTCCTTGAAAATTTCTACTTGAATTCTTCAAAATAGAGAGAGAGAGAGAGAGAGAGAATCTACGTTCTGAACTAACTGACCGAAATCAAATGGTGTGATTTCAGATTTTCCAGAAGCCGTTATGTAAACGTGTTTGTTGAGAATTGAGAGCGAGCCTTGCACTCGAAGTATAAAACTATAAACAATGCAATTTTGCATATTCTTCGCATTTTACGCTTCTCGACGATTAACCGAATCCAAATGAACTTCAGCGAGAATCAGAGCTCTGTCGCTACAATCGTAGACATTCAACGACGCCTCGTACGTCCTTCATTTACATCTCGGTACTCTCTCTCTCTCTCTCTCCCCGAATTTCTCGCTACTCAAAATTCCTGAAATTAACAGCAGAGAGGACGATGAATCCCCGAAGGAAAAAGGAACAAAGGAGAGTGAAGTGAACAAGAGGAAGAAGCTTGAAGATTACTTGGATCCGGTTCCTCTCTCTGCGATTTCTGCGAGATTAGGTTTTAAGAAGAGGAGATTGAGGCCGCAAGACTGGCGAACAAGTTGAAGAAGGAATTTAATTGGCCAGCTGATCATTTGAAAGTTTTTTCTGCAGATTGATGAGCAAGAAAGAAGCGATTGATCTGAGTGACGATGTAGATTCAATTGTGAACGGAGAAGACCAAGTTAGAGAGGGCTAGGGTTGCGCTTCTACTCCGTTCCCGCTGTTTTATCTAACGGCATGGAAGTAGCTCCTGTCCCGACACTGAACCACTGAAACGTCGCCGTTTTCCTTTCTTTCGCTTGGGCATTTGGGTTTGGGCCATGGGGCCTTCGTTGAATTCCAACTTGTGTGATATGGACAAAGTCAGAAAGAAAGGAGGTAACATGCTTGAATCTTCACTGCTCTGGATTTTGCGAACGATTTGATCAAGGAGTACGATTGAGTTGAACCGGGGCACGCTTAGGTGTATTTAATTTTTTATTTGGGTGCCCTGGAGTCGGTCCATTGTCACTCAATAAAATTTTATATCAATTAATTTGAATCGATTTAATTAAAATCTGTTAGATAAACATCTCCCAATATAATCAACTCCAGACCTAAATTATTACTTAAACTCTTAAATTTGGTCAAGAGATATTGCGGTATTTAATTTGTTTCAATTTCTATTTATTTTCTTTATTTTATTTTATAATATTTTTAGTTCATATAAAAGAATATGTTAAATGTAAAATTTCATACATAAAAACTATTTTTTATAGAAGATTAAAATACTATTATATAAATAATTTTTTACATTAAAGATTTTATCTAAATTCAATTTTATGTTAAGTATCTGATTTCATACCTTCATTTTTCTATCAAATATTACACATTATTTTAGGAAACATTACTTAGGGAAATGTTGAAATAAATACCAAATTTTAAAATAAATTATAAATATTGCAGTAATTTATTTTTTGTTATATAAAAGTTACGAAAATCATAAAATTATATGTATCTATGAAAATTTAAACATGAGATCTAAAAAAAAACATTAGCGCAAAAGCTTTTTATCACTGGGATATTCCCTATAAATATTGCAGCAATGATTACGTGGAAAAGTGAAATTTTGTTGGTGTTAATATGTAAAATAATACGCCCTTGTACTAAGAAAAAATTAACACCCTCTCAAACATTCAACCATCGAAGATGTCAAATTTAATTTTGACATAAAATAACCGATTGATTTTGTTATCACATTAAGCTTTCAATTAATAAAAAGGGTCCGTGTAAAAAAAAAAAGAAGTTTAATTTGGACTGGCTTAAGTAAGATTAAATAAGGTATTTAATTTAATAATTATAAGTATGATGACATTTTTTATCTCTTTGATGAAGAAATTTTATTCTTACTTCCAAAACTTTATATTTTTTTACTATTTTTTATTTTATAATATTACAAGTAAAAAAAATATAAAATACCAACAATTTGTGATTTGTTAAATAATCCCATAACAACTCAAATTTTTGCATTTGATTTTTTTCTCTTTTTTTAAAGCATTTTAAGGAATGTTTCTTGTTCAGCACCGTAGTGCGGTGGATCTAAGTTGGTTCCTTTTTACTTTCTTATGACTACATGTGAGAGTGGTCGAGAGTAGGGGTGTTATGATATTCGAATAAGGTCGGATAGTGTTGATATTTAATTTTAACTCGAGTGTTGTTTAGGTAAATTTGAGTTTGAAGTGTCATCGAATAATATCAATTATTTTAAAAATTATTTTTAAAAAATAATTATTATAATAAATAAAAATTATTTTAAAAATATAATTTATTAGATTCGTTAAGTTTTCAAATTTGACACAATTAGACTTGAGCTCAAGTTTGATACCGAACTAACCAAACTCGAGCTTGAGCTCAAACTTGGTTTGACCAAACTTGAATCCTGTGATACTATTTAAGTTTCATAACGGCCCTACTTGAGGGAGAGAAAAAGAGATAGAGTTTCTCCCTTGTCAATGAACATGACAAAACTTTAATGGAGAGAGATCTCTGTCTCTCAAAATTTCTCTCCCTCTCCAAAACTCTTTTAATCTCCCCTCATGTTGGGTTTTTTTTATTTTTTATTTTATATTTTTTTTAAAAAACTATTCCAACATTCACAATAGATGATGTATAAAGATTTAGTGAAAAAGGCAAGGAAGAAGACTCATATGAAAAACCCCATATCAGTGTGGCAGGGTTTTTGAATTTTTGTAAAGTGTATTTATGATTTTAAACTCATTATTTATTTATAAATTAATTTAAATTCGATCGTAATTTTAATTTGATTAAAAAAATTTGAATCATGATTAAACAATTATGGATAAGATTTTGATTTGAATGAATACAAATTTTTTTAAAAACAATTTTAATACAAATTAAAACAATTTTAATTTTGATCTAACTGGACCGGTCCATTTGGATTTTAAGTAACTCAAAAACCGTCCTATCACCATCCCTTTATCATTGCATGTGCATTTGCCAAATTGGACACGCGTGCAAGACCGTCTCTTTGGCAGAAGCAAAGCAAATGGGAGTCCATTGCCCTGGTTATGAATGATTCTAACGACGTCGTTTCACCGACCCAATTTTGAATTTAAACACACTTCAAAACCGCGCTCATCAACTGACAACCCAACCCACCACCTCTACTCAGTCCATCTGAATCTCACCGGAGAAAATGGCGTCGCCGATACAATTCCCCATCGACGACAAGGAACTCGACGACGCCGCCTTATGGGCCGTCATCGACTCCGCTGCGGCCTCATACTCCTTGACCAAATCCTGCAAGCTTGTCCCTCTCAAGCCCTCCAACCTCAATCACCAATCTCCAATCTCCTTCTCCACACCCTCTCCTCCAACAAAGTTATCCAAAAACCCTAGACGGCTCCCCCAAAGCGAGGTTGTGCAGCACTGTCCGCAGAAGATGGCCAGATCTTGCGTCACTGAGATGAGCGAAACGAGTCCGACTTTCGCCGTTGTGAAGCACGTGCAGCGATCGCCAATTGTGACTTCCCCTTATTCGTATCCTTCACCGGAGAATGGTAGGTATACAGTGACAGAAGTGAGTCCTGTTCCGGAAGTGAATCACAGGCAGCTTGAGGAACGAGAGAACGCTTATAAGCACTGCTTGTCCGGTCATTTTCCTTCGGTTTCGGCATTCAAAGACTACCAAAACGCAGCAATGTTGGTAAATCACTTACCTCTGGAATAAGTAGCCCTAAAGTGCTCAATATGTTCGTTGAATTGCGGCAAAGGAGTCTTTTCAATATTTAGGTTTACTTGTCTTGCTTGTTCTTGAACGACTGATTGCCCAGGACCAATGTCGCTTGTGATTTTCTGTCCAACGTATACGCATCAAAGTCAACAGGTGGATTTACGTTATTTTAGGATGTGTAGAATAACCATGTTTGCCTATAATTGCTACTAACCTAGAGGGTGTTGTTATGGTACGAGCAGATGAGTTGTTGAAAGAAGCTTTTTTTTTTTTGGGGGAAGATTTCAATTTATTCGGTCTTTTTCTTTGGGGGTTGGTGCAATTGGAGGTTTGTAGATCGCGAAGTGCTTGTATGGGATAAGTGCTTTTTTTTGGGGGGGAGGTAATTCATAGCTTTCTTACTCAAACGATTTTGAACTAATAATAATTTCAAAATTCTTTCTGCCAAAAACTACATTTAGCATGAAAAATCCTAGTGTTTCTATCTAAAACATTTTGCTCTAATTGCCTAAAGTTACTTTATGAAATGGAGAAATATGACACACATTCTGATATATAGAGCTTTAGAAGAGACGTGCATCTAGGGTGAGCAAAAAAATCCAAGCATCTGAATATCCGAGATATCCGATTTGAAAATATTTAACGGATCGGATATAAAAAAAAATGGATCGGATCAATTCGGATAGTACCCTTCCGGATACGGATATAGATCAGCATATTTAGTATCCGCGAATATTCGATCCGAAAAATAGAAATAAAGTAAATCAGGTAACATTAGTTTTTTTTTTTTTTCATTTGATTTTCTGTTTTAATTTATTAAAAGAAACAATACTAATAATTCAATTTTACCTTTGTAGACACCCTAGAGATAAATCAAGAGCATCCTATCATCGGTATTAAAGAGTGAAGACCAGATTTGCTATAGTTTTCAAGATTGTTGCTGATGCCAACAATTTTATTTGACTTTTTCAATTTAAATCATTTTAGTTATATTTAATGATATGTAAACTATGATTTTTGATATCTTATTATATCATTTGGATGAAATGTATTATATTGTATGTTTTAATATTATTTTAGTTCACTTAAATGAATAAACTTTAATTATTCGATTGAGTTTAATTTAAAAAAAAATAAAACTTAAATTAGATTTTTCGGATACGGATAATCTGATATATTCAATCCATATTTTCGAATATTTGCTCTGTCGGATACTACTTTATGTGGATACAAATTCAGATCGTAAAATTCAGTATCCGAAATATTCGGATCGGATCAGATAATGAGCATTCAAATCGGATATTCGATCCATGCTCACCCTTACGTGCATCATTATTGTGCTTGTGGAGTTCTTGAATAAGTTGATTTTCTTTATCAAATACCTTAATTTTCACCAATGAAAGTTGAATGAACCATAAAGGGCATAAAAAATGTGCACTTTCTTGGGTCTTCTGTACTTGTGTCTATTCAATAGTCTATACGTTCACAACACTCAATTGTGCTCTTAAGTCAATTTGACCTGTTAAAAACAGTCTTGCACTTAGCTTTATGTTTCTTTATTACACAGCCATTGGGAAAAGGTCTCATATGTTTTTTTAGTAACTGTACAATGGTTTCTGACAATTTGATTACTTCTATAATATTCAACTGCTTGCCTGTCACTCCATTTGACAGATTCTGGAGAAAACTGATTACACAATGATATCAGGGAATCCCTTTATTAAAAAGTCTGGTAAATTCACACGCTCTAATCTTCTTATTTTGCCTTTGGCAGAATAATGGATTTCTTATGGAGCGATTGTGTCTTTTTAGGTTGGAGGAAGATATCATTTTACTTCAACCTCTCTTATGAAATAAGAGACAAAACCATAGAGTTTGATGAGAACCGAAATGTTCTGCGTGCTGAATTTGTAGTTCGGGCATTCATGCAGTATGTTTCTCTGGCTTTCATAATCAGAGGCAATTTACAAGCCATTTTTCTTGTTAAAAATTACGTTCTCTGATTCCTAATAAGTATCCTTATCTCATTCTAGAGGTGGTAGGTTTTCAGATGGCTGGGGCTCATGTGATAGACGGGAAAAGCGATTCACAAAACCAAATCATGATATTCCTAGCACAGCAGAAACCAGAGCAAAAAATAAAGCATGTCAGGTAGGGTTTATCTTTTGCCTACTGTTGGCCCATTTGTCAATTGATAATTGATTAAATTTTATGAATTAAAAGATTATTTTCTGGTTAAGCAATCACATCCTGGCCACCCTCCCTTATGTGGTCCCTCCTTTTGCTTGCTGACTATGATAATTTAGGACCAAATCCACAATGTACCGAATTATATGATATACCTGCTGACTATGTTAGAACAAGTGACCTTGGCTTATTTTTGTTTGCTTGACCGACCTTTGCTAGGCTAACAATCATACTACTTGGCAAGGTTTGTGATTTAAAAGTTCTTTCGGCTCACTTGAGCATCAAAGATTGGACAGACAAGGAGTCACCATAAAATATGTGTCAACCGCTTGCTGGAGGAAGCTGCATTTCATGATATCTAGATGTGTTTGCTGAGAGTCAACAGCCACATAGTAAAAATCATCTTGCAATGACCTAGCTTAATTCTTTTATCCAATCTTATTTTTCACCATTTGTGGTCTGGATCCTTCACATAAAGGCTTTTATAAAGAATGTAGTGTTTCCCTCTCCTGCTTGAATTAGAAACCTACATAGGCCAGGAGTTGGTGTATGTTATGACGGTCCACTATTTTAGTAAAGGGAACATTTAAAAAATTTCAAAGTTGAAATACAATTATGCATAGAAACCAATTCCCATGAAATTAAGAATGGAGCTTGGAGTTGAATGTTGAATGTCTTCAATTATTGTACTTCTTCTACTCCAAAATCATTTGACTAATGAATAGTTTCTATTTTACAATGACCCTGTTATCTTGCTTGCTCTGCAATGATTTGTATGTTTTGCATAGGACTAACAAAAATGGGAATCTGCTTGGCTTGAGCTTCCCTTTTTATATTGTGTTGTATATAACCATAACCACCATTCAAGCCCATCCTCTGCTCTACTTTTTCCATTTTACTTATAAAAATTAACCGGGTCTGTGTCCTTGCATTCTGGAAGCGCCAAACAACCTAATTTACCTGCAGTATATGTTCCTTCACTTGTGTTCCGCAACAAACTAACTTGCCTTTTCCTTTGCAGGACTTGCTAGGAATTGGAGAATACCGGCCTGGTGCAGGCAACAATCCACGTTAAATCACTCCATGATTGAATCAAATAAGTGATTCCAGTCTGGTAAATTCGATAAGAACAAAAGCAAGGAAAGAGAGAATCATATTGTATACTAGCTAGAAGTTTAACTGAGGTTGAAATGCCTGGTCTTAATGTTTGTATTGCATAAAAAAAGTTGGGGAAAGTTTAAAATCATCCCATGCATAATGTCATAGAGGATGCCAAGTTTTCTTTGTAATAGTGCTGCTTGAAAGTTTCCATCTCCTTTTCTTAAAAATTTCAATAGATGTTTATTCGATGAACTAATAGTACTTACTGAGAGTGACAACTTTTTGATGCATAAACCTCTTTTGTTGTTGATGTTATTTAATTTTGGATTTCTTTTACATTACTTTCAGATATCTTACGAACTAAGTGAGTCAACATTTGATGATAAACAGGTAAAACATCAAGGACGAGGATGAATGAGATCTCTTAAATGGTGATTCCTTTATCCTTTTTGGGTAATGTGTTGTGGCTGTGTGTGAGTAAACCCGTGACAATGTTGGGAGGAATATTAGTGGTGAGGAGAGGACCATAAATAAACACATCACGAGTTGTCCACTAAGAGGATTTAGAAATTAATTCTTAGGCTTTGGCTGGTTCCCACAATAGCTTAAATGACATTTTTCCTCCTTGTACTTTTCTTATTGCATTTGCACTCTAACCCGAGGAGGAAATTCACCTCATTTACGTTACTTGAGTGCTTTTGCTTTTGGTTTCATCACACAAATAAAGGTCTTTCAATTTTGCCGGAAAGCTAGAATCGGTATTTTGTATTTGGCACTAGGTCCATCATATGTTCAATATATCACCACATTTCGATTAAATGCAATCACCTCATCTTCTCTCTTCAATTTAAATGAAATAGAGGGGGAAGAGTAATTAGTGTTAAAGTTATGATGTCTTTAGGTGCCCTTTGATTTGTAGAGCCTAGCGAAAGGTGATGATGAAACAACAGTTAAGTACTACACCCATGGCAAGACAGCTGCGAGGGAGAGACAAAGAAAGAAAGAGAGCATGAGAGAGTTTGTATGTGTTACAGTTTCCAATCCGTCATTGGTCATGAAGGAAGATAGGTTTGAATCAAATCATAGCATAAATTCCTTTTTTTGGGGGGGGGGTGGTTTGAATTATTGAAAATCCCAGAGTTTAATATTACTAGGTGCTTGTGAACAAGAAAACAATGGCTTTTACACATAAAAATTCTATTATAGATGTTTGGCTTGACTTATTATTTTTAAATTTTAAGTTATAAATAATTTAATTGTAAATCAATTAGAAAATAAGTAATTTAACTATTTAGCAAAATTACTAAAAAATTATTCTAATTATTTTTAAATTATTAGTTGAAAGTGCTGAAAAGAAATATCAGTTAAAATAACAAAAAAAATATATTATTTGTTAATATATGATTGAAAAGAGTATGGGAATGTTTATTTGAAGGAAAGGGTTATTGGGGGTGTTACATATTCCAAACCCAAATTATATTGTCGTCTTTCTTCTTATACAATCCGTCATTGATCATGTAGAAAGATAGGTCTGGATCAACTTATAGCATAAAATACCAAAATCTGCACCAACCCAATCCTCACCACCTCAATTTCATATGGCCAAGAACTTAACACCAATCGATCCCATCAAAAAAGAGTTGCTATTTTTTTTCCCTTCATAGAATTAGAAGGAATATTTGAGATAGTAGAGTAACATGGGGTAGGATTCACGATCGAGCTTTTTGAATCGGGTTTTTTAAAGTTTGGGTTCATCCGTTAAAAATTTTATGGTCCAACACTCAAAAAAGCATGAAAAATCGAAACCCGGTTCAAAAAATTAAAAAGATTTCGGACCGGTTTTGAGTACGGCTTGAGCTCGAACCTCAAAGCCTAAAAAACCAGAGAGAGAGAGAGAGAGAGAGAGACAGAGGGAGAGAGGGCCCAAGCTCGGTCCGGCCCTAAGGTAGAGGGGCAGTAAAGTCATTTTATGCCTTGTCCTCCACTGCAAGTCACTGTTTCTCACCCAAAAACCGAATGTTCAAATTCCTCTTACAGCCCTCCCATAATCCCATTCCCCAAACATTTTAGATTTAGGGTTTTATCTTCACACCCTCTGTCTATCTGTCTCTAAAAAACCTTCATTTTCAAAATTTAATTTCTCTATAGAGTAAAGATATGGCGGTTAGCGTCATCAACGGCTGTTCAATTCCGCGTTCTGCTTCCTTGCCTTCTATCTCTTCTCGACGATGTTGTTGTCCGTGCAATTCGGCGTTGTCTCGCTATCACCAGAACTCTAAACTAGGGTTTTGACTCCGATGTCGACCGTCGTCCTAATAACGCTACTTTCTTGGGTGCCAGTCGACTCCTCGACTGCGTCTTGGAAGAGCTCGACTTACTGCGAAAACGAAAGCAAATCAACGCAACTACCAAGTTGGTTTAGGTTCTTGAATTTCTGAAATCTCGTGGAGAATTGGTCTTCACGAAGTTGTTTTTTAGGGTTTTGATGTGCTTTTGGGGATAATTTGGATTATTTATTTATTTATTTTTAGGGTGTTCGCCAAGTTGGTCCGTGTGAACCTACCAAGTATGTAACAGTTGGAAAATGGATACCTGAAATCGTGTTCCTATATTGAAGATACCAATGTAGTGGCCTAGGTCGTATAATTTCCTAAATTCTTATGCGAACTAAGGGGATGTTTGAGAACACTTATCCCTAAAGACTTTCCCCCTCATTTTCCTCATTTTTTTTTTTCTTCGTTGAAATATCTTTGAGGCTAAATTATGTAGTGCTTTATCTCTTGATAACTCTTTTGATTGAAAGACTGTCAATTGGGAAATTTTAATAACACCCATGTCGCTGGAAGTACGCTTTCATAAAAAGATGCTGCCGCATATTCATTGAGTCAAGATTATGAGATTTTCTTCCTCAGCAATTTTTGGCTCTTTCTTTTCCCTCCCCTCCCCCATTGCAGAATAGGATTGATGAGCAGTGGAGAGTTATTACATGAGAAAATTCAAAAGCATGCACTTCAAGGGCACCATTGGGATTCAGGAAGGATTAGGAAAGGGTACTTCTTGCAGTTGCTCAAAAACCTGACAGGAAAAAGAACTGGATGGTATCAGATCAGGTTCTAGTTGAAACAACTAATACGGCATTTTAAATAGGTCATTAGGTGTTGCAATTCATATTTTCTGTTTTCAATAATTCTGATCTGTTGGATTTTGCTAATTCTTCTTTTTCTGATTACATTTTCCTTTTCTCTTGTTGCTGTCTGGAAGCAGAATGGCATCACATCCTCCATTTCCAGGTGTAAAAAATTTTGATCATACAGAAATCTCTGAGTTTATTCAAAAAGCTCAAGAAAATTTGGTTGGTTATTGATGAAGAATACAATGCTGATAATTTTTTATATGGTTAATTTATTATTTTGGATTGTGGTGAAATTGATGGTCTCATGGTCTTGTGTAGGATCCAGCTCTACTTGAATATGCTTGGGTTGAGCTTCTTGAAAAGAACAAGTCAGCGAGGGTAGAAGAGTTAGCTGAGGTACTTTATACTTTAAACACCAGTCATTTTTATTTCTTTCCTCATGTCATTTCCATATTTCTCAGATGATCTTTGCTAGCTCAGAGCCTCTTGAGAGCTATTGTGCTCATCTTTTGCTGTCAAGAGATGAGATTTATTTCACTGTGCTTGAGAATAAAGACTTACGGGCTGTTTATGGGACGCGATCTGCTATCCGGGTATAGATTCCTCTCTTTTTTAAGTTCCGCTTTGATATTTTTCTACTATCTGTTCACTTCTAGGCTTGGCATTATAAAATATTTTCGGCTTGAGGTGCTATCTTTTTGTATGTTGTGTTTTGCAGCCAGGAAATCAGGATGTAAAGTGATTTTGCAATGGTTTTAGTAATTTTTGGTTTGTCCAACTTGAACCTTAAATTAATGAATTGGCTTTCATGTTTTTAGCATCTGTGTACCTTAAATGTTTTCAAGAGAACTGATTGCCCGTTATGATTAAACTTTATCTACTTTATTCTTTTAATTGCATTGCCATGTTGATATGCGGGTCTCAGCTCGATCAAACAGTTTTCTTATTTTCTACCGAAAATTTAACTCATATGCCAGTCAATTGGGAAATTTTAATAACATCCATGTTGCTGGAAGTACACTTTCATTAAAGTCTGTTGCTGCATTTTCATTGTGTCAAGATTATGACATTTTCTTCCTCAGCAATTTTTGGCTCTTTTTTTTTTTGCCCCCTCCCATTGCAGAATAATACCATGTTGCTGGAAGTACATTTTCATTAAAAGCTGTTGCTGCATATCCATTGTGTCAAGAATATGAGATTTTCTTCCTTAGCAATTTTTGGTCCCCCCTTTTTTTTAAAGCCCCCATTGCAGATTAGGATTGATGAGCAGTTGGGAGTTATTAGACGAGAAAATTGAAAAGCATGCACTTCAGAGGCACTATTGGAATTTGGGAAGGATTTGGAAAGGGTACTTCTTGCAGTTGCTCAAAAACCTGATGGGAAAAAGAACTGGATGGTGTCAGATCAGGTTCTAGTTGAAAACAACTAATATGGCATTTTAAATAGGTTGCAAGGTGTTCCAATTCGTATTTTCTATTTTCTCCAATTTTGATCAGTTGGATTTTTCTAATTCTTCTTTTTTTGGTTACATTTTTGTTTTCTCTTGTTGCTGTCTGGAAGCAGAATGGCATCACATCCTCCATTTCCTGGTGTAAAAATTTTTGATCATACAGATATCTCCGAGTTTATTCAAAAAGCTCAAGATAACTTGGTTGGTTACTGTGAAGAATGCAATGCTGATAATTTTTGATATGGTTAATTTATTATTTTGGATTGTGGTGAAACTGATGGTCTCATGGTCTTGTGTAGGATCCAGCTCTCTTGAATATGCTTGGATTGAGATTCTTGAAAAGAACAAGTCAGTGAGAGTAGAAGAGTTAGCTGAGGTACTTAAAACACGACAGTCATTTTCATTTCTCTCCTCTTGTTATTTTCATATTTTTCAGATAACCTTTGGTAGCTTAGAGCCTCTTGAGAGCTATTGTGCTCATCTTTGGCTGTCAAAACATGAGATTTATATCACTGTGCTCGAGAATAAAGACTTTCAGGCTGTTTATGGGCCTCAATCTGCTATCCAGGTATAGAATCCTCTCTTTCTTAAGTCCTGCTCTGATCTTATTTCACTATCCGTTCACTTCTAGGCTGTGCATTTATAAAATATTTTTGACTTGAGGTGCTATGGTTTTAGTAATTTTTGCTTTGTTCAGCTTGAACCTTAAATCAATGAATTGGTTTTCATGTTTTTAGCATCTGTGGACCCTAAATGTTTTCAGGAGAACTGATTGCCTGTAATGATTTAACCTTATTTACTTTTTTTTTTTCTTTTTAATTACATTGCTATGTTTTCATTTTAAACATTAGTATTGTGCCCCTGGAATTTCTCTGTTTGCACAACTTAACTCATATGCCAGTCTCAGCTTGATCAAATGGTTTTCTTATTTTCTACTGAAAATTTAACTCCTTGTGGTTTGGTGACTTTGGTCCAAAATCACTTAAACACCTGCAACAAAATGTGTTAAATTACCCCCATGTGGTTACCTTTTTTGGCAAAAATGGCTCCTCTGCTATTGTTTAGTGCCAAAGGCTCTAATAGAAGGGCCACTTTTGGTATGCACAAAAGCACAAGAGGGCACCTTGATGCAATTTTTTAAAATCATAACACAGTTATTTGCTTTCTAGTCAAACCACAAGGGGAGTCTGATGCAAAACTTCAGTGGCAAAAACTAATGGAGGGAGCATTTATGCTAATGGCCAAAAGCACATGAGGGAACACTTAGACATTTTTTGAATCACCTGGTGGTTTAGAGGGATAAGACAAAGTTTTTATCTAATTTATATAAAGAGTTGATGGAATGTTTTTTCAACATATTTCATTGGTGTGTTTTACTTTATGAGCATCCCAAGGTGTAGCCTGCATTTATCAGAGATTCTAGCCACAAATATTCTACTGTTGTGAAGCAAGGTAGGTGGTATTTAGAACCCTATTATTTTTCTTTTGCATGGAAGGGAAAAAATGACGGGAATGATCACGAAAGTCTTAAAAGAGCAGATTTGTGAAACTTTTCATTATACTTGGCTTGCCAAGGAAGGGGCAATAATGCTAGGGTACGAGGGGAAGGTCAAGCTTTTAGGAATATTTGGCAGCTCAAATGAACCCTTCCTTTCCTTTGAAATTAGTTGGATCAAAAATACTTTAGGATTCAAATTTGGGAAACTTCTGTGGATAAATGAACTAATGATATACACATGAACAAACGTTTTCAACTTCACTTATCTGAAGGGCCGAAGAAACAGTAGTCTTTTCTTGTGCTGTTACCGCCTGAATGTTAATCAACAATGAGGGAATTGTGCTATTGAGATCACACCCATTTGTGACCAGTAACAGCACCATTCCATTTTAGTTCTACTAGAATTGTGATCATGCATAGCCAAAATTCTGGCAAATTTGATAGTCGAAATAAGCCTTTTCATCTGGCAAACATTCGGGCCAAGAGTAGAAGTCCTATTGGAATTTGCCAGAATTTGTGTTGTGGCAATAGGGGTTACCTATTTGCTGTTTAGCTCTCAAATAAATTCTTTGGGGGAACACATACTTCTGTTGGAATACTTGCTCTTTTATGTCAAATCTCAACCTCCTTATGATGCATTATAACACTTGATATCCAGAAAAAATTTTTTTTTTTTTATGGGGAGGAGGAAAAGACAAAAAATATGGTTAATGAACTATAACCACCTTTATTTCTATGGTTTTTTTTTTCCTTGATAATATCTGGTTCGGGAAGGTATTGGGTCAACACAAATCCTTTATGCCGGGGATGTGGCATGGTTGTTATTCTGGTCTCCCACCCACATATTTGAACACTATATCTTCATGATTGGTCACTGCTCGTTAGGATTTTGTCTATCATGCTGCTGTCATTCCCTTTTTGAGCAGATGCTGGCCTAAATCTAAAGTAGCCTTTTAGTCGTCTCTCTGCTTTCACATTTCTTACCTCCCGTCTCTTCTTCATTTTCAACTGTTATCCTTTTAATCAGTGATGCCATCTGGTGCTGATCCTGATTCAAATGATTGAAAATGATGAGTTTGGTCACCTCTTTTATTAGTCTTCTTCCTTAGTCATATAGTTTTGCACTTTGCTAATGTGTTAAAAGTGGATCTCAAAATATACAGTCAATCTCTCTCTTATATAATTTCGTCTTATTCCTAATAAAATTAACAGTTAAATGTAGACCATCCAAGCCACTATCTGTTGCCTAAATTGGAGAAAGTTAACAGTTAATTTGCTCGAAAACACAAGGGATGTCTAAGGGGAATGAAGGTTGAGACGGCTAGGGGGTAGGGTACAGGTTTCACTTGGGGATCCCTGGCACTGGCAGGGGCAGGATGTTGAGCAAATATTTGCCGTGATCAGGGAACTGGGGCTGGGTGGGGGTATGATGTTCCTGTATTCGCTGCATATTGCCTCAGAAAAAAATATGTTTTTATATTCTACTGTCACCGAGTAAAAAAACATTAAAGAGATTAATTTGTATACTTGACAAAAAATGTTGAAATATTTCTGTGAGTCTAACATACACAATTACTAGGTAGAATAACTTTTATGTAGGAAGCTTGCAAAGGAGGTAGACTGCAGGAGTTTATTCAGTTACTGACATCTGCTAGGGCAATGCCTTTGGGTTCTAAACCTTCAAAATCATCTTGGAAGGCTGAAACATGCCTAAACGAGACTGCACTGCAAATGTTCTGTTATCTTCACAATGTGTCTATTCTTCTTGTCAGATTCTTAAGGAAATGGGGCTTCCAAGAACTGCCTCAGCAGCTGTAAACCTGCTTATAGATATTGGATAGATCCCTGCACACGTCAATCTTGGCTTGCTGAAATTGAACATTCCTACTGATCACTCAGACGACATTATGCCATCCGCAGAAGGTCTCTTATCTAACTGATCCAAATGAGATGAACCTGCTTTTACCAGAGATTTTTATAATTTGAGAAGCTGAACACAAGTGTGACTTGCAAGGGGAAGTGATGCACCACGAAAAAAAGGTGCCCATGGAGTACCTACTGAACAATGTTCCGAATCTGTAATAAGTGCCTTTAGATGTATTCTTTAAAAAAAAAAAAAAAAAAAAACTGTGGAAGGCAAAAAATTTAGTAATATAAATAAAATGAGAGAAGCTACCCTGATGTTCTTTGTTAGTTAATACAAACACTGAATAACTTGAGATGCCAATGAGAAGTTTTACTGTTGTTTCTTCCTCTTCTTTAAAAGCCAATCTCGGTTATAATTGTTTGGCCTTGTTTTGTGAGGGTTATAATTGTTACTATTTATTGACATGGATGCACATCCAACATAACCTAAAGGAGTTTTAAAAGCTTATTTGAATCAATCGCTGTTGGACTTGTTGGCTTGAGCTCCACTTAAGTCGGTCTTTGGTGCTTAAAATGTCAGCACTTCATGTGCATAAATATATGCGTATAAATGCATTTCCCTAATATCCCTGTTTTTAGATTACACAAGTCTTTGGGCCTGTGCAAACGTGCAGGATATTCAAAAGATGTGATTTATATTTCTTTGACTGTGTAAATAATTACTATATCTATAAATATATAAATATCTAAATTAAATTATTTTTATACTATTAATTTATTTATATGATATAATAAATATGGTGATGATCATGTGTCCTTTAGAGATAACTCAAGCAGTAGAGGTTCCCTATTTTCATTCTTCATTCTTCAATTTGATCTCACTTGTTTGACTATCTGCACAAAAAAAAAAAAATGATGATCATGTTTGAAAAATAATGATATTTAATGACAATATTTATATCAAAAGAAATAATACTCAAATTGTGATATTAGAGTTTGAAACATACAAAAGATAGAGTATGTTAGTAGACATAAATTCTAATTTTAATTTACATGAGTTAGATGATAACATTAAGTAACATTGATCAAATAGTAATAAGAAAAATAGGTATAAAAATATAAACATATAAAAATTCACATTAAAAGAAAAATAAAAACATGATATTTAATAAATTAGGATATGGTGTAGTGGAGTTTGTTTTTTTTTTTGGAGGAAAATAGTGCATGACATTAGTTGGTTACCTCGCCCAAAAAACAAGAAATAATTTTCTATAAAGACCCTTATGAAATAAATCAGGTAATATTATAAAATTTATATAAATAATTTAATATTCAATTTAATATTTTATAAATATTTAAATTTTAATTTAATATTATAAGAGAAAGCAAAAATTTTAAAATTAATTTTGTATGAAAAGTTTAAAATAATTTTTTCAAAAAAAAATTTGCAAAAAAAGGGAAAAAAAGAAAAAAAAAAGTAAGTTTGAAAAATTACTAAAAGAAAACAAAAATTTTTTAAGAAAAATATTTACAAAAAGCAAGAAGTTTTATTTAAAAAATGCAATTTTTTTCAAATTATTAAAATAAATTTTCCATAAAAAATTTTTACAAATAAAAGAAAGAAAACAAAAGGCAAAAAAAGGTAAGTTTGAAAAATTATTAAAAGAAAGCAAAAATTTTTAAATATTTGTAAAGAAAATGAAAGTAAAAATTTTAAAATAAATTTTTCAAAGAAAGTTTAAAGGAAAATATTTTCATTAAAATTTTTTGCAACAAATAAAAGAAAATATTTCATAAACAATTAAATTATTTATCCAATCTGCATTGACATTGTTCGAGGTGAAGAGAAAAGAGACCGGGAGAGAGAGAGAGTTGACTTCAAAATTAATGATGATGGGAATTGTGGTCAAATTCAAAAAGGATGAAATTTTTTAAACCCTAAACTTAATGATTTTAAAAAATATAAAATATGAAATTAAAATATTAATGATAAAAATAAAATAAAAATATAGAATTATTGTTAAAAAATGATTTAAATGATGATAAAATTAATAATTTTAAAAATACAAAATTTCAAATTAAAATATTAATGCTAAAAATAAAAAATATTAATATTGTAAGAATTAAATATTTTACATATGTAATATTTTATTTTTAACTCTAAATTTATAAGAATTAGTATTTAATATAAAATTTATATAAATAATTTAATATTCAATTTAATATTTTATAAATATTCCAATTTTAATTTAATATTATAAGTATTCAATTATTGAATATAAATTTACAAAAATTGGAAAATAACCAAATATTTTAGAAATGTTTAAAATTGTTTTTTAAAAAATCAATTTAGAAATTATAATCATATTAAAACTGATCAATTAAAAATAAATAAATTTGTTTTCCAACAAATTTTTAATTATAACGGAAATTTTTGTTAATGTATTTTTTATTTTGAAACATGGCAAGCAACACAACATATAACAATTTTTTTTCAAATATATAATAAATCAATTTATTCAAAAACATATTTTTTTTTATTTTATTCTACTTATAATATACATTTATTAAAATGAAATTTTTTTTCATAAAAAATATAAAATTTTATATGTAAAAATTAAATATTTCATTAAAAAACTGAAATGAACGTTATATAGTTGTTGTATTAAAATACAATACAATTCCATTTTACTTATTTTCAATTTTTCTTAAAATGTCTCTTGAGTTTCAATAACTTATAATAATTTTTTCATATTTTTAATGAAAATGACAAATATAAAATTGTAGAAGAACAAAATACAATCAAATTATGATGACCACAACATTTTGTAGATATTAAATATATATAAACATAAAATTATAATAATTATATTACTATTATTAAATAAAAATTTAAAAAACATGTGAATACAATTTAGTAAATAAATAACAAATATGATAATACCTGAGTACAAAAATATATGATTCCGCTCACTTAATTTGTATTATTTTCTATTTTTATTCAACAATAACGATATAAAATTAAAATATTAATGATAAAATAAAATAAAATAATATGAAATTAATGCTAAAAAATGATTTAAATGATAGTAAAGTTAATAATATAAGAAATATAAAATTTTAAATGAAAATATTAATATAAAAAATAAAAAAATATTAATTTTGTAAGAATTAAATATTTTAAATACGTAATATTTTATTTTTAACTTTAAAATTATAAGAATTAATATTTAATATAAATTTTTTATAAATAATTTAATATTTAATTTAATATTTTATAAATATTTTATTTTTAATTTAATATTATAAGTGATATATATATTTTTGGTTTAAGGTGCGAACGAAACGAAAAAAAAAAGTTCTGACAATGTGGGTAAAAGGAAAAAATCTTTTGGTGTGAAAAAAAAAAAAGTTGTATGATGGGGATAGGGAGTGGCGATGAGACGAGAGAGAGAGAGAGAGAGAGAGAGAAGGGTGGTGGGTGGGGCCACAAAGGACAACCGAAAAAAAAAAGGTCGAGAATGGGACGAACAGAAGTGGAGGACGAAAGTAATGTGGCTTTTAGTTGCTTTATATATATTAGGAAGAATTAAATAATTTATACACTATTAAAAAAATTGATATCAGTAACAGAAATTTTTATCATTGAAAATATCAAATATAGATTTTTTTATCATTAAAAATCACCTCACTAATTTTAACGAAAGATCAGCGATGAATTTTTTAACGATAGAATTTTTCCGTCGCTAATCCGTCGCTAATTACCGACGTATTAGCGACAGATTTTTTAAATATAGAAAACTCCGTCGCTAATTTTGTTTTAAGGTTTTCAAATTACCAATGGATTAGTAATAGATTTTTAGCGACAGAAATTTTTCATTGCTAATCCGTTACTGAAGTGAGTAAGAGCAAACCCAAATGCCCGAAACAGCCCGCCCGACCCGCTTAAGCCCCGTCTGCCTACTCGCCCGCGCCTAAATGCGTTGAAAATATGCTCTCACCCGGGTCGGGTTTGAACCCGGGTGTGAGAGAGGGAACTTGAGAGCCTTAACCACCATGCCACAATTACATTTTTGTTATTAATTTATTTTTTTTCTACTTCTATACTTTATTTGTAACTCTCAATATTAAAAATATAGTACCTTTATTTAATAAAAACATAAAATTATATTTAAAAAACAAAAAATTATATCTAACAAAAATATAAAATATATTTAATAAAAATACAAAATATATTTAATAAAAATACAAAATTATATTTAATAAAAACAAAAATTATATTTAATAAAAATATAAAATTATATTTAATAAAAACAAAAAATTATATTTAATAAAAATACAAAATTATATGTAATAAAAATATAAAATTATATTTAATTAAAATACAAAATTATATTTTAAAAAATAAAATTATATTTAATAAAAACACAAAATTATATTTAATAAAAATACAAAATTATATTTAATAAAAATAACAAATTATATTTAATAAAAATACATAATTATATTTAATAAAAACAAAAAATTATATTTAATAAAAAAAATTATATTTAATAAAAATACAAAATTATATTTAATAAAAACAAAAAATTATATTTAACAAAAAATAAATTATATTTAATAAAAAGACACAATTATATTTAATAAAAACAAAAAAAATTATATTTAACAAAAACAAAAAAAAATTTAAGTTTTAGAGACGGATTAGCGACAGAAAAATTAGCGACGAAAATTTTCCGTCCCTAAATCCGTCTCTAATTTGTTCTGAAAAGTTTTAGCGACGAATTTAACAAAAAAAAAAATTTCGTTTCTAATTTTAGTGACGGATTTAGGGACGAAAAAATTAGGGACGGATTTTTTCGTCGCTAAATCCGTCGCTGATTTTTCAGTCGCAAATCTGTAAAAATAGTGATGGATTTTTTTCGTCGGTAATTTCAGTCGCTGAAGACCCTTTTTCTGGTAGTGATATATGTAATATTTTATCTTTAACGCTAAATTTATAAAAAATTATATTTAATAAAAAATTTATATAAATAATTTAATATTCAATTTAATATTTTATAAATATTTTAATTTTAATTTAATATTGTATGTATTCAATTATTTGAATATATCTATTAAATGTTTAACATATAAATTTTTAATTTTTAAATATTAATTATTTCATATTACGAAGAAAATATCTTTCTTTCTTTGTAAAATTTTTTTTGTAAGAATTTGTTTTAATAATTTACAAAAATTAGAAAATAACCAATTATTTTGTGAATATTTAAAATTGTTTTTTAATAAATAAATTTAGAAATTATAATTATATTAAAACCGATCAGCTAAAAATGAACAAATTTATTTTCTAACAAATTTTTAATTTTACCAAATATTTTGTTCATGTGTTTTTGATTTTGAAACTTAAGCGCCAGCATAACTTATAAAAAAATTTATTCAAACATATAATATATCAATTTACTCAAAAATATCTTTATTTTATCTTGTTCTACATATAATATACATTTGTTAAAATAAAATTTCGTTTTCATAAAAAATATAAAATTTATATGTAAAAATTTAATATTTCATTAAAAAACTAAAATGATTGTTATATAGTTATTGTATTAAAACACAATGTGATTTCATTTTACTTAATTTTATTTTTTCTTAAAATACCCATTGAGTTTCAACAAACTATAATATTTTCTCATGTTTTTATTGAAAATGACAAGTACGGGATTATAGAATAGAGCACAACTAAATTATGATAACCATAATATTTTATAGATATTAAATATATATAAACTTAAAATTATAAAAATTATATTACTATTATTAAATAAAAATTGAAAAAATATGACTATAATTCAGTAAATAAGATAAACCTTCCGAATCTAAATAAAAAATAGGATAATATCCAAGTAGAAAAATATATGACTCCACTCAATTTATATTATTTTCTATTTTTATTCAACAATGAAATTAAAATATTAATGATAAAATAAAATAAAAAATATGGAATCAATGTCAAAAAAGATTTAAATGATAGTAAAATTAATAATTTAAGAAGTATGAAATTTTAAATTAAAATATTAATGCAAAAAATAAAATAAAATATTAATGTTATAAGAATTAAATATTTTAAATATGTAATATTTTATTTTTAACCCTAAAGTTATAAGGATTAACATTTAATATAAAATTTATATAAATAATTTAATATTTTATAAATATTTTAATTTAATTTAATTTAATACCGTAACATTTAATTATTTGAATATATATATTTTTGGTTTATGACATGAATGAAAAAAAAATCACAAAAAGGGGATACAAATGAAAATAAAAGTTTTGGTACGCAGGGATGGTAATAGATCAGTTATAGTTCGAGTCATGCTACAATGGATCAGTTATGGTTCGGGTCATGCTAATACTATATCCAACTCTAAATCTTAACTATAATATCCATATCCGACCCTAACTCGATTCGGGTTAAAAAATCAAAAACCATATCCAACCCTATGGATTTTTCAAAAATTCCAATCCGACCCGATTTACTATATATCTTTAAAAAATCGATTCGATCCGATCTTAAACCGATTTATACCCGACATATACTCGATCTAAACTATATTCTATTACATTTTTTAATTTAATAATATTTTTTCAATAATAAAAATAAAATTTATAAATTATAACAAAATATAAAAATCTTTTTATTTCATGTAATAGTATTATATTAAAACAAAATTTTATTTTATTATAAATTATTATCGAATTATATAGGATTATTTATAACATAAATCTGAACTCAAACTGATTCGACTATTTCAATATTATAACTCGATCCTAATTTGATTTTTGAGAAAAAAAATCTGATCTATCAGATCGAATTTTTTGGGTACTCGTCAAATCTGATCAGATAATGCCATTCTAGGTACACGGGATTTGGGATCGGAGATGAGAGATAAGAGTGTAAGGGGAGAGAGAGAGTGAGAGAGAGAGAGAGAGAGAGAGAGGAGGGGGTGGGGGCGGAGAGAGTGAGAGAGAGGGAGAGAGAGGGTGGGGGGCTGTGGTGGGGACCACAAGAGGACAACCAATGGGGAGGAAAATACGAGGGAAACGGTGGAGAAAAACAGAAAAAAAAAAAAAAAAACGAGGACGATCATGGGTTGGAACCAATGCGGCCTTTAGCCTCTTTTAATATATTAATGTATTATAGGATGTCTGTAAGCATCAATATATTTTGCACAACTTTTGAGTTGGCTTTATTTTGGTAGGCTTAAATGTCGGGATTTTCACTTATGTGTAACGATTGTGGTTTGGTGACTTTGGTCGAAAATCACTTAACACCCCAATGGCGAAAAACTTTTTTTTTTTATTTACCTATATCAACCGATATTTGTACTCATATTCTGACTGATATAATTTAGGTGTTTGTCGGATATCCAGTTTTCTCAATAATTTTTCTTTTTTTATTTTTAAATTTTTATGTTCAAAAATTAATGGCAAAACTTGTTTTTGGATTACATGTTCGAGAATCACAAGGGGACTCTCCTGCAAAACTAACGGCAAAAACTAATGGAGGGAGCATTTATGCTAATGGCCGAAAGCACATGAGGGGGATACTATGACATTTTTTGAATCACATAGTGGTTTAGAGGGATAACACAAAGTTTTATCTTTGATGGAATATTTTTTCAACATGTTTCGTTGGTATGTTTTATTTTATGACCTTCCCAAGTCGTAGCCTCCCATTTATGGGAATATACTCCAAAGGAGGGGACAAGATATCCTCAAAAGCTTTCCAATCCCTCTAACCTTTAGAAGATGCATTCGTAACACATTGGCATGGCCAGGCACATGATTCCGTCCTGGAGAAGAGACCATTAAGAACATTCTATATATGTCTTAACAAATTCTCAAATTTGCCTTTCTTGATTTTCGTTATGCTTTGTTCATCTTGATATACCAAGAAAATATGTGAAGTGTAATACATCTTTGGAATGTGAAAAATTGTAAAAACAGATAAACTTTTAAATCTTTTCGACAAATTTTATCATAATTCATTTTTCTAAAAGGGATTTACTTTTCGACAAATATATCAATCTTCATAGAGAATATATATATGCAAGCATTATGGTTGATTGATCAATCCATGCAAAAACATTTGTAGCTCATTAAATTAAACCCAAGCCATTAAGTCACAATTCCATTGACAATTCAATAAGTTGGAAACTTTTTTATATTCTCAATTATGTGTTCATTTCAAGGAGCAGGTAAATTCAAAAATTGAAAAGTGAGACAAGTGTCGTTGTTAATATGTTTATTACTGGAAAAATCAAACAAATACTATTAAGTTTATAAAATTACAAAACACCCATCCACCCTAATAACAAAGAAACCATGCAAGTCTCCTCCAATAATTTCTTCTGCTTCTAACTTTTGCAAAAGTGGCACCCCAACCCAGAAGGTTTTCTTTTTTCTTTTTTTTTTTGGTTTTTTTCCTCTCTATATCATCTATTTCGTATATATATGGGTGTTAGCTAACCAAAGATTCAAAACAATCAAAATTTGTAATCTATCAGTGCACAGTATTAAACTCTTGTTGAGAGAGAGAGAGAGAGAGCAAAGAGAATGTTTGTGGAATGTAAATGCGATTTACATTCGACACAAAAATATTGGGTTCACGGAACCATACTTGATTTATGAGACAAGAGGAAAAGAAGGGCAGCTGCTGGTTTTTGACCGAAAATCTTGCCGTCGTCGGAGAAGGTTATATCGGGAATAAAGTAAGTCCAGAGTTGCGGCGATGTTGGTCCGACGAGGTTGACCGAGTGAGGGATGTGATGAGAAAAATTGATGAATCATTTTGATTCGTTAATATTAAAATTAACTATTTCTTTTTCCAAGTGAAAATTATTATCTTCTATTTTGTCAAGTATCGGCTGGGCTGAACCGATGCTGCGAAAATAGAAGGAATGCCAAAATGGGGATTTAACATAAGGAAATTATTTATTTATTTATTTATATGGGTACTATTCATTTGCCAAAAACTTATATACTAATTATTATTTACTTACTTTTCTATCATTTCATTTTTTTTAATTGTGCCCATAGCTTTAGCCTTAGGTGTAGTCTTCACCACGGGCGGAACCAAGAATTTTGCCTGAGGGGCCAAAACATAAACCAAATATATTATATGCACTTCATACCCAAAAACTTTCTTTTCAATTGCATGTACCTGAACCCTTAATTCATATGTTAAATTTGTCACTTTCTTTCTCTAAATTTTGAATTTTTGTTTTTGGAAAAAGAGTGAATAGTTTTATATTTCATATTACTAAATTTTAAAAAGTAAATAATCAAGTAATAATTTTAAATTCTATAGCTATTTTATATTAAACTAAAGACAACAACAAAAATGTAGAAAAACAATTTTTATAAATGATCGACTAATTAACATGTTATGATATTTCTCAATTTTAATAGATGGAAAAGAATTTTTGATTTTCATATGAACACTTGTATTTTCATGTGTTTTTTTTTATTATTATTTTAAACAAGTAAATGAAGTGAGACAAATTTTTATTGGTAATGGGCATCTTTCCAAAATAGTGAAAGAAAGGGGTATGTGCTATGGCAATTTGCGACAAATTGCCATTTTCTGAAGGAAAAAAAAATGAAAGGATTCAAGAATCTCCAAAAACGTAATATGATAAAATAAAATGAAAAAGAAGAAAATTAATGTCAGGTGGCCAGGGGAGGTGGATTAGACAACTTAGGACCAAAACTGTGTACTTGTGCTACCTTAATCAAGAAAAATCATGTATATACCACATGTTATGTTATAATTCTTATCTTATTATCTCAAAATAGACAAAATCTTATACATCCTTATTTTTCTTATGATTTATATATTTTTATCAAATTTTAATTCTTAATAAAATTTACAACTCAGGAATATATCTTCACACCTTAAACTAATACTGATTCATTATACCAATATCTTATAAAATTAAACCGAGTAACACGATCAAATTTAAAACATTATAAATATATATTTTCTTCTTCTTCCTCTCCTCCGCTTTTCCCTTTAAATAAGTTTGTCTTCGCACAAAAGAGAATCTCACTTCTTATCTTTGATCTTTTATTTTCTTCTCTCTCAAACCTCCTCTTTCTCATACAATGGAAAACACGTCCACGAACATCTTATCAACAGCTATACCACAATGTCCAATCATGGCAATTCCATTGACAGTGTATTGTCCCACACCAGAACCAAAAAAACATCGAAAAGGCCGTCCTCCTGCCGACCAGAGTCAACTTCAACGAGGATATTGGCAGGTGCTAAGGAAACCTCGCATAGGAAAAGATGGAAAACCTGACGGAAGAGTTGATAAGGTCTTGTTTCACCTACATCTCTCTCTCTTTCCTCTATGGTTTCGATATAAGGTTTTTGAAAATTTAATATTATAATTTGCATAAATATAATTTTTTGTTTTAAAATTTTGATCGTCTTCATGTAGGAAATTAGACCCCGTCCCTTCTTTGAAGAAATCTAATTATATAAAAAATTTGAGATGATCAAATTATTTTTTTCATAAAAAATAATATTAGACCTAATCAACTATGTTAGTGATAACATAATTTTCGTTATTTTCTTTTTTTTTTTTAATGATTTTTGTTGTAGCTAGCCAACAAGTTCAGATGGTATGAGTTGCAAGTTTCAGTACTTACCAGAAGTTGTCAAGCACGTGTATATGTATATGTATTTGGGTAAAATTAGGAGTTCTCTGTGAAAGCTTATCAAACCCACTTCAGAGCCACAATATAACTAATTTACCTATAGGAAAATAAGTTTATCAAAGAGAATAACAAAATATCTTAAGCCACTTGATATGATTTTCTTTTTTCAACTTTTAGGGAGTAATTTTTTGATAGATTTATTGGATTTTTCTTTTGTTAATAACCGAGACAATAAAATTATTAGTAGGAGAGTTTGTTTTGTTTTCATATGCAGATTACTTTTGGGTACAGTTCAAGTAATTTGTGTCATCTGGGTTTGTATTATTTTCTTGGATGATGTTATTTGAGATTTTGGGTGTTTTTTCCCCCTAAATCTCTCCACAAGCTTCTTACAATCAAAAGCAAAAGAAGAGGAAGAAAAATAAAAATTTTGTTTGTAATTCTGATTGGTCGTAATTAAGCTACAAAATTTTGTTTCAATGGTCTTTTGTTTTCCAGGGGCTCTTTTAGCTTGAGGGGCTACAAACTATTGAGTCCAATCACGAAATATAAGGCACTTGATGAGTCTTCAAATACTATTTTTTTACTCGATTATGGTAATCCTATCAAGTATGAAAAGGGGTCAACCCATACAAACGGACAACCACAGTAAACAAATCCGTAGTGTTATTCTAATAGCCTCCATTCTACAATTCCCAAAAATCGAATTTTAAATTTTGCTCAACGAGAAATATATCTCATATAACATGAATTGGGATTTCAATGCGCTTAATAACTCTTTTGATTTATACTTTATAGTGTTAAATTTTCTTCTTTTTTTTGGCAGTAAATTTTCCATGTTTCCTGCATCTTAATCTTATGAACATGTTTATGGCTTAAGAGACCCAGTTGATATAGATCAAAAGTGAGCCTTTTGACAAGCTAGCAGTAGGAATTTTTTTTTCCTTCCCCCCCCCTATAGTTTCATTGTTCTCTCCCCCAGCAAAGAGTTGTGGTCTAAATTCTAAATTGTGAAATTTCAAGCTACCATTAGGATTATATATCTTCTTTATTTACAATAATATTATCATGTCATGTTTTGTTGTACCAGGCATACATATACAAACCAACTGGAAAAAGGTTTCGTTCCTTGGTCTCTGCACTTGAGCATGAAGAAAAAGCGGGATTAGCAAGCCAAGCGGCAATACCTAAGACTCATAGGCGAGCACAGGTCAGCTCCAGAGTTTTATAATGTCAAAATTGATGCCAAAAATCGTTGCCCTCTTGTGGATTTTGTGTCAAGGTCACTTTTGTTCCATGTTTGTAGGCTTCAAAAGCATGTGGCGATGGGCCAGCAGGGGTCAATGACCCACAAGGTTAGTGCTATTTTTTGTGTCCTCTATGTCTCTATATTATGTTAGAAATGAATCTCCAATCAGATAGCTCAGTGGTCACATCCCCTCCTTCAACCTGGAGATTTCAAATTCGAATCCTTATGTAACAAAAGAAAAAATTATGTCAGAAATGCTATTTATTATAATTCAATATATTAGTATTAATAATCTTTCATAACACAGCAAGGTTTTAGTGGTGTTGGACAGACCTTATAACATTGTGCAATTCATTTTACTATTAACAAAACTATCACTACTTTTTGAAAGAAAATTATGTCAGAAATGCTATTTATTATAATTCAATATATCGTATTAACAATCTTTCATAACACAGTAAGGTTTTAGTGGTGTTGGACAGACCTTATAACATTGTGCAATTCATTTTACTATTAACAAAGCTATCACTACTTTTTCTATTCTGGACAAATAGTATTACTCTTGTTCTTTCTTTTAAAATAACGTAATGTTGGTATTTGACGTGCAATATCTCTTAATTGTGTCCACAATCAAAATTAAGGATGTAAATGTTGGAGGTGATAGCACACCTACGAGCCAACGCATCTAAACATTTAATATTCTTATTTTCAAGTTCCTCAAGGCTTTCCTCAAGGCTTTGTTATCTTATATTATTCTGTTTTCCCTCTTGAATATATTGAAGTAGGTCTGAAACACAAGGCATGCAATATCTCTGTCTTATTGATACAATCCAAATTATTTTTATTTGTAGGATCAACCAAGCAGAAAAGCCCAAGCAACAAGATGGGGTTTTTTGCAAAGGCCTGGGATGGTTTAATGAATCTTCACAACCAAGTAAATTATATTACTAAACCTTTTCTCTTGCTTTAATTTACATGCATTAGCACACTATATGCTGCTACTCTCTCTCTCCCCCACTAAGATCTCTCCTTAACGTCATGCAGGAGTAGGGAATGGGAAACCATAGGGAAGGATGGAGTATATGTCCGTACTTTGGAGGAAGGCCAACATATGACGATGGACGGCTTAGCCAAGGAATGGTTTAGCTTTTTGTAGGACAAAGTCAATCTTTTCCTGATACCTGATTTCTTTGGACATTGCATTAATTCTGAAACAAAATGGGACTTGTGTTTTTATTTCTTTTCATAATAAATGGGACTTCAGTGTTTTATTTTCCAAACCAATTTATATATCTTTTGAATGAGAAGCCTCTTTATATATATATATATATATATATATAATATTTGGAATTTTAAAATGTCTTTACATTGTTATCAAATAAAGAGATAACATAGATTATACAGAAAAATAGAAATAGAAATAAAACGTAACATAGATTATAAATATATATTTTCTTCTTCTTTCTCTCCTCCGCTTTTCCCTTTAAATAAGTTTGTCTTCGCACAGAAGAGAATCTCACTTCTTATCTTTGATCTTTTATTTTCTTCTCTCTCAAACCTCCTCTTTCTCATACAATGGAAAACACGCCCATGAACATCTTATCAACAGCTATACCACAATGTCCAATCATGGCAATTCCATTGACAGTGTATTGTCCCACACCAAAACCAAAAAAAACATCGAAAAGGCCGTCCTCCTGCCGACCAGAGTCAACTTCAACGAGGATATTGGCAGGTGCTAAGGAAACCTCGCATAGGAAAAGATGGAAAACCTGACGGAAGAGTTGATAAGGTCTTGTTACACCTACATCTCTCTCTTTCCTCTATGGATTCGATATAAGGTTTTTTAAAATTTAATATCTATTTGGTGTAATTTATATAAATATAATTTTTGATTTTAAAATTTTGACCGTCTTTTTGTAGGAAATTAGACCCGGTTCCTAATTTTTTTTTAAAGAAATCTAACTATACAGAAAACTTGAGATGATCAAATTATTTTTTTCATAAAAAATAATATTAGACCTAATCAGCTATGTTAGTGATAACATAATTTTCGTTATTTTCTTTTTTTTTTTTTTTGTTGTCGTAGCTAGCCAACAAGTTCAGATGGTATGAGTTGCAAGTTTCAGTACTTACCAGAAGTTGTCAAGCACGTGTATATGTATATGTATTTGGGTAAAATTAGGAGTTCTCTGTGAAAGCTTATCAAACCCACTTCAGAGCCACAATATAATTAATTTACCTATAGGAAAATAAGTTTATCAAAGAGAATAATAAAATATCTTAAGCCACTTGATATGATTTTCTTTTTTTAACTTTTAGGGAGTAATTTTTTGATAGATTTATTGGATTTTTCTTTTGTTAATAACCGAGACAATAAAATTATTAGTAGGAGAGTTTGTTTTGTTTTCATATTCAGATTACTTTTGGGTACAGTTCAAGTAATTTGTGTCATCTGGGTTTGTATTATTTTCTTGGTTGATGTTATTTGAGATTTTGGGTGCTTTTCCCCCCTAAATCTCTCCACAAGCTTCTTACAATCAAAAGCAAAAGAAGAGGAAGAAAAATAAAAATTTTGTATGTAATTCTGATTGGTCGTAATTAAGCTACAAAATTTTGTTTCAATGGTCTTTTGTTTTCCAGGGGCTCTTTTAGCTTGAGGGGCTACAAACTATTGAGTCCAATCACGAAATATGAGGCACTTGATGAGTATTTATCAAGTATGAAAAGGGGTCAAACCATACAAACGAACAACCACAGCAAACAAATCCGTAGTGTTATGCTAAAAGCCTCCATTCTACAATTCCCATAAATCGAATTTTGAATTTTGCTCAGCGAGAAATATATCTCATATAACATGAATTGGGATTTCAATGCGCTTAATAACTCTTTTGATTTATCCTTCGTTGTGTTAAATTTTCTATTTTTTTTTTTTAATTTTGCAGTAAATTTTCCACTGCATCTTAATCTTATGAACATGTTTATGGCTTAAGAGATCACTACAAAAAAATTGCCCTTTACCAGCGGTTAGCTTTATCAGCCGTAGACAAAACCGCTGGCATTGGTCACTTCTTGCCGGCGGAAAAAGAAAAGCCGTTGGTAAAGGTGTTTCATTAGCGTAGAAATGCCAGCGGTTCATTTTACGTAGAAATGCTACGGCTTTTGGGATCAAAATCCCTTCTTCGACTCTCTCTGTCTCTCTCCCCTTTCCCTCACTCCTAGTTCGTCGCCGCCTCTCGTCAAAGGGGAAATCGACGAATTAATTGACCTCGTCGCCGACGCCGTCGCCCTTTACCCTCCATTCAGGTTCCTCTCTCTCTCTCTCTTAAATTAGGGTTTGTTTACGAAGAATGATTGTGTTAAACTGATCAACCCTAATTTCATCATCTGATTTGGTGGTGGTTCAATCAAATTCTCTTCTAATTTTTATATTTCTTTGTTGTTATGGTGTGTTTGCCTTTGGATGGATGAGATTAGAAGCCAAATTGAGAGCGCGGTTGCCCTATATGCAACTCTGTCATCATCGAAGTACTTTAGGACAGATTAGGGTTTGTTTACTGCATTCTGTCAATTCTTCTGTCAGTTCTGTCAATATGCAATTCTTCTGGCATACTGCATCTTAGATTAGGGTTTGTTTTCCTTTGTCTCACCTTCCACAGCGTCAACAGGGAGCAATGTCAAAGATGGATGTTTATTGCCCTACCTATTTCATAATGCTTTTGCTAATTTTGTTTTCCCTTTGACGCTGCAGGCTTGTTTTGATTTAGATATAGATAGATCCGTTAAGTATGATTTCTTTTTTCTGTCTGGAGAATTGGATATGTGAGTCACTGTCCTGATTTTAAGCTTGGACTTAAATTCCCGATGCAACTGGTTCATTTGTTTGTGTCGGTTCTTTTCTTAGGCATTGGATTTTGTTTTGAAAACTGGGCCCTGTGATGTTTTCTGGGTCTTATACATATTCTTCAGTTTCTACTCCCCATGGATGTAATTCCTAAGAATCAAGCCGAATGGTTCAAAAGAAATGTCGGTTCTATCTCATGATTGAAGAACCTTCACATTTACAGGAAAAAAAAATCAGCAATAATAAGACATATACAATTTAAAATAGGCACCACAGAGATGCACATAACATGAGCACCAAGAGTCCAATACCATGCCAGAAATGTGACACCTTTGAGCAAATTCAGAGCAAAAGCTTCCTGCCACACTGTCTTGCACACTCCTTAAAAAATTGATACAGATCCAGTTGTTCACAGTACCTCCATTTACCATTTTCTGGAATGACATTTTTCATCCATATGAAAGACGAAAAAAATATTATGAAATGAAATTTAATTTATTTATTGGATGCTTTATAGAACAATGTACAAATACATATGCTTCCTTTGCAGAGGAAGGATACATTTTCAGGTAAAATGGTCTTCCAAATTAAATTAGTTCAGGGGAAAGACAATTTTAAAGGAATACAAGTTCCAGAGAAACCACATCAACAGTCACACACAGTGGCATCATCAACTTAATAAATATATAGAATACATGGAAATAGGGCTCTAATCAACAGAAATTCATGCTTCAGAAAATGCTTGTAAGCCCATTTCAACGTGCACATACCGGCTAAAGTGCATCATTGCACAAGACTAAATGTTAGAAATCTAGATTCTAAATTACTTCTCTAAGTACTAAGGCCCAAGCTACATAACATTTTACTTCTATGTTTATGCCAAAGAAATGAAAAGCATATATGAACATCATTTGGCAATAGATTGCGAGCAGTATTCAGGCTACTCTATCTTTCCAAGTCTGCAAGTAGCACTATCTTCCCGGCTAGGTTTTTAACTAGAGTTCCACTTTGGTGATTCACAGGTTCATATGCATAATTGACAATTATTAAATCACTAATTTCCACATTTAGCATGGACTAAAATCTTTCATAGCCTCACTGACTACTCCATGAGTACACACACTAGTGCTTTGTTACCATTTGTAATATTGAAAAGCACTTTACCAGTAGTAATGATGAGCGTGTAGGCAATTTTCTTGTGAAAACAAGACAAATTTGTGATATATCAGTACTGTGATATATATGCTATCTTGGTATCACCATTTTTGTAGTCATATTTTCCTCAAAATGTAACACTCATTTAACTTCTTTTTTTTTCCTGTTATTAGGTTCTATCTGCTCAGAGTGTATACCAATCACAAGAAGGCTCCTTTAATCCAAACAAAGGTAAGAACTATATGTGTTTCTTGCTCAACATTAATCAAAACAACTTATTGGAGATTTTGGACATGTAGAACCATTTTCTTTTTCAGCATCTGCAATCATCTTTGCTCCGTGGTGTCATTATGACATTCAAACCTTGAATCCTAATGAACCATCAATGACTCTTTATTGCTTAGCTAGCCCAGCAGACCTTGGATCATAAGTTAAACTTCTCTGCATCTCCTATTAGCGGCATATTGAGCAGGTTTAGTTCCCAGCACTCACAGGCTGCATACCTATCCATGAAAAATGTACTTTATTTAATTTAGTTGACAGCAAATCTGGAATTGTGAATGTGTTTCCTTTCCTGGATGGCTTTACTTAGTCTGTATCCTTTTCATGTTTCTTTTTGGTCTATACCATTCATGCATATTATGTAGATTAACACAGAATACAGATATGACATGTGACACCAGATTACTTTATTATTATTATTATTTTTTTTTTGGCCTTTAAAGACAGTAAACACAGTGATGGGTACAATGTTCTATACCTCAAACATGGGCATGATGTTGAAGTGATAATAAACTTGCATGTTTGCAAAAATACATGTGCATTGATTATAATTAAAGGTTTAATACATATTGTAATCTATAAGTTATGTTTGAGGCATGCCATTATGGTTTTAGGATTATCTTTATTTCTTTTTCTTTTGAAATGGATACATGCCTGAACAATGGAATTTTGAATCCGTATCAAATCCTGGATCTTATAGTATGCAAATAAGTTTGAGCATAATGCTGATAAGCAGAACCTTTGTACTCTCTCCCTGGCTTGATGTATGAATTGGGTCATTAAATTAAAAGATATTTTAGAATGGCTTTTGTCCATGCTATTAGCCAAATAAGCTAATAATGTTGTCCTTTATTGTAACAGCTTGGTAGGATCTGCCTTGACATTTTGAAAGATAAGTGGAGTCCAGCCCTCCAGATCCGAACAGTCTTGCTCAGGTAATCTTTTACTTTTTTTTTTTTTGGTTAAGCTGCAGTAATTAAATTATGCTTCAAAATTTGGCAGAAAATGATTCTATTGCACATATCATGAGCTTATAAATTACTAAATCAATATCAATATGAAATATGTGACTGAGAAATATGGTTGAGAAGGATATAGAAGCTTTCCTCAAAGGAAAGAACTGGAATTTTATTGGAATGAAACCTTCAAACACTAAATTTGAGAGAACATTCAGTAATTACTTTGAAAGATCAAGAGAACATTGATGTTGGATGATGTATGCTTATATTTTTTGAGCCCTTTCCCATATTGATTTATTTATTTTTTGGATTTAATTAAAATGTAATTTCTTTTGGCAGGTTAACTACAGTTTCATCATTAATCATCTTTAGCATGATCACGGAAAGACTGGTGTTCATTTCTCATATATAAGATTAAATCAAATCACGTTTTCTGTTTACCATCCTTGTTTTGTTTTTCTTTGTTAGTGTAGTTGAGTTTGTATCAAGACATTTTTTCTTTCTTTTTGTAAAGTATTGTATTTGTCTAAAAAAGTCACTCCATTGTGATAGGATTGCCAATGTAAAAGCATATTTTGTTTGATCATTAATGGAAATGCCTATTATCTTATTTTATAACAAGTCATATATTTGAAGATGGGAGAGATTTGTGGTATTTGTGTCTTTAGTTTTGGCTTCCATACAATATCAATGTGACAATAGTAAATAATCTGATCTATGCCAGTGGTTCGGGACCTATGCCAGCGGCTAGGTTACCGCTGGCATAGATCCTGACCCATGCCAGCGGCCAGGGACCGCTGGCAAATGTTCTGACCTATGCCAGCGGTCATCTGGCCGCTGGCATAGGTCCGGCATAGGTCGGGACCTATGCCAGTGGTCACTTGGTCGCTGCCATAGGTCTTTACTAGCGTCGGCATAGCCAGCGGAAAAATTAGCCGCTGGAGAAGACCACAAACCCTTTACTAGCGGTTTTTGGGGTCTTTACCAGCGGTTTTTGACCGCTGGCAAAGGTCATTTTTTTTTTGTAGTGGACCCAGTTGATATAAATCACAAGTGAGCCTTTTGACAAGCTAGCATTAGGATTTTTTTTTATTTTTTTTTCCCCCCTTATAGTTTCATTGTTCTCTCCCGCAGCAAAGAGTTGTGGTCTATGTATAATTTCAAACTAGCTCTAGGATTATATATCTTCTTTATTTACAATAATATTATCATGTCATGTTTTGTTGTACCAGGCATACATATACAAACCAACTGGAAAAAGGTTTCGTTCCTCGGTCTCTGCACTTGAGCATGAAGAAAAAGCGGGATTAGCAAGCCAAGCAGCAATACCTAAGACTCATAGGCGCTTTAAATGTCAAAATTGATGCCAAAAATAGTTGCCTTCTTGTGGATTTTGTGTCTCTCAGTCACTCTTATTCCATGTTTGTAGGCTTCAAAAGCATGTAGCAATGGGCCACCTGGGGTTGATGGGCCACAAGGTTACTGCTATCTTTTGTGTCCTTTATGTCACTATATTATGTCAGAAATGCTATTTATTATAACTTAATATATCAGTATTGACAATGTTTTTATAACACAGTAAGGTTTTAGTGGATTCGAACGGACCTTTTCATAACATAGCGTAATTCATTGTACTATTAACAAAACTATCACTACATTTTCTATTTTTGACAAATAGTATTACTCTCATCCTTTCTTTTAAAGTAGCGTAAAGTTGATATTTGACATGCAATAATCTCTTAATAGTGTCCACAATCAAAATTAAGAATGTAAATGTTGGCGATCGGTTATCATTTAATACTCTATTTTCAAGTTCCTCAAGGCTTTCTTATCTTATATTCTTCTATTTTCCTCCTCAAATAGATTGAAGTTGGTCTGAAACACAAGAAATGCAGTATCTCTTTGTTTTGTTGATACAATCCAAATTATTTTTATTTGTAGGATCAACCAAGCAGAAAAGCCCAAGCAACAAGATGGGGTTTTTTGCAAAGGCCTGGGATGGTCTAATGAATCTGCACAACCAAGTAAATTATATTACTAAACCTTTTCGCTTGCTTTAATTTACATGCATTAGCACACGATATGCTGCTACTTTCTCTCTCTCCCCCTAAGATCTCTTCTTAACGTCATGCAGGAGTAGGGAATGGGAAACCATAGGGAAGGATTGAGTGCATGTCCATACTTTGGAGGAAGGCTAACATATGATGGAGGACGGCTCAGCCAAGAAAGGGTGGTGCTCTTTATGGTTTAGCTTTTTGTAGGACAAGCCAATCTTTTCCTGATATCTGATTTCTTTGGACATTGCATTAATTCTGAAACAATATGGGACTTCTGTTTTTATTTCTTTTCATAATAAAAGGGATTTCAGTGTTTTACTTTTTCAAACCAATTTATACATTTTTCTGAATGAAAAGTCTCTTTATATTGCTTATCTGATAAAGTGAAACGTATATTGTACCAGAAAACAGAAATAGAAATGAAACATAACATTGATTGTATGAAACGGAAATAGATACGAAATATAATTATATGGAGTGGACATAGATACGAAATATAATTTTTTTTTTTTCGTGCATCAAAGTTGATAACTCCTTATAAGAACCACTCAAAAAGGCAGCATCACAACATCAAGTATTGTACTAGTGGTTAGTCAGTTAAGTGGATAACATCGCTCATCCCTTTAATTAACGACTTTTTGATATCTGAGAACGAAGTAAACTACGTTAGGAGACCGTCATCCTTTAAAAGAAGACCTTAAGATAGGTCGGATTAGGTTAATTGAGACAAAATTTTGAATATCAATCGATGGGAAAAATATCCATCAAGTACCGTCAACAAAGACCAAAAAGCTAGACCTAAAGCACTCCCAACAAAGAAGTCAACAATTAATGGGGAAAAAAAAGGGTTAACAACTTCCCATGAGTTTGAAGGACCAGTCGGGCATAATTAATTTTATGGTAGCTTGCATTCCCTAGCAATTTTATTATTATTATTTCTTTATCTTTTACCTTCGACTTGAAAAAAACAAAATATATATGTAGGTGTATATGTACGAAAGTGAATACATATTTTTAAATTAGAGTTTTTTTTTTTTATTATTATTATTGTTTTCGAGTCGTGGATATTCATATAAGCAATGATGATGGTAAGAACAATGGATTTCAAGTTGCCAAAATGAAAATGATAAATTTAAAAAAAAAAAATTGATTCTCAAAATTATTTCCAATAGAAGGGGAGGTGGGTTCAAAGAGGTACTGTTACAAAATGAATTTGCACCAACTTAATTAAGAGAAAAACTATGCATCCTACCTCAAAAGTAGAGTAGATATATTCTTTCTTTATTTTCTTTTTTATTTAAATATTTTTTATTAATTTTTGCCCTCTTAATTGATTAATAAAATTACTACATTAATTAGTGTAAATCTTCAGACGCCTAAATAATTTGATACAGATTTTCTCACCTTTAGTTGATTACACCAAAATCTTTTAATATCAAACAACAAAAGATGGTAAGAGATGATGATGATATAATGATACTATATATTTATGTAAATATTTTTAAATTTTTTACTAAGGGAAATCCAAAAATGGTAAGTATTAAAAATTAATTTTTTAAATTTTTTAAATTTCTTACTATTAAAAATTAAATACTAAAAATTAATTGTCAAATGGATCTCGTAATTTAAAACCAATTGTTGAAAAGTGTAATTTAACTTAGTTTTAACAAAATTTAAAATTAATTTTATATTCCTATTTCAAATTCTATTTTTACCATTATCAAACATTAGGAATGAAAATCATTCTCAGAAGTAAATTCCCTTCCTGAAAATTTCAAACAAGAACTGATACTCGTTCTCAGAAATCTGAAATGAGAATGCGAATCATTCTAAATATAATTCCTAGTGGCAATCCGAACTACACCAGATAAGTGCAATGCGCAGACTTAGTATTTTGGTTCAAAACTTTCCTAATGCAATTTTCAAGAATTAGACCTTAAATTTTGTCTAGGAAATGGTGAATCTCCTGTCTTGGGACTTGATGAAAGGATATCAAACATCTGATCTAAATTAATGAATGCACTTTTTATTGTAGGGCTCATTAGTGAGCTACTTCATATTTGGTGGCATTGTAGCACCTGCCAATAGATCACTGTAACAATTATTAATGATAAGGTTAATAGTTAAACTTAATTAATAAAATAATCAATGATTAATTATAATTATTAAATTAGTTAATAGTTAATAAATTAGTTAATCGTAGTTAACCGTTTGATTAGTAAAATTAGTTAATGAAATTAGTATAAATAGGAATATCAACACATATAATTGACATGAATTATAATTGTATTAGAAACCCTCTTTCTCTCTCTTGTATTCTCTCTCCCTCTTTCTCCCTAAGCTCTCTCTCTCTCTCTCAATTTTCTCTCAAACTCCTTTCTCTCTCGATCTTTTTATCACTCTATTGAGTTGGATTGTGATAAATTGATATTAAAGCATACGATTTTTGGTATAATCAATGACGGAAGATAATTGGTTTGAAAAATATAAAAAAGAACAAGAGATTCGTACGCAATAATAGAAGAAAAAATAAGAGAAACATGACAAAAGGATAGATACTCTCATGACACGTATATTGAAAATATTTGATATAGCTGAAGATTCGATACTTTTATGAAAAGAAGTAAGAAAACAAAAAGAAATCAGATCGCAAAGAAAAGTACGAAGAACAAGGTATTTATACACTTTTAAAATTTTTCATTTTATCCATTCTTAGTAAAAAAATATTGATAATAGAAAAAGAGTCACAAATAATAAAAAAAGTGCCTATTAATAGTGATTTCTTATTAAACCTTACAAAAATTAAATTTCAAAATTCATTAAGAAAAATTTTTTGGTAGAAGTAAAATCTCAATTGTTCAAGAAAGAAGTTGTTAATGGTGTGTTCTTGACAAATTCTCTAAAAATTGAACTTTCATTGGTCATTAGGCAAAATCCTTTACTAAAAAGAAATTCAAGAAAAATAAAAATCAAATCAAATACATAATATATTATTAAAAAAAATCAAATATAGCTCTCTATTCTTAATATGGTCAGCAAAGCAACAAGAAATTTAAGAAAAATTTCTTTCAAACTCATCGACTCTATTTTTCTCCCATTACTTTCTTTGCAACTCAAATCACATCTATTGTTTATCTCCATTATCTTATCTCTCAATACTAATACAAGTTTTGATTCAAAATTCATAGATTCAAAATCTCAATTCTTTGTTTTCCATCATTGAGAACAATGATATATTCAAAAAAGAGAAAAATTATAACAACTATTAACCATAAAATTAATAGTTAATTATGGTTAATAAAAATAGTAAATGATTAATTGTAATCGTTAAATTAATTAATAATTAATAAATTAGTTAGTTGTAGTTAATAGATTGATTAGTAAAGATTAATAAAATTGATTATTGAAATTACTATAAATAATAATATCAACACATATAATCAACATAAATTCACTACAAAAAAACATGTTTTTATTGACGGAATTTAACGACAGAAAAAATTTATCGCTATTTGGCGACGAATTTAGCGACAAAAACCAAAATCCGTTTCTAATTAGCGACGAATTATTTTTTTTTGCTAAAATTAGAGACGGATTCATATCCATCACTAATTTGAATCCGTCGCTAATTTAGCAATGGATTTTATTTTTCGTCGCTAATTAGCGACGGATTTGCTTTTTCGTCGCTAAATTTAGCGATAAAAAAAATCTGTCACTAAATTTAGCGATGGAAATTGAAATCCGTTGCTAATTAGCGTTGGAAAATGAAATCCGTCGCTAATTAGCAACGAAAACAAAATCCGTCACTAAATTTAGCGACAAAAAAAATTCGTTGCTAAATTTAGTGATGGAAGACAAAATCCGTCGCAAAATTTAACAACAGATTCTGAATCTATTGCTATATTTATCCAAAGATTTTGTTTTTCGTCGCTAAATATAATTTTATATTTTTATTAAATATAATTTTATATTTTTATTAAATATATATTTGTAATTTATATTTTTATTAAATTAGGGTATTGATTTTTATTAAATATAATTTTATATTTTTTAAATATAATTTTATGATTTTTTAAAGATAATTTTGTAATTATATTAAATATAATTTTGTGTTTTTATTCAATATAAGTTTATATTTTGTATTTTTGTTAGATTAGGGAATTATATTTTTAATGGTAAGAGTTAGGAAAAAAGTATAGAAGTAAAAAAAAAAATATATTGGTAAAAAGGGTTTCACATAACTCTTTAAATACAGGTTCGAATCTAGACAAAAAATACATTTTCTGCAAAAATAAAAAATAAAACAGCAAAAGGTGGTCATGCGCGGATAGGCAAGGGCTGGCGGGGTGTGGGCATGGGCGGGCAAGCGGTGAGGATCGGGAAGTGGTGGTTTGTTTCGTAAATCAAGCGATGCCCGTACTAGTGTTCCTATTCATGAAATTTAATAAAATATTTTTCAATATATATATATTGAGAAATTTTTAATTTTATTGATTTTCGATTTTGGGGTATTAAATTTAAATTTTTGGTATATTTTAAAATGCTGCGTTCGTAATTCGCAGTAAATCCCAATTCTACGAAATTTATACGCTAGAGAAAAATAATATATATATATTGATAATTGTTTAATTATTTATTTATATAAAAAAAAAAAAAAAAAAAAAAAAAGAAAAACGAAAAACGAAATTAGGGCATAAAGCCCTAATTTCTCTTTCTCTCTCCCTTCATCTCTTCGCCGCTCCCTTTCCCGCGAACCGCCGCTTCACTTTCCCTTCCCGCGCCTTCGCCGCCTCCACCGCGACACCGCCATCCGCTACGGCCGTCGCCACCACTCTATCCCTCTCCTTCTCTCTCTCGGCTTCTCTCCCTTTCCCGCAACTCTCTCTCTCCCTCTCGCGGATTCGCCGCCGCTGCAACCTCCCGCAACCACCGCCAACCCGTCGACCACCGCGCCGCTTGAAACTTTCTCCTCCGGCCGCAACGGGCCCCCGCGCCCGCCCGCGCGGCAAGGTGCGCGATTGCTCGCGCGAGACCGCCTCTCTCCGCGCGCGCGCCCGCACGCAACGCGACGACCCCGCGCGCGACTCCTTCGCGCGCGGCGCGGCCGCAAGACAGGCCCGGCCGCGCGTGACCCCGCGTGCGAGCTGCCCCGCTCTCGGCCGCGTGAGGCTACGGCCCCATCCTTGCTCGCACGCTCGTGTGCCTCTTGCGCTCCTTCGAGAGCCCACCGCAACCCTTTCACCGCATAGGTAAGGGTTGAGTTAGATCTTAGTTCTAGGGTTTGAGTTCCATAGTGATTAAGTCTAATTGCTAAAATTTGCTTCAATTTGGAGACATTGCGGGGTTTTGGAATGAATCGAATGTCGTACGGACGTTAGGGTTTTTGGATCGCAGTGAACCCTAGGTGAGGGATTTCTAACTCATTTGAATTATTTGGATGCAATTAGGGTAAATTAGGATCAAAAGTGTTGTATATGTGTTGAAAGTATGTTAGATTTGATTTTAATGCTTTGTGTGACATTATAAGTAATTATTCAGGTCAATTATAGAAATTTTATATGAATTGGAATGTTCGGAGGAGAGAATCATGTTGATTTGATTTGAATGGTTGCTTTTAGAGTTTAATTTGACGAATGTATGAAAACTAGGTGAAATTTAGGATTTGAGCCTAAGGATTGATGCATGTTTTACATTATAGTTGGTATTGCATATAGGTAAGTCAAATACACTCTCTATATTATGAAAATAGGTTTCAATACCTTTAAAATGACATAAGGTTTGAAGAAATCGAATGAGAATTGAAAAGTATATGATTTTTCAAAGATTTTTCTATTTTGTAGACAAGTTATTAATTTACGCATGTTTCCGACTTTGAGTGGTTTTGGAGTTGAATTAGACTTGGTTTTGAATGTGTTACTTAATTATAAATGAAATGAAATTGATGACATTAGAGTGTATTCATGAATTGAAGAATTGAGACTTGTACAAAAATTAGAGAAAATGGAAATTGATGACATAATTATGATTTTGTATTAGGAAGGTCAATCGAGGATCGAGTAAAATTTTAATTGAATGAATTGTAAGTATATGCAAGTGTATATGGATTGAACAGTGTGATGTTATAAATGTACATAGATACAATTGAGGTTGAGGTGTGAGAAATATATGATGTGTTATAATTGTAGTGACTTGATTGGAGACTGATCGAGGGGAGCACGATTTCGACACTTGTGCATTGTAGGGAGTGATTGACCCTCCCGTATACTGTGAGTGGGTTTTATTGAAATGTTTTCGTTTAATATGCAAACTCTGTTTTACAACAGTTTGATAAATGAGCATGATTTACCGCGTGCTTAAAATGTTTTGACTGGCTTTGAAAATGATTTTGTGAACCGATGGAGTGTCTGAAAATGTGGTTGAATTATGAAATATGCATCCATGGGATTGAAATGTAAAATGTGCCATTTTATGAAATATGTTGCATTTGGTTTGTGAACCTGATTTATGGCACATGTTTTGATATGATATTGATATTGGCCTTGAGGGCTGTGATTTGAACTGTGATATTGATATTGGCCTTGAGGGCTGTGATATGCATTGTTCCGTAGCTACGAAGGACACCGTGAGAGGCGCTTTGGTGGCGTCCGGATATGCCTAGGCCTGGGGTATCCCACGAGATGTCGAGATGAGATGATATTTACTACACGGAACTAGGCAGGTTGAACCCGAAAGGGGGAGGACTTGGCTGCTAGTCAAGTCTAGCACCTGGACGAGGTCCGTCGCCAACGCCGGGGTAGAGAGCACTTTAAATAAAATCGCATATAACACCGCCGGTGCGCCGTCATAGGTCGTGGTAGACCTCTCCTAGGAGTTTTACTACGCGGCTCTATGATTTTGATGAAAGTATTTTGGATGCATATTTGGTTTGTTGATGCGTGTAAATGATATATGGTTGAAATGAAAAGCATGATGATTTGAAATATGAATTGTATACTTATACTTTGACACTCCAGTCTTCACACCCCATATTACACGATTACATTGACCCACTCACTCACCGAGTATTCTTCCCCGAATACTCACCCCTCCTTTTTCCCTCCCCGCACGGGATTATGGTGCTAGAGCGACGCATTTGGCTCGGAAGGTATGATAGCTTGATGGTGGATTTGGGTGATTATCGACGGTGAGATTTAAGTTCTAATTGAAAATATGAATTTCATATTTTATTGTCGACCCTGCGTGGTCTTGTTGAGGTCCGTAGTTGACCGTGTACATATTATGGGATGACTGTATAATTTTTAGACTTTTGTTTGCGAAACTCTCATATTTCGCTTGCATTGAGGCATTTGTAACCATTTGTAAACATTTAAAGTGTTGACTTGGGAATTTGTAAAATAATTGTATAAATTTAGGACCGCTGGTGTGGCGGCTGTTCATGCTCTAGTTGGGCATGACAAGAGAGGTCCGTGGTTAGGATGTTGGTGATGTGTTAGCCTTGCGTTGTCTGGATGTCGGTTGGGTGATTGGTGGATTGTTTTTAGGCCGGGATGGCCATTTGATTTATTTTTAGAATGATTTTAAATTATACCGGTTAATTGTACATTGGGAGACCTCCGATTTATGGGGAGGCTCTGTCCGATTTTTGTAGAAATACAGCCGACATCCAGGGCAACGGGCGACTGTTCACGATTCCCGGTTCGGGCGTGATTCGGGTGGTATCGTAGCTCTAGGTTGAGAGTTATGTAGGAAGAGAGTCTTGAAAACATTCCCAAGTATGATTTAAAGTCCTCAATGCATATGAGAGTTTCATTACAGTCATGAGATCCCACTACATGGTCTTAGGCATATGAGTTATTCCTTTTTAGGGGGTTAGATACGGTGCGTATCTAACCTAGCATAATGGTTCTATCAGTTCTTAAACTAATAAGTATATTCATTTAGGGGGTAGTTACTTCGTAACTAACCCTAACCTTTAAATCATATCTAATTTACGCTCTTTATTTGTAAGATTTTGATTTTTAGGCGAGGTACTAGATTTGTACCTGAGACACTTAGAATATCCGAGGATGTTTCCTCATTATGTGTATCATTTTAGCAGCTTCTCAGCCGACTATTATAGCCATGGTTCTATCACCATCATTTGATGCGTTTAGACAGGGTATGAGTAGTGCACCTCCCATTGGGTGCAGATGCTATCATTTCGACCACAGAATTTTGGGGCATCAGCCCCGATTGTCACTACACAGTTTATGGCATAGAGATAGCCTTTCTGCCGCAAATGCGGCAACCACCATGCATATGGGGCATGAAGAATAAGGGTTACTTGCTGCCAGTGTGGGAAGCAAGGTCATATTATGAGTGCCTGCCTGGATTTAGGTCGAGGATTGACTTTACGGAGTCATACTGGTACTTCTGGCACAGGCCGGGGGGCACCTGTGCACTCAGCTCTTACCGCTCCTCGGACTGCATCCGGGAGTAGTACAGTGTCAGGACCGTCGCGACAGCAGCCTAGGGCCCAGGCTTGTGTGTTTGCGACGACCCAGGAGAATGCACCGGCAAACCCTAGTGTTATTATGGGGATTTTCTCGCGGACCCCTCAGCGTAGCGCTTTTGTTGTACGCTCCTTATGGGATCTAGTATATCACGATATTGATGTACAGTTTTGACTAGTTAAAGCTTTTGAAGCTTAACTAGTTTGATATATATATGGCTACTTTTCTTAATATTTTAAATGTTTTAATCTCTTCTTATCTTTAAGTACCATACGAATATTTGGTATTGACGCCCGTATTCTCATAGATATCGGGTCGAAGCTTTTTATATGTGAGCGACACATTCGCTTGCCATTCTGATAGGCCTCTCTCGCCACTTGATGGGAAGATTATGGTAGTCACTCATTTTGGCAAGCATATCATTCGAGATACAGTCTATACAGTCTACGAGTAACAGAGAGGTTGTTACATGGTGATGCCCTCAATTAGTGGGAGGCTATTGGTGATGAAATTACAGATCTATTATGATAGGAAGACTTCTTGAGGAAATTTGACCACCGATATTTTATGAAGTTTTAGTAGGACTTTGTTCAGTTAACATATTTTAGTCCTAGGATTCTTGTATATGGTATACTCATGGATCGATGGATCCCCTTGGAATTAAATAATGAATACCAAATGGATTTCTAGATTGCTAGTGACATTTTCTTACTGAAGAGGCTTTAACTTTATAAATTGATGAAGAAATTCTGGGGATAGGAAAAGATTACAAATTTGGTAGTTAGGTCTATTTTACTTTTGAAGGAAGCAAGCTATATATAACTTCAGAATTGAAACATCTCGAGAAATTCGTGTGTACAAAACTTGAATTGGTGTTGAGTATAAATAAAATGGAAATGAGGTTGTTAATAAAGGAGTTAGAGATACTTAGTGTGTGTGTATATGTATATTTAATTGTGATTGAAGATTTTCGTTGAATTGTTTGGCTGAATGGTAAGTACTCTTGTAGTAATCATTTTGGATTGACAATTGATGTTAAAAGTTTGATATTTTGTGTAATAGGCATGACAATATATGATTGTTTATGATTAAGATATAGAGTAAAATGCTATTGAGAAATTGATATTGTGAGTGGATGTTGGGACTTGATGAATGTTCTCTTGTTTTATCTGGTTAGCTATGATGAACATGTTTGAGTTGATTTCACGGGTGTTCATTTTCATGGAGTTTAACAACTCGTTTATGAGTATAGAGTTTGTTTAGCACTTTAATCGATTCTTGACTTCTCTTGACAAAGGACTCTTAAATGTCATTGTATTGGAAGAATATGAGAGTTGAGACTATTCTCTTTTACTGAGGAGAAATTCTTAAAGTTTTCAATTAGTCCTGTAGGGACCAAAAGAAGGTAGGAGTTTAATTATTGATGACACTATTATAGAATTCATAGTGTTTCTTTGTTCTTTATATTATTTGGCGAGGTTAGCCAATTCTGTGATTCAAGACTGCAATTAGATGAGAAAATGTGTAAAGTTTAGTTAGAGATAATTTAGCAATTTGCATTTGCAATTATGTTACGTTGCTTGTAACTGTTCTTAGATACATATGAAATGTATGTATTCTATTTGCCCGAGGTATTATGGACAAAGGTCTAAGGGAATGAGGGTATGAAAAGTATATTAGTATCTTTTCCGTTTGATAGTAAAGTTATAATACTATCAATAAGTGTTATCAAATTCGAGCTTTAATTATTTTATATATTTTATGAATTCAAGATTTTTTTTGAGCTATATCATATGGGAATTTTTATTTATAGAGCCCATGTTGGGTTTGACTTTCTTAGGCCATTTATTTTTGTATAAGTTTCTTTTACTCATCACTTGAAAATGGAGAAGATGACAAAATTAATGAATAATATTTACATGAAGATAAAATCATAAACTTCAGTTTATAATAGAAATTTGAGCGTATATGCATTATTATATGTATATTTTTGGATTGAAAATACTTCTTGGTGGTTTGATACTTAGTGGGTGTTGATTACTTAAGGAAAGTAAATTTGAAGCTAGGCCTATGTGATAGAAGAATGAAATTCCACATGGAAAAGTATTGTGATATAAATGATTATATTGTGCAAAACTATGAGCCCACCGAGAAATTATTAGCCCCTAATTATATAATATTATTAGAAATTGGAGAAAATTAAAGAGGTAGTGAAACATTGTATATTGTCTGCAGGAATAAATCGTTAAAGTATTGATGCTCATACAATTGTCGACATGGAGTTTATGAATTTGATAGGAAATTGAACTAAAGGTGACTTGTGCTCTATTATTGAATTTCCAATGGAAATGGGAAACTTAATATTTAGTTATTGGATTTTTCTGTTTGGAGATTAGTATTCTCGTTATTTATTCATGATCATTTTATGTGGATCATTAAATAAAGTAATATAGAGAGAGTTTGAGTCTATGCCTTTTGGGTCTTGAAGTTGGAAATGATGTCTCTTGTGACGATAGAGTTCGGTGTAATGAGGTATATATTTATTATCTCTAAATCTTGATAAGTTGGGAGTAATAATGCAATACCCCGGGTGATATGTGGTGATATGTGCTTGATTTAATATGTATAGAATATCAGTGATATTGTATGATACTAAAGTTGATTGAAAATGATTATGATAGAAGTACTTTGATTGAAAAGTTATCCAATTAAGGATTTGAGATTTGAAACGTGGAAAGGTTCAAATATTGAAAGTGGATTAAGTTTTCTTACGTGGTCTAGGCTATCTTGGTATTGACCTACATTTCACCATACACAAGTTTAATGATATAGGGAATTGTATATATCTTACACTAAGTCTTAAAACTGTGGCTGCTATATGCACCATCTTGATGGAGACTATTGAGTTTGACTAATATTACCTTAAGGAATATATGTATTTTGATTGCACTCGTAGTTCGGGAAATTAAATTTTGGATTTTTGGGTTTTCATTTTAGAGCCCTAAAATAGTGAAAACCTTGTGTTTTTAATTAAGGCAATCATATTGACGAGGGTTTGAAGCACCCATGGAAAGGTATTAGAAGGTTAAATGACAAGTATTGAGGATAACGAGTGCAGCGAGAATGAGATCCACATGGTATAATATTTTTCAAGAAGAAGTTATCCAAGATTAAGGGATGAAGACTAAGACATAAGTTGGTAGTTTTATGAGTGGAAATCTAAGTTGATAGTAATGTATAAATGACAAGGAATGAAAACAATGGATCCAATTTTATGGAAGTAAAATGTTGCTAGTTTAATAACCAGATTTTACTTGACAAAGAAATTTGGGAGATTTAAGGAACAATGTGAAGCAACACCCTCCATTTTTATGTATAAACTGCATTTGAAGTTTCGAGGACGAAACTTGTTTTTAGGGGGTTAGAAAATGTAATACCGAAACTGCGATGCCCGTACTAGTGTTCCTATTCATGAAATTTAATAAAATATTTTTCAATATATATATATTGAGAAATTTTTAATTTTATTGATTTTCGATTTTGGGGTATTAAATTTAAATTTTTGGTATATTTTAAAAATTGCGTTAGTAATTACCCGAAGAAATCCCAATTCTACGAAATTTATACGCTAGAGAAAAATAATATATATATATTGATAATTGTTTAATTATTTATTTATATAAAAAAAAAAAAAAAAAAAAAAAAGAGAAAAACGAAAAACGAAATTAGGGCATAAAGCCCTAATTTCTCTTTCTCTCCCCTCCTTCATCTCTTCGCCTCTCCCTTTCCCGCGAACCGCCGCTTCACTTTCCCTTCCCGCGCCTCCCGCCTCCGCCGCCGCGACCGCCATCCGCTACGGTCGCCACCACTCTATCCCTCTCCTTCTCTCTCTCGGCTTCTCTCTCTTTCCCGCAACTCTCTCTCTCCCTCTCGCGGATTCGCCGCCGCGCAACCTCCCGCAACCACCGCCAACCCGTCGACCACCGCGGGCTGAAACTTTTCCCTCCGGCCGCTTGTTTTCTCCCCCCCGCGCAACGAGCGCGGCACCGGCCAGCGGCGTGCGCGATTGCTCGCGCGAGACGCCTCTCCTGCGCGCGCGACCGCACGCAACAGCGACGACCTGCGCGCGACTCCTCTGCGCGCGCCCTGCAGCGCAAGACGGCCCCGGCGCGCGTGACCCCGCGTGCGCCTGCTCTCGGCGCGTGAGGCTCTGCCCCATCCTTGCTCGCACGCTCGTGTGCCTTCTTGCGCTCCTTCGAGAGCCCACCGCAACCCTTTCACCGCATAGGTAAGGGTTGAGTTAGATCTTAGTTCTAGGGTTTGAGTTCCATAGTGATTAAGTCTAATTGCTAAAATTTGCTTCAATTTGGAGACATTGTAGGTTTTGGAATGAATCGAATGTCGTACGGACGTTAGGGTTTTTGGATCGCAGTGAACCCTAGGTGAGGGATTTCTAACTCATTTGAATTATTTGGATGCAATTAGGGTAAATTAGGATCAAAAGTGTTGTATATGTGTTGAAAGTATGTTAGATTTGATTTTAATGCTTTGTGTGACATTATAAGTAATTATTCAGGTCAATTATAGAAATTTTATATGAATTGGAATGTTCCGGAGGAGAGAATCATGTTGATTTGATTTGAATGGTTGCTTTTAGAGTTTAATTTGACGAATGTATGAAAACTAGGTGAAATTTAGGATTTGAGCCTAAGGATTGATGCATGTTTTACATTATAGTTGGTATTGCATATAGGTAAGTCAAATACACTCTCTATATTATGAAAATAGGTTTCAATACCTTTAAAATGACATAAGGTTTGAAGAAATCGAATGAGAATTGAAAAGTATATGATTTTTCAAAGATTTTTCTATTTTGTAGACAAGTTATTAATTTACGCATGTTTCCGACTTTGAGTGGTTTTGGAGTTGAATTAGACTTGGTTTTGAATGTGTTACTTAATTATAAATGAAATGAAATTGATGACATTAGAGTGTATTCATGAATTGAAGAATTGAGACTTGTACAAAAATTAGAGAAAATGGAAATTGATGACATAATTATGATTTTGTATTAGGAAGGTCAATCGAGGATCGAGTAAAATTTTAATTGAATGAATTGTAAGTATATGCAAGTGTATATGGATTGAACAGTGTGATGTTATAAATGTACATAGATACAATTGAGGTTGAGGTGTGAGAAATATATGATGTGTTATAATTGTAGTGACTTGATTGGAGACTGATCGAGGGGAGCACGATTTCGACACTTGTGCATTGTAGGGAGTGATTGACCCTCCCGTATACAGTGAGTGGGTTTTATTGAAATGTTTTCGTTTAATATGCAAACTCTGTTTTACAACAGTTTGATAAATGAGCATGATTTACCGCGTGCTTAAAATGTTTTGTACTGGCTTTGAAAATGATTTTGTGAACCGATGGAGTGTCTGAAAATGTGGTTGAATTATGAAATATGCATCCATGGGATTGAAATGTAAAATGTGCCATTTTATGAAATATGTTGCATTTGGTTTGTGAACCTTGATTTATGGCACATGTTTTGATATGATATTGATATTGGCCTTGAGGGCTGTGATTTGAACTTGTGATATTGATATTGGCCTTGAGGGCAGTGGATATGCATTGTTCCGTAGCTACGAAGGACACCGTGAGAGGCGCTTTGGTGGCGTCCGGATATGCCTAGGCCTCGGGGTATCCCACGAGATGTCGAGATGAGATGATATTTACTACCGGAACTAGGCAGGTTGAACCCGAAAGGGGGAGGACTTGGCCGCTAGTCAAGTCTAGCACTGGACGAGGTCCGTCGCCAACGCCCGGGTAGAGAGCACTTTAAATAAAATCGCATATAACACCCCCGGGTGCGCCCCTGTCATAGGTCGTGGTAGACCTCTCCTCGGGAGTTTTACTGTGGCTCTATGATTTTGATGAAAGTATTTTGGATGCATATTTGGTTTGTTGATGCGTGTAAATGATATATGGTTGAAATGAAAAGCATGATGATTTGAAATATGAATTGTATACTTATACTTTGACACTCCGGTTTCACACCCCATATTACACGATTACATTGACCCACTCACTCACCGAGTATTCTTCCCCGAATACTCACCCCTCCTTTTTCCCTCCCCGCAGGATTATGGTGCTAGAGCGACGCATTTGGCTCTGGAAGGTATGATAGCTTGATGGTGGATTTGGGTGATTATCGACGGTGAGATTTAAGTTCTAATTGAAAATATGAATTTCATATTTTATTGTCGACCCTACGTGGTCTTGTTGAGGTCCGTAGTTGACCGTGTACATATTATGGGATGACTGTATAATTTTTAGACTTTTGTTTGCGAAACTCTCATATTTCGCTTGCATTGAGGCATTTGTAACCATTTGTAAACATTTAAAGTGTTGACTTGGGAATTTGTAAAATAATTGTATAAATTTAGGTCCGCTCGGTGTGGCGGGTGTTCATGCTCTAGTTGGGCATGACAGTAGAGGTCTGTGGTTAGGACTGTTGGTGATGTGTTAGCCTTGCGTTGTCTGGATGTCGGTTGGGTGATTGGTGGATTGTTTTTAGGCCGGGATGGCCATTTGATTTATTTTTAGAATGATTTTAAATTATACAGGTTAATTGTACATTGGGAGACCTCCGATTTATGGGGAGGCTCTGTCCGATTTTTTGTAGAAATACAGCCGACATCCAGGGCAACGGGCGACTGTTCACGATTCCCGGTTCGGGGCGTGACAGCGGCGGCCGGCGGGTGGGCGGACGGATTCTACAAATAAAAAAATTAAATGCGAAATTTATCGACGGAAAATGAAATCCATCGCTAATTAGTGACGAAAAAAAAATCCGTAGTTAAATTTAGTGATGAAAAAATATTCGTTATTAAATTTAGTGACGGAAAAAAACTCCGTCATTAAAATGAAATCTGTCGCTAATTAGCAACGAAAACAAAATCTGTCGCTAAATTTAGCAACGGATTTTGTTTTCCATCGTTAAATTCATCGCTAAATATAATTTTATATTTTTATTAAATATAATTTTATGTTTTTATTAAATATATATTTATAATTTATATTTTTATTAAATTAGGATATTGATTTTTATTAAATATAATTTTATGATTTTTTTAAAGATAATTTTGTAATTATATTAAATATAATTTTGTATTTTGTATTTTTGTTAGATTATGGAATTATATTTTTAATGGTGAGAGTTAGAAAAAAAAAATATAGAAGTAAAAAAAAAAAGGTATATCAGATAAGTTAATGCGACATAGTGGTTAAGAGCGTTTCAGATAACTCTTTAAACCCAGGTTCGAATATGGGCAAAAATACATTTTCAATAAAAAAAATAAAGCAGCAAAAGGTGGTCATGCGCGGACGGACAAGGGTTGGCGGGGTGTGGACATGGGTGGGCAAGCAACAGGGGGATCGGGTCGGTGGTGGGCAACGGCCGACGGGTGAACAGACGTGTTGTATAAATAAAAAATTAAATACGAAATTTAACAATGGATTTGGTTTTCTATCACTAAATTTTACAACGAAAAATGATATCCATCGCTAAATTTTGCGAAGGAACCTCAAATCCGTCACTAAAATTTTACAACGCATTATAAGCGACGAAAATTTTTTCGTCGTTAAATCTGTTGCTAAAAATTTTAACTGCTAAAAGTTTTAACAACGAATTTTTTTTAAAATTTTCGTCGCTAAATCTGTCGGTAACCTTTATTTTTTTGTAGTGATTAGAATTGTATTAAAAACCCCTCATTCTCTCTCTTGTATTCTCTCTCCCTCTTTCTTTCTCTAGTTCTCTCTCTCTCTCTCTCTCAATTCTCAATCTTTTTACTACTCTATATGGAGTTAGATTGTGACAATCACCCATCGATGAGATGTGGCATGCCTTGCAAACACTTAGGTTATCAAGCATCTAATTTTTATCAAGAGTGATGGTCTTGTCCGTACGAGGAGTAGCAACATTGCATTCGGTAATACAAAGATCATGCATGGGAAGTGGATTGCTTATGACCTGGAGAAGATGGTATCCTACTCAGCGTTCTTGCATGAGCAACTCTCAGATACAAAGAGACTTAAGTCTATAATAGAATATAAGAATGGAATGAACATGATATCAACCAAGAAAAGGGCGCTAGCAGCCAGAAACAATACTTAAAAGGAGTAGACAACAGGGTTACTGATTCCCAACCATGTGGTAGCCTGTTCCAGTTCAAGAGATCATCCTCATCGCCCATTTGGCTCAGGAAGCCTGGTTCTGCAACCCATTTGTTCAAGGAACTTGCCAAGGCGCAAGTGCTTCACCGCCCATTGCTCGGCCAGTTTCTGCTCCTTAGCTTCAGCGTCCCTCCTTAAACCAGCTAATTGTTCCCTGTATTCAGCTTCAATCCGATCCAAAGAAGCTATTTGCTCCTCCCTGAGAGCCCTCACTTTTTCTTCCATCTCTTCCATTTTCTCCCTTCTTCTAGTTGCCTTCTCGGACTCCAGTTGCAGCTCTACCCTTCTTAGCCTCCAGGCTGCTTCCTTTTTATGTGCGGCCCAAGCACGGTGGCCTTCTTCTAACTCCTTGCAACACTCCACAAGCTCAGAAACGAGGAGATTCTCTGTGCAAGTTGGTACCGGTCCATGAGGCGAAAAACTGCCTAAAACTCGTGGTGTGTTATCCGTAACCTTTTCGGGATGGAGCCATGGAATTGCATTTGCAGGAGGGGCAGCAACGGTTGAAGGGGACAGGCTTAAAGTCACCGAAGGTGAGGGTGGTCTAACACTGGATGCACTATTGGTGTTAGAAAGCCACGAAGGAAGCAAAGTTGGTGGTGGAGCAGGTGGATCAGTATGAAGAAACCCCCCATTGGAGGTCGCCATGAGATAGGCTGGGGCTTGACGTTCCTTTACTATCTTCTCTGCAAATGTCTCTAGAATACTATCATACTTGCTCTCGTCTAATGGCTCAACAGTCTTGTTCTGCTCTTTTTGTTCTCTCTGTTGTTTCTCCTTGAATACCTCCCACCACTTTCCCAACCTCTTAGCAGTTCGCCCCGGTACTTCAGCAGCAATTTTCTTCCATTTATTACCGTGCTTGGCCTGAAGGCGGATGACAAGACGCTGCTCCTCTTCTGTTAGGGATCCCTTTTTAATTCCAGGTTTGAGATAATTCTTCCACCTTTCCAAGCAAGATTTTGCGTCTCTACGAAATGGCGTGTTCATGCGCTGTGACACAAGGTTCCATTCCCTTGGGCCATATTGCTTCACATAAGCACGTAATAATGCATCCTCTTCAGCTCTCCAACGCTGCCTCTCCTTCATTTCCAGGTGCCTCCGCCCATGGCCCGACACTCTTCATAATGCATCTGTTTCCTAACAAGAAACACACCCGTTAAAAGTTACCGAGCACATTTACAAATCACTTCTAAACTAGAAGGGTTCTTTGGCAAATCCAAATCAGTCGAAAGAAAACTCAAATTACCATCCTAAATCTATAAGAGAATCATTTGTCAGCAAACAAGATCATGATTAACAATGTAACATATATACCACAAACTTTTCCAGATGGCTACAAATCAAATGGATCGATATTCTTCATATAAATGGTGCTAATTTTGACATTATCATGGAACATATCAGCCCATCACAGGGACAACTACAAACTCTTTTATCTTACAGGATCTTGAACTTGAGAATTTCCAAGCATGTAATGAACAGTCATCAATAAAATTTATAAAATAAAGAAGAAAGAATTAAAAAAAAAAAGAAGACTCGAATTGACATCTCTGTCATATGGCCGCAGGTTTATTAATTCAATCTTTTTCCCCCCACAAGGGAAGAGAATCGCCATATGCAGACAATTGAAGATAATACAAGCAGCAATACCTTGTACCTAGAACCAAAAATTTCTTTGCAGTAAATGGTTTCTCCAATCAAAGCACTCTGATCAGGGATTTACCACTCAAGTGCGCAATTGCAAATCAAAATTCAAAGATCTTTCAATCCAAGAAAATTCTGCCCTGATTCACTAACACTTCTAGAAACAACCACGTTTAATGACTTAATAATAATATAAAATTCTTCATAACTTTATCCTCTGTAAATTCTTCACCTTAACAACATAGTACGTGTCTTACAATATCCTAAGTCAAATCACTAAAGAACATTTACTTAAAGCAAAAATGTTATATATCACAAAAAAGACAACGAAATCAGAAACTTTTCAAACAAAAGGAAAATACTAAGGTTAGATTTGTGATGTGCTTCGATAAAACAATCCAAAACTCTGCGAATAAATTGGGAAATTCACACGAGGAAAGCACTTCAGATCTTACTCTCGCTGGTTTGAGAGCGCAACTGCTAACAGGGAGAAACTTAATTGACTAAGAAGACAGCATTCTTCGCCATTAACAGAAATCAGAGAGAACCCAGAAACAATTAAATACACAAGTAAGAAGATGAGTGAGAAAGAGAGCTCACGTTGTCCTAAACATTAAGTATTGAAGAAGGAATTCGTTCTTGGATGCATTTTCCGGCTCTGTTTTCTTTCAATTCAATGAAACAGAGAACTTTATCTTTATAGCAAAGATCACAAATTATGTCCAGTTCGGAGTAATAGTAACAATAAGATCGCTATGAAGACAAACCCTAGAGTCTGGGGGGGGAGAGATGGACGGAAAGGGTTGAATGAAGAAGACGAATAAAAAAGGGATGAAGGAGAGAGAGAGAGATCTGACAGGCGGAAAACGAGAGCACGCGAATGGGAGAGAAAAAGGTAAGAGGGTGGAGGGAGAGGGGTCGAGATTGAAGGTAACTTATGACGTTTTTAGAGGAACTTGATGAGGTCACATATGCCCGTATTTTTTACTGACTTTCCCTTGCAAAAGTTATTTCCACCGTTTCAGTCTATCGAGAGAGAAAAAAAATGTGATAGAGAAAGGGCGAAGGACAATTGCTATTGCTATTGCGATTGCTACCCTTACTGTATGTACACTGTGCTGCTTTAACAGAGCAGAAAAAACAGAGACGTGAGAGAGAGAGAGAGAGAGAGAGAGAGAGAGAGAGGTATTAGCCTTTCACATACACAAGGGTTTCCAAGGAAAAAGACTCTGGTGGGAACTATTTATCATTTCCAAAGAGGTATTAGCCTTTCACGATTAAATCTGCCTTTGCCTTAAACATTTTACGTAGAATTTTTTCTACTTTTCATCATATTTCAGAGTTTAATTTGCTCCAAGTGGAACATGATCCGATCCATGCATGCATGGAGACTGGGTTGAGAGGTTATATCTATATCTATATCCCATTCGTATGAGGATGAGGGTGCTAAAAGAATAATAAAAAGTTTTGTTGCATGAGCCATTTTACTAGTATCACACTTTTATTTACCTTACCTTATATTTGGCTTTTATAAATTTCTCCTCACTAGTTGAATTGTTTAGATTTGTGCAATGAAAGAGCATACTTTGACTTAAGAACCATTAGTTTGGAGATGGGTAAGATTTAAATCAAAAACCTTTTTACAAGTAACATTTTTGAGTTCTTTGAATATCTATGTAATTCAAAATCTTTGGTTGCAGGAACAAAGAATTTGGAAATTTAAAAATAAATAAAAACATACAACTGAATTTCATTTAAAAGAATTCGTGATAATAATTAAAACAGAGTCTTGCATCAGTAATCAAATCGAAAAATAAGAAAATGGTTGAAACTCTTCAAATGTCGTCAATGCAAAGAAAAAAATGGAAAAGAAAAGGTTAGAAGGATAGAGATGAAACTGAGATTGCGTATCAGGGAATTTTCATACGTATACAGGAGTCAATTTTTAACATCGGCCCAAGTCTGAACAAGTAAGTGTAACAATTATCAGATCATTCATTTCGCAAACAAGGAAAGGAAAAAAGGATATTTTGGTGCCTAGCCCCAGAATGGAATTTCGAAAAGGAAAAAAGAAAGGGGTGAGCAGTGTTTGGTCACCTGGCACAAAGACAGCCTGCACAGTTGGGGTTTGGCTGGAGGGGTTTCATTGAATTGTATCGGCAAAAATGATTTTTCATCGTTGCGCCCTCTCTCTCTCTCTCTTCCACTGTTGTTTTGATTGCTCAATACCCAATGTAATCCTCTTTTTCAGAAAAAACATATAACCTCCGATACCCAACAATCTCCAAACGTCCCTTCATCAGTTGCATTACCCCTCTCTCTATTTAATTGATACCCATTTGCGTCATTGCCTGTCTTTAAACGTTATTAATGTTGAAACCCTAGTAAACACACTTCAAATGGAGTTAAACATTCAATAAGCTTTTTGTGAAGGAAAATGGAATGTTCCATATTTACAAAGAAGATAAATTATTATGCCAACACCCATCTCTCTCTCATTTCTATAACGAGGTTTGAGTCCTCATGTACCATCCTAACCTAGTTCCACAAAGAAACTTAATAAATTAAGAATAATGTTCTAAAATGTCACAAAACATGTTTTTATGTTTTGTATGAATTATTGTCAAGTATCTCTAGATCTCTATTTTTTTTTTTTTACTTTAGTTGCCCTCTCCTGTATTTAAATATTCTTGGACTTATATTGTTTGTCAATATATCATAACACAAAAAAAAAATCAATTATATAATAGGTATTACTTAAAAAGGAAAAAAAAAGTATTTTGCACTAATAAATATTATCAACAAATATGTGAATTGAAAAATTTTATGTATACTAAAACAATAAAAGTGAAGAATAATTTATTAGTCTTTGTCAATATATTAATTATTGATGGTATGAAAGTTTATCATTTTGATCTTAAATTAATAACTTTTTTTTTACATTTTAATTCATTACTTTCTTTACAATACTCCCAATTAAGTAGTTTTTTTTTTTTTTAAAAAAAAAGACTTTCAAAACCTTTACATCATATATGATATAAAGAATTTTATTGAAAATTGAATTAGTAACTCTTAATTGAAATGATCAATAGCTTATTCGTAGTACACTGAATTGCTAATATAATTATATTCTATTATTGTTTACATAACTTTCAACACATTGCTCAAAATCTAGTGAAATTTGAACCATTAAAAATCAAACTCGATCTTTCTAATAACATATGGGTATGAGTATTTTTATGGTGAATTGGTTCAATAATAAACTTTTAAAGTGGGGTGGGGGGGACTGTTATGAAAAACTGAAGTTATGCTTGGTGATGATAACCCGAATCCATGTTTTCATGCCTTTTCCTCGTGCCGTTTTGATAAAATGCTGACAAACACTTGGAGGTGGGTTTAGTGGCGGATTCAGGACCGAATGTAGTGGGAATAAAATATTTTTATAAGTTAAAATATTTTATTTTTAAACTATAAATATAATTTTTTTTCTTATGGGGGTAATTTTTTAAGTATGGGATAATTTTTTTTTATGGGGATAAATATTTATTTAATATATAAAATTTAATAATTTTTTTTTCTTTAGTGAGAGCAATTGTCCCCACACGGCTCCGCAACTGGGTGGGTTCTTATATGCTTAAAGACAAAAGGATAAAGAGCTTTTAGCATATTCACGAGCCATGTTTAAACTATACAGCTTCGTAGGTTACGTCAAGTATTTTCACTCTTAGGACGTGCGTTTTCATGGTCGTCATGTTATGCACCTTTTCGAGTTATTTTTTAAGGAGAAATCATTCAATACGCTTATTATTATGTTTTTTCAGCTTGATTTCTTAGTAATATTTTTGTGTATTTTTTATTTCACAATTTAAAATGATTAGGGGTAGAGAAAGAGTAAGAGATATGACAAGGTGGGCTAGGATGGAAGACTCGAAAGGGATCTTCTCATCTTGGGGCTATGCTGACCATGAGAATTGGGGTTAGGGGTGTTGGGTTGGGGGTGGTTCCCGATGAAAGAGGAGGGAGGGACGTCCCGGTGGGGGGTCGGGACTGGGGACCGAAGGGGTGCAAAAATAGCAGGACTGTAGTCCGCGTTTCCCGGCACAAGGAGACGAGTCTGATGTTGACTCGACCTTCTCTGCCCCCTCCGCCCCCTTTTCTCTCTCTCCTTCAGACATGTCAGTGATACGTTACGACGATGTCTCTCTCTCTCTCTCCCTCCCCATCCCCACAAGCTCAATAATGGTGGGTTCATCAACATTGTCCCCGCCTTTTGTTTTAATTTTTGTACAGAAAAACCTTCTTTCACTCTCTTCTCTTCCATTTTTCACCCTCACTCTCCCTCTTCTTTTTCTGATTCTATCCTTCCCTCCCTCCGTCTCTCATCTTGTTTGGCTTCAAAATCCGAGCCTACTTCCAGCTATGAGCCAGTTCCAGACAAATAGGTAGCAGAGATAGGGAGGGAGAGGGGGTATTATGGGAAAGAGAAGATGTTTGATTTGACGTATCAAACGAATCGTAACATTGAGGGAGATCCTCCCCCATATCTGCACCGAGCCCCACTCACTGAAAAGTGAGCTAAAGCCATTTTTCTGTAAAATGTAACTGTAAAATGTAAAATTGAGGGAGTGGGAGTATCATGTGAATCGTTGCACTCCCATTCCCCTAATTAATGTTAAAAAAATAAAATTTAAGAACATAAATTTTTTTATAAATCTTACAATATTTTAATTAAATTAATCAAATAAAATTTAAATATCAATAAATAAAAATAAAAAAATAATAACTCTGAATTGCATTGTAAATTCTTGTATACATTTTAGGAGTAATGTTACAATATAACAAAAAAATAAAATTAAATAAAATAATTCTATTATTATTAAAAAGTATACAGGGTTTATCATAAAATTTATTAAAATTACTTTCATTAAAAAGTATTTATTTTAAACAACTAAAAATTAACGCAAACATTAATAAGCTCCACTGAGGCAAACAAGTCCCTGCAATGGATCGGAATAGACTTCACACTAAAGAAGCAGAGGATGAAAAGATGAGAAGAGAGAACACGAAATGAAATCCCAAAGTGTCTGCGTGCAGTTTACCACCTTTGGTCATAGGAATATGAGAGAGAGAGAGAGAGAGAGAGAGACTACAATTATTGAGGGTAAAATCAGTACAAGAAAAAGGCTGCAGAGACAGAGATATTGGCATTGGTGAGGAGAAGAGTTGTTATGTTATTAAGAATGGAAGCGATTGAAAAGAAATGTGTTCGTCCGCTTGAGCGGCAGCGAAAAAATGTGACGTGGGTGCTTCACAATCCGGTTGACTGAGTCAGATTTACTAATTTTCCTCTGTTCTTCCACACCCACCTTCCTTTCATAAAACATGCGAATATCATACGAGGTTGTGCTATTTACAGGGTGAGCAAGCGAAAACGAGCTTGAAAATAAATAATTTTAAATTTTCGGTAAAGATATGTTAATTTATTTTAAAAAGTATTATAAAAAAATAGGTAAAAAAATTAATAAAAATTAAATTAAATCAAGGTTCTTATTAATAAAAAAGCAGACAATAGAAAACTATTAATGATATTAATTAATTTAATTAATAAAAAACTCTGATAATATTATTAGAAATTTTAAAATTAAATTTTATTTGTACAAGTTCCGTAGAGATTATAGAGGTTGAAAATCTATGTCTAATATATAATTCTCTCTCTTTTAAAAAATATAAAATATAGAAGCCTTCATTTTATGTGAGTAAATGTTTAATTGATATTTTTACATGTAAAAACTTTTATTATCACCTAAAAGTGCAAAACAGTCGATTATTGAATGCCATGTATATCCTAAGGAAATTATAATTGACTTCGGCCTTAATGCGTAACACTTGAAAGAAAGCATTTACAACCCAGTCATGAATTATTTTGTGAATTATTATATAATATTTAATAATTAATTATTCACGCTAGTGCCATAATGTTTTCCCTAATAAACCAAAAGGTATAATACACGAAATATTATTGGGTATGTATTATTTTTTTTTTTTTTTGGTTGGTCTGCTTATATTACTCACGCAAAAATGTTAGGGGGGGCATTTAGTAGGTATGATAATTATTATGTATTTTTATGTTGTTAAAAATTATTTAATACAAAAGTTCTGAATCTAAATTACAATTATTTTGTGGTGCTTGTTGCTCGGGTGTGGGGAGTTAATGATCACCATAACTAAAATTTAACTTGCCTATGAAAAAATTAAAAACGATCTAAAAATTTCATTTCTTCACGATACAATTTAATTCGAATCGAATTTAATTGATCTCAATATGATTATCGAATAGTGATAATTTAATTATTAAAAGAGTTAATCACTTAATAGGTCTTACAACACTCGACTGAACTTGTCAACCGAAACCCAAATATCCGGATAGTGGGGGGAAAAAAATCAATTGCTATGGGCCTCCAGAGGAGATTTATTAGGTAACACCAGAATGTTCCAAGCCCATAGTGGTCCATATACAGGCAATACTAATAAGACGGAAGGACCAACACCTAGTTGACTTAATTGGTTGAACGTCCGTATTTTTTAAGCAAATAAATATATAAATTGTTCCAATATTTAGGCATAAAACAGTTTTGTTTTTTGTTTTTTGTTTTTTTTTCTTTTTTCTAATGATACCACTATATATCATGTTTCAAAGTTCATTACTTTGCCACGTACGAAAGGAATTTTGGAGTTCTTTTTCTGTGTTAAGAAAAATAAAGAAAAAAAATTTATTTCTATATTAGTAACCGTGATAAATTAATAAATTCTAAATAGTTGAAAAACAAAGTATTATTCATTTTTATGACCATCTCTCAAATTTGACCCAAGAAAAATTATCAATATTTTCGTAAATCATTTACTTTAGACTATTACCAAAAATTAACATTTTTCTTTTTGGGATAGGGACTGAGTTCAACAAAACAAGCTAAACACTAATACAAAACACAAAAATACTCCAGGGAATGTAATTTTGGAGTTTTGGTTGCGAAGAAACTAATGGAGTTTTCCTGGGGAAACCAATCAAAGAGAGTATCAATTTAAGTCAGGTTTTTCGACATTTTGGACTCTTGATTTATCTTAATTTTGCGTTTTGTGGGTGGGACATATGATCTTGATCTGACGCAAAATTTTGAGGGAAATTTTGTACATTGCTAGCTAGGTGTGGCTATAAAAATTTGACTCATAATTCCTACTTGTGGTTCGATTTAAGATATTTGAATCCTAAATACAAGTTTGCAAGATTAATTTAGATATCCCTTCTCTTTTTTATTTTCACCTATATATAGTTTAGTGTTAGCATATATGCAATGGTATGCCGCCGACAAATTTTCACGATTTAAGATGTTTGAATCCTAAATACAAGTTTGTAAGTACATTAGTTGTTAGAAATGAGTAGACTGTGAAGTATATGTTAGTTTAGTACTTGAGATTGCCAGTTTGAGTTCGATTGTTTGAAGAAACTGGGGATAGAACGCGGACCCAGAACACTGCCGCTATCGGTTTAGGAGAACTCCCAACTTGCTAGTCTATAGCCCCATGCGGGAGGAGCCAATTTTGTGCTTTTGGCCCACCACAGGTAGGAGAACTCCTCTTGTGCTTAGTCCTTTCATTCTTTATTGTTGAATCATCTGGTGGAGCTGGGTTCAAGGAGTCTTTTCATGAGATTTTTGGATTCATCTCCAAGTACATCATTTTCAATGTTTGAGATGCTATATATCCTTGTATACTGTTAAGAAAGTAGAAAATCCTTAAAAGTTCATTGGTGTATGACAAGGTTTTCTTGCAATGAGTGACCGGGGTCATATGGGGATATCAAACTGGTACGCACGTACCATTTCGGGGGTATTTTCCAAAATAGTATTTTTTTCATTTAAATTTCTCAAATGATATCTTTTTTTTTTTTTCTTCTAAAATTAGGGGAGTCATGATTTTCAATCACATTTTTTTCTCTTTTTTTCACAAAAAAATAAAATAAAAAGCATGAGTGGTGCTAATAATATTATTAAGTTATTAAAAAATTTATTATTAAAACATTAATAAGAAATTATTATTAAAAAACAATTATTAAATTAAATATTAACCAATATTATTAATAAAAAACTAAATATTAAACAATAATATCCATCAATATAAACTAATAAATTAATAATTAAAATTATCATTAATCAATATTAAAAATTATTTAAAAAATTATCAAAAATAGTAATCAATAATTAAAAAATTATTAAAAATTAATTAAAAAGAAAGTATATAATTAATAAAATATTAACCAAAAATTGAAAATGGATAAAAATTAAAAATTAACTATAGAAAGGGTTCTGAAAGGGACATGTTTTTGCTGTGAGAAAATGAAAAATCAATAATTTTTTATTAATTAAAAATTGTTAAAGATTAAAAATTAAAATTTTTTTCTCATAGTAAAATCAAATTCGAAATTTCAGATCGGTAAGGGTGTTAACTCTAACCAAATCTCATGGAACACCAACATTATAGGCTATTGATATCCATGTACATTATTTATGATTTTTTGACATATGTTACTTTATTGAAACCACAAAAAATGATGTGTTAGTTTTGGTTTATACTTTTTTCATTAATTATTCAAACTTTGGAATGCGGATTATTACACCTACATATCTTCTCTGTGCATCTTAAATCAGGCATATAAGAATGCAATGTCTTTCGTTCTTTTTTTGTATGTGTGTGTTATTGATTTTCTATTTTCTCACAACAAAAACACGCCCTTTTCGGAACCCTTTCTATAGTTAACTTTTAAGTTTTAACAATTTTTAATTTTTGATTAATTTTTAATTAATAAAAAATTATTGATTATGTTTTTTAATTAAAAAATTAATAATAATTTTTTATTAATTGTATAATTTCTTTTTAATTAATTTTTAATAATTTTTTAATTATTGATTACTATTTTTGATAATTTTTTAAATAATTTTTAATATTAATTAATGATAATTTTAATTATTAATTTATTAGTTAATATTGATGGATATTATTGTTTAATATTTAGTTTTTTATTAATAATATTGATTAATATTTAATTTAATAATTTTTTTTTAATAATAATTTCTTATTAATTTTTTAATAATATTATTTATAATTAAATAAAAAAAAGAAAAAAAAACAAACAAACTCATGAAAGTGAGAGTGTCACTCTCACTTTCTGGCAATGCGCGAGTGGCACGAGTGCCACCCGTGCTTTCTTTTTTTTTTTTTTTTTGAGAAAAAGAGAAAAAAGTGTGATTGACAATCGTGACTCCTCTAGTTTTGAAATAATAAAAAAATGATGGGAATTTAAATGAAAAAAATAAACACCATTTTGGGAAATACCGCTACAATTTTGTAACATCTTCACGCAAGTATTCTGTCAGTGTTCTCTCTTTCTTATTCATTGTAAAATTTAATGTTTCCTGTAGGCTTTGTGAACATTTGGCTTCAGAATGTGTAGGGAAGAATGCAAAACATGGCGGTAAATGTGGCTCTCCTCACAATGAGGAGGAGATTTTGGAAGATCTTAATTTAAAAAACTTCAGCTTTCTAGAACTCGAAGCGGCAACCAGAAACTTCTCTCCCAATGGCATACTGGGAGAAAGTGAATTCGGTGTAGATTTCAAGGGTTGGATTGATAAGCATTCGCTTTCCCTGTCATACTTACATTGACTCGTGAAGATCTTTATTGTTAGACATTCTCATGTGGTTCATGTACCATATTTCTAGTTTATTTTTGCTATTTTAGTTTTTATGAAGTCCTCATTCCATCTGACTTCTATCCCTGAAGTCTCATGGAACATAAAATTAAAACAGTTAGCAAAGTGCACCAGACTTATGAATTATATTTTTCTGCATTCTAAGGGGCTTCTGTCTTTGAAGAGTGAAGTTCATAGCTTTGGAATTCTTCTTCTGGAAATGTTGTCTGGTTCGACGTTTACTAGACATTAACAGACCATCTGGTAAAGAGAATCTGGTTAATTGGGCGAAACCTTCCTATCCAGCAAACAGAAAATTCAGTGTTATGGATGAGCAACTGGAAGGCCAATATACTTATGTGATACTGTACTGTAGGCAGCCAAGGTCACACAAAATGCTTGTCTCGAGAACCTAGAAGTAGGCCAATAATGAATGAGGTGGTTGCAACACTGGAGCAACTTCAGGACTCTTGGGTAAGTTTGGTTCGTGGAAGTGGAGGGAGAGGGGGAGGGGGAGGGGGAGGAGGAGGAGGAGAAGAAGGGGGAGATTTACTTCACCTGATGGAAGTAAATGTATTTCCTTCATTTTTGTTTGGTAGGGAAGGAAACGGGTGGTATTTTTTGTGTTTGATTGGAGTAAAAAGTGAAAGAAAATAATACATAATTTATTATTTTACCCTTATAAAATAATATTTTTAATATTTATTACTATATATATTTTTTATTTTTTAATGTAAAATATTTTTAAAAAAATATTATTTTTTCTAAAAAATAATTATTTAATATATTTTTCTTATTTTTTATAAATTATTTTTATTTTATTTTATATTAAATAAAATTAGAATATTAATATAAAAAAGTAGAAAGAATAAAAAAAAGTAAAATAAGAAAAAATAATTTATCCAATAAAATTGATAAAATAAATTAATTTATTACTTTATATTAAATAAAATTATAATAATAAAAAATAATTGATAATTTCATAAATATGAAAAATGCACGAAGGCAAAATCGTTTAAAAAGTTCATTTTCTTCCATTTCCATCCACTTTAGGATGCTAATGATTTCTTGAAAGGAAAAAAAAGGATTATCTTTTATTTTCCCTTCATTTTTACGTCTGAAATCTCTAGTTTCCCTCCACTTTTTACTTCCCTTCCTCTTTTCCTTCCACTTTTCATCCCAACAAAACTAATCCTTCGGGTGGGCGTGGGGGGATTTACTGGCGTGGTACTTTGCACATTGATGAATGTAACTTGCGTATTTAGCATGTGTTCAAGATTTAAGCCAACATGTTAGAAAAGCCTTTCACAGGAAAATACTGTATTTACTATTGCATGAGATTTGATGATATTGAAGAGCATACGATGCAACCTTGATTGATAAGCTTTTATGTTATCAGAATCTAATTAGAAATATTTTTATTCTTGATTGTTTTGGGACTACAAGTATTACTCTTTAATTCATTACTATGGTTTTTGACTATTGTTTTGGCTTTTGCTGAACTGAAGTACCTTGGACTCATGAATCTAAACCTGGATTTGCCGGTTGGTAGTCATGCCTTTTCTGTTTTGATTTGGTGATAAACACACATGTTGTCAACTTTCGTGTTCCTTTGAAGATTTGAGGATTGCATCTCTGTGCCCAATTATCTGAATACTGTTAAAGTTGCGCTTATGTATGCCATCATAATTTTGGTCCAAGAATAGTAGAATGAAGCCCCCCCATGTAAATTTTTTCTCTGAAGCTGACTTTGATTTTATCAGTCTAGATCAACATGTGGGGTCGAAAGAAATTTTGACATTTTCTCAAATTTTGTAAGAGTATCTCTCAAATACAATACGCTATATTGGTAACATATGGGGTCGAGATTTCTTCCGAAGGTCTTCCCCAGAAAATTAAGATTAAAAAAATGTTGAACGTGTAGACTCCGCTGTTTCTTTTTTGACATTTTCTTCGCTTTAGCTTACCAAAAGTTGGAAACCTAATCAAACATTCACACTGAAAGTACAAGTGACCCGCTGGGGTTTGCTTTTGCCTTTCTTGTTCTCTGTCATGTCTGCACTGAGCTCACCTGGTTCATTTTTCTTTTGTGTGTGTGTTTGTGTTTAAAATTTAAGAACTATTTTTTTTTTTTTTTGGTGTGTGTGTGTTTTCAGAAACAGGGGTTGGGTCAGGACAAATAAATTATTAGAGATTTCGGGACCGTGTACAAATGGGAAATTTCTGTTCTCGTACCAATCGAGTCCGGGCCGTGAATTCAACATCATCCTGTGCAGGTAATTCCACAAGTGAGGACTATATTTTGGACTTGCTTTGGCATCTTTTAAGAAGATTGAGTCATATTTCTGTTGTTTCAACAGCTTTGCGCATGACTCTCGCAGGATCTTTTTGTTTTACTTTGTGCAATATCTTTCAAACTCATAGTAATCCGAGTTGGGCTTTAGATATGATCATTGAAGAGAAGTGAATCGTAGTAGAAGAAAAAGTAGGAATCAGAAAGACAAATAAGTGGCTTCATGAAGAAACCGGCAATACCTCCTCTAATGGCTAAGACAAGATAAGATTAACAAGGCTTTGTGAATTGTTTGAATTGACTTAAGACTGTAGCAATTAGCATCGCATTTCTACTTTTCTAGACATGTGGATGATCAAGACTCCTCTGTTTCCAAGTTGCCCAGTTTTTCCCGATAAGTTTATGCTTTTTGTTTGCTTCTAATTCTTAGACGTTGCGGTTGATCTTAATCTCCCGAGTTTCTAGAAGTTTTGTGAACGCAGTTGAATCATCTCAAGACCCTTCCTTTTTGGAATTGAAATTTATGGTATTATTTTAAATATCTTGATGAAACGTGTGTGAGCAGAACCTTAAAAGAAAATCATAGGCTGTATTCAAGTTCGTTGTGTCTTTGGCATATTATTTTTGATTTCCTTATTAACCTTAATCTCCAGTATGCTATCGCTTGAATTGGTGAGCATCTCGAGGGCTTGGGTATTATGGTTTCAGATCTGGGTTTTGACTCTTTAGGGCTGACCCTTTGTAGGTGGTGAAGTTCTGCCTATGTTATCCCGATGAGTTCTGGTCCTTGCCAGTTTCTGATTTTTGTGTTATTCTAGGCCGATGAAAATTTTATTCTAATCCTTAAAACTACAGCTTAATCTCTAGGCCAAAGGAGATTCCTAGACTCCAACCGGCAAGTCTCTGTGCCTCAGGGTGGTCGGTTTTGTTAGGTTCCTTTGCTAGGGGGTGACCAGTTTGTCTGTGAGGGTCCTTCCTCAAGGGTTTTGATCGTGTTCCTCTGTCAGCATAAGTCTTGAGTTTGGCTGTTGATGCAATTGCTACTATGCTTAGTGAGTTTTTTGCATCAATTGTGTTCAAATTGCTTCGTAATTGTAATACTCCTAATGGAGTAAGTTAAAATTGTTAAAGAATATTTTGTAAGGGTCCTGAGCTCCCTTCCAAGTCGCCTGTCATGTTGGCTAGGCTAGGTTTCTTTTCTCAGGATGTGTTATGCTTCCTATTTTTTCTCTGTTTTGGGTTCTGCCCCCATTGAAAAAAGAGAGGAAAAAAAAAGAATAATTGAAAGTATAACATCTGTCTCCTCATGCTCATCTACTTGGGCAACAGAAGTCCACGGCAAAAGTAAACCTTGGGATCTGAGTGAAAAGTTCACATATTGCTTCTGCAGATCAAGCACCTCGCACTGAGGAGGAGATACTGCAAAATGCCTCTTTAAAGAGATTCAGCTTTCAGGAGCTCAAAAAAGCCACCAGAAAATTTCGTGCAGATATTGTACTGGGAGAAGGTGGATTTGGTAAAGTTTACAAGGGCTGGATTGATGAGCATTCAATGGCAGCCACTAAGCCCGGAAGTCGTACCACTATTGCTGTGAAGATGCTCAAGCAAGACTCATTACAAGGCCACAACGAATGGCTGGTGAGTACAAGTTTAACAATTTCATCTGCCTATCCATTAGAGAGCTATTGATGAAATTAATGTCTTAGGTGCTGATAGTCTTTTTTAATCCACAGGCGGAAATTAAATTTCTAGGGCACTTGCATCATCCTAATCTTATAAAATTAATTGGATTCTGCTTTGAGAATGAGCATAGGCTCCTAGTCTATGAGTTCATGCCTGGAGGAAGCTTGAACAATCATGTTTTCAGGAGTAAGTTTCCTTATCGTTCCCCGTCATTTGGATCTATGAGGAACCTACGTGTAATTAGCTTATACACAACAGTTGTTTTGTTGACATTAAAACAGGAGATTCTCGCTTTGGATGGAGCCTGCGAATGAAGGTGTGTCTTGATGCTGCAAAGGGACTTGCTTTCCTTCACAATGCCAGCCCTGAAGTTATACATCGAAATGTTGGGACTTCTGACATTCTCCTTGATTCAGTAAGCAGCCCTTCAGGAATGCATATCTTATCATCTTAGAATCCAGAATGAAGTTTCTCCCTATTACTTTATGAATCGCAGAACTACAACGCAAAGCTTTCTGATTTTGGGTTGGCAAGGTATGAGAGCCATATGAGTACTAGAGTCATGGGTACATATGGATATGCTGCTCCGGAGTATGTTGCAACAGGTATTAGTTGCTTCATTTTTGCAATTTGGTTCTTATGAAGTCTTCATTCCATTAAGTCTCATTGAACATGAAATTAATACATTTATCAAAGTGCACGCGACTTAATTATCTTTCTGCATTGTAAGGGCATCTGAGTACGAAGAGTGATGTATATGGCTTTGGAGTCGTCCTCCTAGAAATGCTCTCTGGTCGACGTGTAATAGACCGAAGCAGACCATCTGGAGAACAGAATTTGGTCCAGTGGGCAAAACCGTACCTATCCCGCAAACGGAAAATTGTCCGCGTTATGGATGCACAAATGGAAGGCCAATACTCGTGGGATATTGCACTGAAGGTAGCCAAGGTCACACTAAAATGCCTGTCTCCGGAACCTAGAACCAGGCCCACAATGAATGAGGTGGTTGCAACATTAGAGCAAGTTCAGGACTCGAGGATCAGGTAATGAACCCTGGGGGTATACCTTTTATGTCTGGTAAAATCAGTTTATGGCTATTGTTTTCGTCGCTGGTGCGTCTGTGTCTTTTCAGACCCGGGAGAAAGGGGGACTGGAATAAGAATAAGATGCAATATAGGCTTCCAAACACCTTTTATGCAAGCTATACCCGCCTGCATATCTATATCTGTGTTTTTCATGGGGGTAGGGTTTCTCTGTACCTGTTTGGAATTGCTTTAACTACATAAATAAATGTAATGTATGTATTTAGCATGAGCTCACGTTTTGCCCTCGCCTTGTAACAAATAAATTAAAATTATGTACTTTTTTGTAGTAATTTCTATTTAAATGCATGAGCTTATCACTTAAAAGTTTACATTGGCCTTATGTCATCATCATTTTCTTCTACAAACAAAAATGCCAAGACAGAATAAACCTGGATTGCTTGTGTCATTTTGCTACTCAATTTGACTATGACCCCATTACTCAAGCCCCATTAATCGATTTGACTATGATAGCTTGGGTGGTACTGTGCACCGTACAGGTACATAGATTGGCCAGAAAGAGGATAGAAGATGAAAAGGAAATGCATCAGAAAAAGATCCAATTCTCAAATGCGAATGATAAGCAGAACAAAATTTAGGGGCAGAACTCGAGAATTTTGCTTCCTGTCCCTCCAAATCCAAATCATTATACTCATTATTGTTATTTATAGTATTATTATTATAATTTTTTTAAGGTTGATTGATCGTTAAGTTTAATGTAAACAAATTTTTATGTTTTTGATTTATGAAGCTTATGAACGTATAGACCATCAAAGCAATGTGATTAAAATTGTAGTTATTAGGTATTAAGTAAAAGCATTTAAATCAAAAAAGAAACAAAAAGGAAAACGTGGTGTAAAAATAGGGATGGAAGTTGATTCTCATGTTCTTTTCCCAACCCAAGGGGAGATGCACCCGGACCGGACATGACCTATGTCTTGTTTGGGAATTAAAACCAATAATCTTAGTTCTACTCCAACAAATTATGAATTTTATTTATTTATTTTGGTGGGGACTCTCAGAATCTCTCGTTGGATGAAATTAATGAGATCTCTTTCAATGAAATCTCTCCTTCAATAATATTGCATTTCAAAAAATGTTTTGCAAATTTTATAATTTAAATTATAAAATGATTGGGGCTCTAGAAGCCCTTTGCTCTCTGGGCCAATCCTGCTTTCTTAAATTAAAGAAGGTCCATCCATTACACTGGATCTTAGCCATCCATCACTGGCAATAGAGATTCAGTGGTGTGATTGATTCGGGTTATTTGGCCATGATTTTGCAGAAGAAGAAGAAGAAGAAGAAGAAGAAGAAGAAGAAGAGCATTGGAGGATGGAAAAAGGGTTACTGTTAAAACAAGAAATAAGTGAAGCTGGAAACTTCCTAATTAACTGCCCAATCATGTGTGGTTGTACCACTTACCATAGATGTAAAATCCCCACTTGACTTTCTCAACTACATTGTATTTTTCCGTGTCTTTTTTTTTTTCCTTGAGTATTTACTTGTTAAAAATTACACATCTTCAATTAAAGTATGGTCACGTAGGAGTCGTTCATGTAATAATACCAAGCATCCCCTTCAAAGGGCCGACTTATCCCAAGCAATTGGCTTGGTGGGATATCAAAGCCTATTCAACTGAATTATGTAAACAAAGTAATCTGTACTAGGAATGTGGGAATAAATTAATTTAAAAAAAAACGAGAAAAAGAAAATTATCAAATCTTCTCTGATTTACCGTTGTTAGGCCATCGTAGCTCAGCCAGTAGAGTGCGTGGCTTTTAACCACATAGTCATGGGTTCAATTCCCATAGATGACGCTTTACTGTTTCTCTGGTTTATTGGGTAAGGAAAATAAAACGTATGACATATTCAAGATCTTTATAAGAGGAAGAGAGTATTATTTGAATTATAGCTCATTGGGTATAATAAATAAGTAGTAAATAGGGTGGGTAAGGAAAAAATTGAAACGGATGGCCTAAAAACTAAGCAATAAATAGGGAATTGAGCATTTGATAGATTAGGGTTTCCAAGTGCATGTTTTATGGGGTATATGTTCAAATTCCCTTTCAAAACTGTCCATATTATTAACCTCAGACATCCACTTTGAAAAAAGATTCCAATCCCATTTGTAGTCAAGATATAGCTTGGCAGCAACCAACATTAAATTGAACAAATTCACAACTGACCAACATCTCCAATGTTGTATTCACAAGATTAGAAGAAAAGGAAAGAAAAATCTAAGGACTAGGGTTAATATTCTCCGAGGAAAGTTGGCAGCAAAAAATTTGATGGTGGGGTATCACGCTAGCCATTTGTTTTACCCACCGAAAGTATTTCTTATGGATATGGTTTATGGTAGATAGATAAGGAGGGTACAAATACCATTCCACTATTATTTTATTATTTTATTTTTGCCCTTTTCTTTTACAATATAAAAACCGGACAAGGGTTGCTTATTTCTTCCATGCTTGACGGAAACAGAGCATATCTTAAATACCTGACTTCAATTGCGCTACTCCATTTTTCTTTTTTTAACTCGATCATCAGTATTCTAATCCGATTCGAATATTGTGGTGTCCAATTTTAGAGACAGACTCTCTAAAATCTGTTTTTTATTCTCCAAAATTTGAATTCAGACACCTTAATTAAGAGAGTCTAATGCCCTTTCACTATGCCCATAGCATGTTGGTGCTACTTGTATAACTTGTTGCTTAGTAAAAAGAGGACCATATGTCTTAATATGGGTTTGGCATCTACATGGTTCTTTAAATCATAATCAAACATTAAAAGGGGTGCCCAAGTTGAAAGACCCTCCGGTGGTATCAGTTCCACTTCTATTTCCCAAGTGTTGAGTTTCGTTACTCCACAACATTAGAGAATCCCTTTTAAGGCTCAAATTCTTTGCTTTAGAGGCTCTAAAAATGTCACTATTCTGAGAAGACTACACAAACAAATACTAAACTAAATTGACCGTTCCTCTCCTTAAACAACTATGCCCTCAACTTGCTGCATTCGCGATTATATTTTTCACGAGATTCCACTATTATGCGAGAGGTCTAACACTTGTTTAAAAGGTGCACCCTCGAAGCCGCTGGTGCATTTAGTTGTAGAGAAGAGAAGTGTGTTTTTTGATTTAATTCAGTGGGTTCCACCCCCTATATCATCATCAACCCTCCGACTCTTGGGCCCCACACATATCACTCCCCCTCAACATAATTTATGATGCCAATTCCCATTGGTGGGTGCCCATAAATCATTAAACAACCAAACAAAAGCCTTCAATTGGTATTAGATAGAAGCTTAACATAAACAAACTCTGGACTTGGTTCTTTGACAATATACCATATAACACCATGAAAAAGCTGCGGGCTACATGGTATTTTTCTTCTGCTTTGCAGCCGCTTCAGCCTCCACAACCACTGCTATTACAACTTCCACTTTTGCAGGCACAACTCCAAAGAGAAAAAAGGTGACACCAAACATGGCAACACAAATACCAAAATTAGTAACCAAACGCTAGGACACGCTTTTCTTCCTATCAACTAGCACACTATTCTTTAGTAATTAGTAAATCACCCACTATATTTAATTTTTCAATAAAAATGAAAAATTAAAATGTGGGCCTAAGCGTATTATATTTATATCATATATCATATGAGCCAATGTGAGGGGTTAAACCCTGAAATTTTTGCCGGTGAAGGTCTGACCAAATTGCCAATTAGAAGGAGCAATGTTCCAAGAAGTGGAGGTCCGGCGATCGCTTCCGGTGACACGGAAAGAGAGAGATTGGCCAACAAGAATAGCATTGGATTGCCAGTTTTGACCCCAGTTGCGACTCATGCTCAACCAGCCAGTTTTGGACCCTTTGATGCTGACCCTCACGATATCACCTGCACCTGCGACGTTGGTGACCAAAACTAGGTTGAAGTAACGGAAACCGTTGATGGTGAACCTGATTCCCCCGTGCTTTCTACACGGTACCCTGTTAAGAAAAGCAAATTTTGTCAGAATATGACAAAGGAAATAAAGGAAAATCTTACGTTGGTTTTCTTTGACCGGCAAATACCGGTGATTAAGGTTGATTGGTCGATTCCAAGTGGGCCAATTTGAAAGCTCGCGTATGGGGTAACGTGAACTTTGCCTCTCAGATTCTCTATCTCACTCTCAAAAGAGTGAACTTTCATACGGCCCTGATTTCCCGATGAATTGTTCAACAAAAAACACTTTCTGCAATCCCGCGTTAAAACGAATTTACCAGAACAACCTTAACTCACGCGTAAAGATTTGTTGTTGGCAGAAGTTTTTGAGGGTATAAAAAGGGAAGACGAAGAAAAGAACCAAAGCCCCTTCTGCAAGTGGACGACAGACAGTAAAACGGAGTCTCAACCATCATCTCACAAGAACAGTGGTGGTTTGGTGGGTTTAGCGGCAGTTTTTGCGAATGAAAAAGCACGAAGGGCATTACAGCCAACAAATTGACAGTGGTTAAATGGCAATGGTCATGATTATAACACAAATCAAAGGGCATTTCAGAATTTCAACGGGGGCTGGAAGGTAAAACAAGGCATTTTGTTGTCACAACGCCAAAAATTCTGAGCCTACCGCACACAGCAAGAGAGGAAAAGAACCGAAATTCGTCCGTGGGGAAATGGGAATCTCAACCCTTGATGGCAAACTAAATGGCAGAAGTTGTAAATTCAAAGGCAACACAAGGGCACCTCTAGTAATTTGGCAAAACCCACAAAAATATACCCAGAGAGAGAGAGAGAGAGAGAGAGATTGGCCATTCTCCAGAACACAGAATTCCAACTATCGCTAGTGACGCAGCATTGGACATGGATGGGAGTAAATTGTAAATAAAGAAGCAAAACAATGGCATTACAGTAATTATAGAAAACCCCAAAGAATACACAGAGAGAGAGAGAGAAAGAGAGAGAGAGAGGGAGGGAGAGAGTGGGAGACCTGCGATATGCAACGGGAACAATGCCGGCACGGTACTCAGCAATCTTCAAGAACATAGGCATAGCGAGGTCGAAGTGAGGACGAGGAGGGTTACACCAGCCTCCATTGTCGTTGGGCAAAGCATAATTGGGAGGGCAAAAGTTGGTTGCAGTGATGAAGATGGAAGGACTTCCCGGGTGACACCATCTTGGGTCATTTGCACACTTGAGTTCAAAGCACGCTCCGCAACTCAGCCCACTGTTGAACAGAGCCGTGCTCAACGCTGCTGTGTTTACTCCATATCCTTGACTGTACAGATTCCCATAACCACAAGCCCCACCTGTACGTATACATGAAGGTTCTTGGTTAATTCGAGGTTTTTGGCTAAGAAATTGAAAATTATAAATGGGTTCTGGGTCGAAAAAAATGTGGGTATGATTATGTGAGTTTCTGTCTACTTCTAGCTATAATGTAGGCTTGAAAAGCGAGAAAGCAGAACGGAATTCAGAAGGGTCTGTTCTAGTAATTAATTGAAGAAACAGAGTGACACTGGCAAAACAGAGAAGTCACATTAAAAGCAGAGAAGTGAAATATGTAGAGATATATATAGAGAAAGAGGCATTATACCCATGGTTCCAGAGGCGTCGCTGCCGCCATAGAAGGTGGCGTGAGCATTCTGCCACGACCCACCAGTGTAAACTCCTGGAATGCGAGCATTTACTACTGTCAATAACGAGATTAGAGAAACAATGCAGAGGAACTTCACAGCAGCCATTTTTCTCCCGTCTTTCTATACTCTAGAGAGAGAAAGAGAGAGATAGATAATAGGGTTGTGTTTGTGTGTGGAGGAAAGAGGTGCGAAACTGAGGGGGTACTTATGGAGAATGGTAAGTGACCAAGAGTGGAAGGGAGAAGGACCCCTTTTCACTTTTTCATTTACACTGGGGGCAAGCGCGTACCCCTAAAATTACCAACCTCTTGTAATCAATGCCCCCTTCCTCTCTCTCCCTTTGTCACATTTTCTCTCCCTCCCAACGATAAACCCGTCTAGGGTATTGATTCGGGCGGATTAATGTTCAATACCCGTCTAGGGTATTGAACATCCTAAACCCATCTACTCTCTCTCACCCACACAAAACAGGTAAATGAAAAAAAAAAAAAAAGTCAATAGAAATCATAATCGTCATTTTAAATCATTTTTGTGTTTTAAGTAAAAATGAGGGTTGGGGTGAGGGTTAATGGCAAAAAGCGTGAGTAGACGAATCTGATTGACACGTGGCCACTTCAGATACTTTATTTGGTCAAAATGGGGCTCAAGACTCTATGTCTACGCCCTAAATAAGGACCACGGATGTCATACCAGGAAAAGTCAAACCCGCAGTTGATCATTTGCTTTTGGTTTCAACTTCCACACCCACTAGTTCATGCGGGAATGCCAAAACCCTAGTTCAACAATCCGCAAAAACTTAAAAGTGTTATAAAATTTCTTGCAGGAATGCCATTTGCTATTGTCGTGATTGTGGTCTTGTTTCCTAAACATCCATTTTGATTGATTGTATTGCATATAACATATGACATAATCCTTATAAGTAACGCAGGGACTGTTTGCCCTTATCATCTCTTTTTCAAAGTTGAAAGGGGGTATTCAATTTTTTAATTGCAAGATCTTTAACCATCAAATTAATATGAAAGAGATCATTACTTGGGATAATAGAGAAATTTAGGCAATAACGAATATAATTCTCAATAAAATATCTTTATAATCGGGTTCATTTTCATGCAACTGATTTCCATCTAAAAATTGGACATGATTTTCTTTTTATTTTTTCTCCCACAAAAACAAATGTCTATCTGGAGCATCCACTTTAAATATTGGATGCCCGTTTCAGAATGGTCAGGTCACTGGTGCTTTGTTATATTTCTACTAATTTTTTGACCTAACCAAATTAGTGAGAATGTCAGATTAGTGGTTTTGGGTTCAGAAAGGACAGAGGAGATTGCTGACTTGCGCACTAACAGCAACAGGAACAGATTGTTTGTTTAAGAGCTCTGTCCTTGGCGCGCAAGCATTAAATACATGCATCCATACATACATACATATATACATATATATGTTTGTGTATATGTATATGTATATATATATATGGATGATATAAAGTTTTTGTGGCAGACGAAAGCACGCACAAGTGCTGCACTTTTACTAGACATTGCCAGGTATTCGTAATGTATGAATCATTAGATTGCTCTTATAATGTCTCTTCCTTCTTATGTTAGTATAGATAATTGCAAGCATCATAATATAGATTGAATGTGTTCCTTTGCTTCTTCCACACTAATTGGCCTCTGATGCAATTCTCTACCAGATAATCTGAGTTAGAGCAGAGTAAGGCACATTCTTACTTTACAGTTTCACATGCTCGGAGGGATAGGGACGTATTTGGTGTCTCTCATTTGGATCTGAATTGGGTTTAGTCCCTAAAAGTGCCCCAAATAATGAGACCCTTTATTAGAAATGCTCTCTCTTTTAAAAATAGAGTGCTCATCTAATTACATGTTATCGAGAAAAATCTTCGGATAATAATTTTCGTTTACAATGTTGGTACTTAGTATACAATATGATAAACAAAATATCACATTTACAGTTTTTTTTTTTTTCAATTTTTCACAATGCAAAAGTAGCTAGTATACAATATGATAAACAAAATATCACATTTACAGTTTTTTTTTTTTCAATTTTTCACAATGCAAAAGTAGCTTTGGCCAAGACTAGAGGAAAAAGATGGATCTTTTGGGTCAAAAAGAGTATCCGACTAAAAAACAGAGCTCACAGGAGTAGCCGAACACAGTTCCCATGACTGCTTCGTTTGCAGTGCTCCACAGGATCCTCCATAGAGAAACGTCAAGTTTTTCATCTATCCCAACACTTTAGACAGAAAAACCTTTTTCTTCTCCGCATTAAAAAAAGAAAAGAAAAGAAAAGATGTCGCGGGTTAAGATTAACTGTAAAAAAGATCCATCATCAACGGTTTTAACTGCCAAAATGATCCTAAAGTTCACCTTCCGGGATTCTGATTTTACCATATCCATTAAGATGCACTTTGCATTTTGCAGTCTCCTAACTTGATAAAAAAATAATATAAAAATTGAATTAAATTCATATATTTGAGTCACCTCAATTTTAAAAAGAAAAAGGAAAAAGAATATGAAATAGTCAACTACATCTGAGTAGCTGATGCATGCCAAATTGCCAAATATGCAGTTGATGTCAGAGAAGGAGTGGCAATTATTGTGTTGAAGGTTCGGGGAGTGATTGGTTTAGACAGCAAAACCAAAAGCAGGGGCTATCCTTTTTAATTTTGGGGCAATCAAGATTTGGCATAGCCTTTGCTTTGATTGCAAGTCTTTGCCATTATCAGCTAATACCTCGACCTCGACCTCTTCTCTTTGCATGTGTACAACAAGTGACTACCCAGCGACCTTGATGGGAACAAGAAATTTTGTCAGAATATTGAAGAAAAAATATCACAGGCTTACCAAATCAGTGTCAGCACTCCGCGTGGATGGTGGGACCAAGAGGTCCTAAAATGGGGCTGCCTAGTGGGGGCCCACAACTTATGGGACCCATTTGGAGACCCACTTTCAAATCCAGTAATTTTTAATCTTTTATGCGGCAAAAAGATTGAGATAATCTGAATTAATTAAAATTTTTAATACAATATTATTTTATTAGGTACCACATAATTAAAAATTTTATCACGTAGTTTTCGGGAATCAACAACATTATTGGCAATCAATTTCATTTAATTTTTTGGCCTGATATATATATTTTTCTTGAGCCAACATATATTTTTTATTAGAATGATGAAATCAAATTATACCCAACATCTCGTGCTTCTTTCTTATTTTACTCCTCATAATTAAATTGTCACCCACAAGCAACATCTCTCCCTAATATTTCTTTTTATTTTTTATTACCCGAGATTTTTTTTTTAATTAATGAGATTGGAATTAAATAGCCAAGAGTAAAGTAAATAGTTAAATAACTTTATTCTTAGTAAGCAAGACTACGTATCAATTAAATTAATTTAATACACGTCTCTAAATGAAATATGAGGATCATTGTGCCTACATAGGATTGGGAGAAATTAAGAGTTAAAATGGAACTGATCTAATTGTGTAACTTAATCATTTTCCATCAAAAGGAAAAAATGGCTAGAAGGATCAATTAAACTAGGTTTGGTATATTAGGATGGTTGATTTATGAAGAAGGAAAAATGGAGAATGAGTCCAAAAACCTCTTATTATTTCTTTTCCATGAATAATATTGACCAAAGTAAACTCTAAGAAATATTATTTTTCATCGGCAAAATAATATCTTAAAATATAATAACTATTATGAAATATCAAGAAAAATAAAAAAAATTCAAAGAGAATGGAAGAAGAATAATTTTATTTCTCTAGTTGATTGTACATCATGGGATTACAAAGATACCTATTTATAGGTATTTTAAGAATGATGAAAGGACACATCTATTAATATGATAACTCAAAAATTAATGATCACAAGTATACCCAAAAACTAAAAGTTGTCATATCATTAAAGAGTAACTCAAAAGCCAATGGTCATTCTTGAATTTGTTCATCCATTTGAAAAGTCACTCATATGAATAGACATCCACAATAATTGCACATCATTTATAACACTCCCCCTTAGATGTCTATCGTATAAAGAATATGCCTCGTTAAAACCTTACTAAGGAAAAACCTAGTGGGACAAAATCCCTAGTAAAGGAAAAAGAGTACATCATTCTTTATACATGCATTTCGATACACTACTCCCCCTGTTAAAGATATCACTTAATGTCTCTATAAAGCCGCATTCCAATCTTATGGATCAATTTCTCAAATGCTGTAGTAGGTAATGCTTTTGTGAATAAATCTGCAGGATTCTCACTTGATTGAATTTTCTGTATGTCAATATCTCCACTTTGTAGTAAATCATGTGTGAAAAATAATTTTGGAGATATATGTTTCGTCCTATCACCTTTGATATATCCACCTTTTAATTGAGCTATGCAAGCTGCATTATCTTCATGAACTATCGTTGGAATCTTCTTGTTTATTAACAAACCACTTGATTCTTGAATATGATTAGTCATTGATCTAAGCCATACACACTCACGACTAGCCTCATGAATTGCAATTATTTCAGCATGATTTGATGAGGTAGCAGTTATTGTTTGCTTCATAGATCTCCAAGATATTGCTGTGCCACCATATGTAAACACATAACCCGTTTGTGACCTAACTTTGTGTGGATCTGATAAATATCCTGCATCTGCATACCCAATTAATTGTGCATTTGGTTCATGAGGGTAAAATAGACCCATATCAATTGTTCCACGGAGGTATCGAAGAATATGTTTAATTCCATTCCAATGTCTTCTGGTTGGAGTAGAACTATATCTTGCCAACAAATTTACAGCAAAAGCAATATCAGGTCGTGTATTATTAGCAAGGTACATTAAAGCACCAATTGCACTTAAGTATGGCACTTCAGGACCAAGAATCTCCTCATTGTCATCCCGAGGACGAAAATGATCCTTTTGTATATCAAGTGACCGAACAACCATTGGGCTGGTCAATGGGTATGAATTGTCCATATTAAATCGTTTTAAAACTTTCTCAGTATAAGTTGATTGATGGACGAAAATTCCATTCTTTAAGTACTCGAACTGCAGGCCGAGACAAAATTTAGTTTTACCGAGCTCTTTCATTTTGAACTCTTTCTTTAAATAATTTATTGCATTATAGATCTCTTCAGGAGCGCCAATAATATTTAAGTCATCAACATAAACAACGATTATTACAAAATTATGTTCGGACTTCTTTATAAAAACACATGGGCAAATATGGTTATTTGTATAACCCTCTTTCAACAAATATTCACTAAGACGATTGTACCACATTCGCCCAGATTGCTTTAAACCATACAAAGATCTTTGTAATTTAATAGAAAATAATTCTCAAGAATTGCATGCTTCTGGCATCTTTAGTCCTTCTGGAACTTTCATGTATATGTCATTATCTAGTGCACCATATAAATATGCTGTAACGACATCCATCATCTGCATATGAAGTCTTTTATGTACTACTAAACCAATAAGATAACGAAAAGTAATAGCATCCATTACAGGGGAATATGTTTCTTTATAGTCAATTCCAGGTCTTTGTGAAAAGCCTTGTGCAACTAGTCGAGCTTTTTATCGCACAATCTCATTTTTCTCATTTCTTTTTCGCACGAATACCCATTTATATCCTATTGGTTTAACACCTTCAGGTGTTTTGACAATAGGTCCAAAAACCTCACGTTTTGAGAGAGATGTTAGTTCTGTCTGAATTGCTTCCTTCCATTTTGGCCAATCTTCTCTTGATTGACATTCCTTTAAATTTGTGGGTTCAAAGTCCTAATTTTCACTCAAAATATCAATTGCCACATTGTATGCAAATATATCATCAACATTTGTATTTGTTCGATCCCATGTCTTCATTGTAGAAATGTAATTTATCGATATTTCTTGATTATCGATTTCCACTTCTTCTGGAAGTTTGTCTTCTTGGATCGAATTATGTCCTTTCTCTATACGATCAATTTGTTCATTTATTCCTCTTTTCTTTCGAGGGTTTTTATCCTTAGAACTCATTGGTCTACCACGCTTCAGGCATGGTTTAGGTTCATTTGTTGTGAGGGGTCCTTTAGAGACATCAATTCTGATAGGAGCATTTTCTGCTGGAACATGTGATTTCGTTACTCGTTTTGGATCAGAGAAAGCATCTGGCAATTGATTTGCAATTTGTTGCAAATGAATGATTCGTTGAACTTCTAGGTCACACTGTTTTGTGCGATGATCAAAGTGACATAAGGATTTATTACTCCAGGTAATCTCTTTTTCCACCTTTCCCTTCCTAATATCACCCCCTAAGGTTGGAAAAAATGTCTCATCAAACCGACAATCAAGAAATCTAGCAGTAAAAATATCTCCTGTCATGGGTTCAAGATATTTGATAATGGAATGAGAATCATAACCAATATAAATGCTTAATTTCCTTTGAGACCCCATTTTTGTTCTATGAGGGGGAGCAATAGGGACATAAACTGCGCATCGAAAAGTTCGTAAATGAGAGATATTAGGTTCTCTTCCAGAGACCAATTGAAAAGGGGAAGCTTGAGAACTAGTGGGTCGGATGCGAACTAGTGTTGCTGCATGTAAAATTGCATGTCCCCAAGCGTGAACGGGAAGCTTGGATTTCAAAAGTAATGGTCTCGCTATTAATTGAAGACGTTGAATAAATGACTCTGCTAGGCCGTTTTGGGTATGAACATAAGCTACAGGATGTTCAACCTTTATACCAATGGACATGCAATAATCATTAAATGCTTGAGACGTAAATTCTCCAGCATTATCAAGGCGGATTGTTTTGATGGGATAATCTGGGAATTGTGCTCGTAATCTAATTATCTGAGCAAGTAATCTCGAAAATGCTAGGTTTCGAGTTGATAATAAACACACATGTGACCATCTTGTAGACGCATCTATTAAAACCATAAAATATCTAAATGGTCCACATGATGGGTGAATCGGTCCACATATATCTCCTTGAATTCGATTTAAAAATGTAGGACATTCAAACTCAATCTTACTTGGTGATGGTTTTACTATTAATTTGCCTTGATAACATGCAATACATGGGAATTCATTCGATTGAAGAATCTTCAGGTTATTCAATGGATGTCCGGAAGAATGTTCCATAATTCGTCGCATCATTACAGATCCAAGATGACCCAATCTATCATGCCATAAAAGGAATTCATTTTGACTAGTAAACTTCTGGTTTACTATGACATTGATTTCAATTGGTTTAATGTATGTATAATAAAGACCTGGAGAGAAGACAGATAGTCTTTCCAAAACTTGTTTATGTCCTATTTTAACATTAGTAATGCACAGAAACTCATTATTTCCCATATTGGTTGTTTCTATATGATAGCCATTGAGGCGAATATCTTTGAAACTTAATAAATTTCGGTGGGAGTTGGGTGAAAATAATGCATTACTAATCAATAAATTTGTTCCTTCTGGTAGTAAAATGTTTGCTCTTCCGGAACCTTCGATTATGGCTACACTACCAGATATAGTATTCATATTTTGTTTTTGCATGATAAGATGAAAGAAATATTTTTTACTTTTGAGAATTGTGTGTGTAGTTGCACTGTCTACAAGACAGAGATCCTCATCTTTGATCTTTGATCCAATAATATCCATAGGTCTTCAAAAATAAAAAAAAAATAAAAAAAACAATAAATAAATAAACAAACAATAAATTTGAATTTATTATAAATATTGAGAAATAAAAAAAAATTACATTAATTAAAATCACCATATTCAGCATTCTCAAGAAAATCACCAACTTCTAATTGGGGCAAATTTTCAAGACCCTCAAAGATATTATTAGGGTCATTATTTTGATATAAGGCATTTGCCTCCATATTCTTATCATTTTCCTTCAACGAGGCTTGATAAAGCTCGACAAGATGCTTTGGCGTACGACAAGTATGCGACCAATGTCCAATCACCCCACATCGGTAGCATTTATTCTCAGCATTCTGACTAGATCCACCTTTTTCTTGTTTTTTCTCATTACTTTTCCACTTCTGGTAGTTTGTATGATCATTACGGTAAACATTCCAACCACGACCACGGCCACGACCACGACCTCGTCCTCGACCACGACCATTTCCACATCCTCGTCCACGTCCAGAATTGTTGTGAGTTGTCGCATTCACTTCAGGGAATGGACTAGTGCCAGTTGGACGAGATTCATGATTTTTCATTAATAACTCGTTATTTTGTTCAGCCACAAGCAAACAAGAAATTAGTTCAGAATATTTCTTGAAACCTTTCTCTCGATATTGCTGTTGCAGGAGCATATTCGAGGCATGAAAAGTGGAGAGTGTTTTCTCTAACATATCATAATCGGTAATATTCTCTCCACATAACTTTAATTGAGAACTGATTTTAAAGACGGCTGAATTATATTCACTAACAGATTTAAAATCTTGGAATCGCAAATGAATCCAATCATAACGAGCTTTAGGATGTATTACCGTTTTTTGGTGGTTAAACCTTTCCTCCAAACTTTTCTACAATTCAAGTGGATCTTTCACTGTCAAATACTCGATTTTCAAATCTTCGTGGAGGTGGTGACTGAGAAAAATCATTGCATTGGCTCGATTTTGCAAAGTCTCTTTATTATTTTCTTTAATTGTTTCTCTAAGTCCATTTGCATTCAAATGGATTTCAACATCAAGGATCCATGACAAGTAATTTTTTCCCGAAATGTCGAGAGCCACAAACTCAAGTTTGGTGAGATTTGCCATAAAATACTAACACATATAAAGACAAAAGATAAATTAGAGCATAATCTATAAAAGTATTACTAAACAAAAAAAAATTAAAAGTGATAATATGCTAAGAAATTTATTATCTAATAAATATGCTAAAAAAAAATCTTTAAAAAAAAATGATACACCAGATTTCCCAAAAAAAATCATAGGAAACAGCATTAGCATAATTTGATTATTCTCAAAACTCAAGGATGTCATTTGTGAGACAAATTAAGGGGATAGATTCTTAATTTTTGAATAAAAATGTGAGGAACATGACCTTGATGGTTACAAACGAAGTTATCTACTCTCTAATAAAATTATATATATATATAATTTTACTGTAGCCGTATGCTTCTCAAAAATATGAATTTAGAAACGTGCATAGCTTAGGGTAGCAATAGAAAGTAAGCATGGATGACAAAAATAAATGAGTGTCCATAGATCTAGATGGCATCACAAGCAACATCTGTACATATATACTGAAGTCCATTCTAAAGTCAACAAGCAAAGCATTCTTCAGTACAATAATAATGGCCATAAATGCAAAATGAAAATCGTTGCATGCCAAATTACAGCATTTGTTCATTTCAATAGAAATGACTGGATGTTTAACATATTACAGGACAAAAGTATAATAAAAAAAATTGAAGGAACTTACAAGTTTTGATTTCCGAAAAAAAAAAAAACTTGCCGTTGAGCTTGTATAAAATGTGAGCAAAATCGTGCTGATAACGTATTATGAAATATCAAGAAAAATAGAAAAAATTCAAAGAGAATGGAAGAAGAATAATTTTATTTCTCTAGTTGATTGTACATCATGGGATTACAAAGATACCTATTTATAGGTATTTTAAGAATGATGAAAGGACACATCTATTAATATGATAACTCAAAAATTAATGATCACAAGTATACCCAAAAACTAAAAGTTGTCATATCATTAAAGAGTAACTCAAAAGCCAATGGTCATTCTTGAATTTGTTCATCCATTTGAAAAGTCACTCATATGAATAGACATCCACAATAATTGCACATCATTTATAACAATAACGGTGTTTTCGGGTTGTCTTTGATCCCATTTGATAACTTTTTATTTTGTATTATTATATTTATAATTTTTTTAAAAAATATATAAAATTCCACAAGTAAAAAATAATTGCTATAGTAAATTAAATTTGTCATTGCGTCACTAACTTTAATATGGGAAACCCCACGCAATCTCTATTTTTTATTCGACCACTGTTGTTTCGAACAAACATCACAATTTGTTTGGTCCAACCAATCACAATCTAGGGTTTTACACTCTATTGGGAGGGAACACATGTGCCCTCTCACTCTCACTCTCACTCTCACTCTCACTCTGAGCTTAGCAAAGAGTCAAAATGTGTATAGAGTGCGATGAAGTGGTGAGATGAGAGAAATAGTGTGAGTGTGGTGAATGGTACGATTAAAAGGTAACACGATGACCATCCTACTAACCAAACCCCCCCTCCCCCTACGCCTCCCCCTCCCAAAAGTTCCCTCCTTTCTTTGCGGTTCACATGTTTGAAATTTTCGATCCCGCTTCTACTCTCTTGCTGCCCCCCCACCCAGACTGACTCATTTATACTTACACTTCAAAGTCAAACTTATGATTAACACTTTAATGCCTTAAATCATTATTATTTCTTTAATGGGGGGGGGGGGTTGGGTGGGGTGGGGTTTCCACACGTGAAGAGCACTTGTATGACTCTCTCATGCACAAATATTAGGAAATTTGGTTCTGTGTTATACAATTTTACGAGAAAATTGTATTTTGTTTAGCATTAATAAGTAAAGGGATGGAACCACGTCGTCCTTGACTCTTTCTACAACCAATAAAACCAATAATCTTTATATATTGAAGAAACAGGAGTGATGTGTTCATTTTGAAAACATTTACTAATGTTTTTAAAGAGACAGTTAAGTGGTCACAATTCTCTTTTCTCAACATAAAAACCTTAGATTCAAATCGCTGTTACCAATTAATGGACATTAATAGAGCTGTGAAAAATACAAAAAGCATATTTGTAATATTATTTAGTAAAAGAGTCGTCCAATTAAGTAAAAAGCACCAATGTGCCCAACAGCATTCACATTTGGTCAACCATGTTTGTTTGTAATGCTTTTTATTAAATTTCTACATGACCTGACCTTCCAACCAGCTTCTACTCATTCCATCTTCTCCCCCCGCATTTATTAAGCATACCATCTACGGTCTATGTAATTATTTTTTTTAAAAAAATATAATATTGTGATAATTTTCATCCGTTATAAAATATTTAATTAAAATAATACTTAATGTTTTCAGCATTCTTTATTAGGTAAAATGGGAGGGAGGCAACGTTTTTGATAATATTTGATTTGAAATGGAAGTTATGGTTGAGTTGAGGTGCACTTTTTCACACGTAAGATGGGGGAGTGTGAACTGTGAACTTTTGAGCTGAAAATAGGTGAGACCCCACCTTCCCCCGACCTATCACATCTAGCAAATCTGCCACGTAGGCGTGCATTCAAGTTTGCGGCAACAAAACACACACCAACCAAACCGCAGTGTGAGTGTGAAGAGGAGGGGATGAAGCCATGCATGGACATGTGAGTGTGCCACCAACAACACACACACAAGCTGCTCTCTAGATTGATCCACACCCACCCTCTCTCTCTCTCGATCATCACCCACCAACATACCACAACATAAATCTCACTTTGGTACGCTAATTTAGTAATCACGATCCTTCTCACGATCCTTCTCCCAATCTAATGGTCTTATTTACAAATCGTGACGTAACCATAAAAAAAAAAAGAAAAATCCCACTTCCACATTTCTACCTAGGCATGATTGATCTTTTATTTCTCATATTGTTGTTCACCTAAATTAAAATGGAACCTAATTTTACCTTAAAACTAACAAATTTATTATTAGAAAAACTATCCAATCTATTAAAAACAAAAGACAATATAATAATATTGAGTTTGAATTAATAACATCATTTAAAAATTTTCCAACATGCTCTTTCATGGTTCTTGTATGACATTAAATTTGTTGTTTTCATCATTGAATAACAATAAGAATGCTCCATTTAATGTATTTAAGTAGGGAAAAGTTCTGAAGTTTATATAATGAAAGTGGAATGTTTGATTGTCTACTTAAGCAAAGAGCTATTACTTTGGATCCCACTCTCCCAACTAGCATTTTCTTCTTTCTCATTATGATCCACCACACTATACTTAATCTAATTTTAAGTTTAAATTTAATTGACTTCCCCTTTTTTCTGGAGAGAGAGAGAGAGAGAGAGAGATTTGACATTGTTGATGTGGGTGGAAGAGAATGCCATATTTCTCAATATCTTCTTCATTTTTAGGAAATATGATATTTTCAAAAATTAAATTTGAAAATAAGTATATTTGAGATTGACTTTAGATTAAAATCATCAACTGCAAATCTTATTCTTTATCATTCACATGAATCGTAAATTTTTAATGATTAATTTGATATATATTATAGACATTTTTTTGTAATAAATAAATTTTAATTTTTTTTGTCAGCTTAACTATGTGTGAGTATTATTCACTATTTTAACACTTTGTATTGTTTAATCATTTTCATTTCTCTCTTTCATCACCAGAGACCTCACTAACCTCCGATTTTGAAGATTTCCGGGCCCAACCCACCCGGGATTTCACAACATTATGCAAATTGGCCGCAGACACCATCATTTGCCTACTCGATTTATGGTAAAGTTTGATTTATATTAAGTTGATTTTTTTTTATAAATCTATTAATATAAAATAATGAATATGATAATATATTTATTAATTTCTGTAAAAAATTCTATCTTAAAATTTTTAACTAAAAACATCTTATTTAAAAATATTGGTAATAAAATAAGATAAAAGATAAATTAATTAAAACTTTTCCACAAACTCTAGCTTGAACCAATTATAATAAAGAAAAAGATTTCAAAATTGAAATTGTAGCCAATTGAAAAATACTATACAATATATTTGAAATTGCCAATTTTAGAGGTACAGTACTATTTTTTTTTTTTTTTTTGATATAAATGGAGCGAGATCATAAACTTCTAAAAGAAGCTTCAATACTGTACAATATATTATGCTAGTTCTTGGAAAATAACCAGGGTAAGGAAAGCCACATCCAATCCATCTTCATGGGATGAGAAATTTCCTTAGTAAGTTCAAGTTCTTTATATTTTTTTTCTCATTTTAATTATTTCTTTTGATTTCTCTCTCATACAATTCGAATACAATTGTACTCGAAAGTGGTACCTTACACCATTAGCCAAGAGACACGTTGTGTTGGGAGATAATTAATAAATATATTTTTTCTTTAAAAAAAAGACGAAATTTGTCTTACATGAAAGAATCCTGAAAATCAATTTTGGCCCTATACTCCTCCTTACAATTGCGGAAGATAGAGAGACGAAAGAAATCCAAAAAAAAGAAAAAAAGAAAAAAAAATGCCAAAACAATATTTTCAAGCCTGTCAAAAATGGGGTCGTTCTGTACCATAACCCTTCGAAATGGTACCATATAAACAACAAAGATAGAAATCCTGGCAAAATCTCTTTATTAAATTTAAAGAGGGAGGTGGGGAAATGGTGAAAAATTATGAAATATACGGCACCATTATCTTGCAAAATAGATGTAAAGTTTTTTTTTTTTGGGACATTTTGTGTATATTTTTAAAAAATAATTTTTATTAATTATATTTTAACCTAAATCTCAAAATTATGAAATATGTATTGGACACGTTCGGACAAATCTAAGTGGTTCACTAGTACTTAACTAAAATTTGATTGATTTCTTATTGGAACGTACACTAAAAGAAAATGAAAAATTTCAAAAATATCATAATAAAAATATCACAGCATGTGCATCATCACCAATTGCCCCTCGATGGGGCGCAGGACCCATGTCACATTGCCCATGCTATGCAATTCTATTATCATATTTTTGTCCATAGATTTTGCTTGCCCACGGAACATCCTAACTTGTACTAATGCTGATGCATGCCCCAGTACCTAAACTAAATGAGATTTCCCAAATTTCATCTCTCTCTCTCTCTCTCACAACATTCAATCATTCCTTCAAGTGGGTAATGTTATGACACAGTTTAATAATCAAGTGCAGTGTCAGTATGTAAGTGTGGTATAGGACCAACCGCCGCACTAACCAACCTAACTACCTTTCATTATTTTGGCTTTAAAAGGGCCTAAAATAGTTGCCTTGCAAAAGCTAGGAAACACAAGGGGTACCAACTGCAGTGGTGGCCTCTATGGGGTCATATAATGCTTGTACTAATTGTTCCAAATAACTGCATCGCAACCACATTACTCCCTCCACCCCTCCCCCCCCTCCCCCCCAAACAATCATGCATTATGAATCCTAAATCAATTGCCTTGTTTTGCACCCCCAAAAATTTTGAAGACCCTCCACTCACGTGGTAAGCACGTGTTAAGATTAGCAACTTGCAGACTCTGGCATACGTACGCATTTCATTCACCGGTTCTTATCAAGATAGCAGTCCGACGCCCATATTCATGTCGAGTCTGGTCTACCCGAACACAACTAGGCAAATGAAGTGTGTAGTAACATATCCCAGATATTGAAAATCTGCAATATTGGATTGGCTCGTAACTCATGAAACTCCTTTTTTAAGTCACCACACCAAAACACCAACCTCGTTAGATTCAAAGTATAGTGTCACTGGTATAAGATTTCTTGCAACACAAGGACCAGCTATCCTACAACCGTGATTGAAACCAAATGGTGATGCCTTCACAAACAATTGCCACCGAGTTTAGAAAGAGCAAAAATCACCTCACACCAACACACCCACACTTTTAACACACGCACCCCCCCCCCGGGGGGGCCGCCGCACATATTTGGGCAGGCGCACCTTAAGATCAGCATCAACTTTTGAGGAATGTTAATCCTGTGATACATTCTCCTGATTTTCTTCCCCAAGATGCCTCTTTTGGGAGTGTGAATTTCAATGCCGCAACTGGGGCATCTTAACATCAACTTCCAAATCGAGGCTTTTGATATTGCCTTTAGCTGAAAAGACACCCCAAGTTCTATTGTTTCTCCTTTGTGGGACAATATTCACTTTTCCGGTCAATTGCTCTACGGATAGAACTCTACATGATCTTTCAACTTTAGTTCATTACAGACGCACCCGATGCTATGGTCCAATAAAGCAATATATTAAGGACTTCATGATTTCCACATAATTACAATTTAGTTACATCTCAGCATTATAGAACAAGAAACATGGTTCTTTTTTTTTTTTTTTTTTTTTTTTTTTTTTTTTTTTTTTAAATACAGTGAAAGAACAGGAGGGGTCTTCCAACCTTTCTTCTGCTTCTGAGGGTTCTGAGTTTCGAAATTCTGATTGTGGAAGTGACTTCTGTAGCATGCTGCAGATGTAACACTTCTTGGCAACTAGTGTGAGAGAGTGCACCTTCCTGAGAGTGAGATTGTATCTGATTCTTCTAGAAATTCTTGAAGATCTATAAAAACCGCTGGCCTGGTGAATATAGTTAATGCATCCAACATGGTTCAATAGGTTCATACAAAGCAGCCCTCGAAACTTCGTTGGATGCGTGTATAAATGTCAGACGACACAGTGGAGGCAACCCCAATAAGAGAAAGGCACAAAAAATGGTTCTCAGTTGTTAGCAGAGAGGATTTTATACCAACAAATGTCAAAGAGCACCCTCTAACAACGATTCATGTTTGCAGTTGTTAGATTATCATATTATGTCCTAGTGTTGCATCAATCGAAAGAAATGGCAACTGAAGACAGATTTCACAGTACAATTGAAAACACCTTCCGCTTACCTGTTTATAAGATTGTAGCATCTGGTGAAACATGTGTGCTGTTATACCAGAGTCTTCACATTCCGCTGAACAACCTCCTTCAGGGCAAGAACATCTTCACATGGATGAGCTTCTTCCACCCGAACATCAATTTCATCTCCTATCTGTACTCCCACAGACACCCAAGCAGAAGCTTGGTATCCTACCTGTAATGTTTCAAATTATATTTCCATTATGTTTCAAGCTTGTATTTGTGTACTTGATTGAATAAAGCACAAAATGAGAGAGACATCATTTATATCCAGCTCTGATTTGTATAAATGAGCCTCAAGCTGGAATGCATGGTTTCCTAATTTTTGGGATTGAGAGTGGTAATCTGACCACAAAAATCAGAGTTAGTGCAAAATATATGAAGCAAGAAGCAAAAAGGGGGGAAAAAAGAAAAAAGAAAAAAGAAAAAAAGCTCAACAGTTAAAAATGACCAATATACAAACTTCAAAATTTCGCCAAACACACACACACACACACTCCAGGGGAGCTTCCTTCCACTGAATAATGAAAGACTAGACAGACAAGTGGCCTCACATATCCAAACAAATATAATAAAAAAATAGTCATGAAAAACCCATAAGAGAATATGTAAAGAAATACAAACCTTAGCTAGCAATCAGGAAAGGGAAAGCTGAATATTAATTTGTAAAGAAGTTAGGAAATTCCTTGATATATTGGTGGCTTAAGAAGAATTCTGGACATTTCTCTTTGCATAAGAATTTTGGACATTTTGGAGTATTATGTTGATGGACTGCTGTATTAGTTTGCATATTTTATATGTATGTCTTATGATGTCCACTCAATCTCCTTACTTAAATTCCACTCAATCATCCTACTCACCCCAACACTGACAAATCTTTCAAAAGTTTGTACTCCTCACCACATCCGCTCAGAAGTTAATAGCCTGAACATTACTCCATTCTCCATAGAAGTCCAACCTGATATATCTTCATATTAAACATGTCCAACACCCCAACACACCAACAAAAATAACTTAATAAAAATTGAATCCATGGAGGTTAAAGACAGGCCATCTCATTATTTCATTGAAAGAGAGTATAGAGGGGAAGAAAACTACAACACCAAGAATTATCAAGAGATCCATAATCCATGCTGGACTGATGATCATGCAACGAGGTTGAAGTGGAAAGGGACAAAATTATATGGAATTGGGAAGAAATGGATCATTTGCCAGGTGTCTCTACAATTCAAGAATAAAATATACTCATGCTTGAGGACAACATGTTCTCAACAAGATTCCCTATTATTGCAACAGGTTGGATCAACCCTGCATGCCTTCGAGCATGGACTTTAGAGCCATGAAACAACTAACCACTCAAAAGCTTAAGCTAAATGTAGAGAAGTATGTTTATTTTTGTATCTTAACAAAGCCCCTCAAAGATGAGCTGATGACCAACAAGAGAGTCCCAAGCAGATGAAAATATTAGATGGTGTTCAATGAGCTTTGCAATGCACTTGGGATCTCCTCCTTCAATACCATGTGAAAGAACCAATTATAATTCACAGAGCTTTAACATGAGAAATTATAATTCATGTTATGACTAGGAAGTTGCAATAGAATGGCAAATTTCTCATTTCATGCTTGCTTACCTCCAGGAGCAATAATGCTGCAGTAGATAAATCTAAGAACCAATGCATGAGACCTCTTTCCTTTTGGCTGTCTTCTTAGAAATTCTAATATCCAATACTTAAGACTGCAGCTGAAGAGCCTTTTTGCCACTGGAGCGTTCATGTTGACTGATGAGGCAATGCCTTCCAGCTGCCCAGCAGTAAAAGCAGGAGAATCACCCCTGAGGAATGCCTTCACCTGCAATTAAATGTCGTGATATTTGGGGAGCACTTTCTAATATGCATGAGACCACTTTCCTTTTGGCTGACTTCTTAGAAATTCTAATATCCAATACTTAAGACTGCAGCTGAAGAGCCTTTTTGCCACTGGAGCGTTCATGTTGACTGATGAGGCAATGCCTTCCAGCTGCCCAGCAGTAAAAGCAGGAGAATCACCCCTGAGGAAAGCCTTCACCTGCAATTAAATGTCGTGATATTTGGGGAGCACTTTCTAATCACCTCCCCTCTTCCAACTATATACAGAATCAGCAGATAGCAACTAGCAATAAGTTTTTGTCGTCAATAAGGGAAAGAATTTCATGAAAGAATCCAAGTTCGCATCTATACCCATATCAAAGATAATGAAGTGCTAACTTGCCTACCACCAGCTTCTTGGCCAAGCAGTACCAAGGCCCTCAAAATCCTAATCAAGATTGCTACTACCCCCTCCCCCAAAAGGAAAAGAGAGAAAAGCAATCACCTCCTTCCTCTTAATAAAATGTAAGATATATGTTTGAATAGGAAAACAGGGAGGGAATGTAATTATGCCCATGAAGAAAGGGACAGACTAAAATTGTTGTCAGCAGTAGAAAGAACGCAATGAATTCCAACATTGGACACAATCAGCTTAGATACATAAAAGCCTTGAAACTACTCATCCACACTCTCTAACCAGATAAGGCCCAAATACCTGACCATGAGACGTTGCTGGTTAGATAAAAAAGGCAAACAGAAAACACTGCCTGTGGCAAAATAATGCTAATGAGATATATTGCCAGAACCTGGAAGAGACATTTCTGATGTAAAATCTCAAGTAACATTATCTACCTAAGAACTATTGTAGAAAAGTGAAGGATTAAAAACTGAACCTCCATCAACAAACTAACAAAATGTTTAAATTGATGGAAAAATTGTAATTTTTCACATGTTATTTGTTCCTTGTCCAGTGTGAAGGAGACTCTCCCATTCCAATTTTTTTTTTTTCCTTTCGGAATTATGTTGCCTCCACAAGAATATAAGGGTCCACCATCTCTACAGCTCTATATTATGCAGCCAACTGGTAATGTCATTTTAAAATCCATCTTAAAAATGAAAATACATTCTTCAAAGTCAACTATTACAAGCTAATTAGGCTTGCTTTTTCACAGAAAAGATATAATTGCAGACAGAATAGATCTTTAATTTGGTGTATTAACTCTGATCTGTAAAACCTTGATCAATAGCCATGAAAGTTCTAACCTGGTAGTGAGCAAGTAAATCCATGTATCTGCGGATAGGGGATGTAAATTGAACATAACCAGGAAGCCCTAGGACCAGATGTCTTACAGGTTTCCTGAAATCTATTTCAGCAGCATGCATTATTCTTACATAACCAGAGCTCCTAACAGGTCCTTCTGGAAGATGAGCGAACAAAGATGCGTCTACATATGATTGGAGCTGTCCTCTGTAGGGTAAAGGAATATTATTGTAAGAACCAAAAGTTGGTAGGACTTCACTGCACAATACCATCATCTCAGAGACAAGCCCCATTGCAGGATCTGCATGGTTCTCTACATACGTATTGATTGATGGCTCTGGATCATCTGGATTAGCCACCTTGATGTGTGTTTCCAAATCAGCTGTATCAATAGCACCCTCCAGAAGATGATATGCTTGAACTTAAGTCTTAAACTGCGTTACAAAAACTAAAAGATAATCCTGTTAGATGCTTTAAAAGAAAATTCATGCAGATTGTTTTGCAGCATTCATATAAGAAATGCATTAGGAGAACTCAGTTTAAAAGAGACCAAGTAGCCTAGTAGACAATATGGTATACATAGAAATCAAATTGAGATATCAAGGACCTAGTAACCCAGAACAATGACCTCGGGACTTCTTCAGGCACAAACTTGTTTTGCTGCCTCCCTTTATTGGTAGAGGTAAAAATGAAAATCGCAAATAAAGTCAACTAAAACATCTTAACAAAGACTTAAATCACCTATTAGAAATAAATCAGGTTTGGCAGTGATAGAACTTTTCCCATCTGGCTTCAAGTAAGGCCATACTTCATTCAACAGATTATGAATCGTCATGTCATCCTTTACGGCTCTACTCTATCCGCTGTTCCCTTGCATCTACCTGCAATAAATGTATACAAATATTTCTATAAAGATGATACAGTCTCTTTTACAGTCCATGTGCCCAAAATCATTCAAGATTTTGTTTTTGACTTTGATAAGACTAAAGATAGATATAATATACAAGGATACATCATGGACAAGTTTAAATTGTCTTTGGCCAGAGAGACACACGAGAATTTTCAAGGAACAGTCAACAGGAGAATCTCTTCTCCAGGAAAAAATAGTGTACTTGGCAATGTAATGTGTATAATTTTTTTTTTTTTTTACATCAAAATTTGAACCCAGGATTTCCGGGTTGGGGAGGAAAATTGCGACCAATAGGCTGTCCCCTTAGCTTTTAAAGGTTATAGGGATTGGAAAGTTTTTATGGATATCTTCACCCATCCTTCAGTGGATATTCTTTTCTTTACAAAAAGTTCCACATTTTTATTGCAACTATAATCCTTAAGTTAATCAGAAGAAAATCATTCACAATTTTGGACAAACAAACTAATCCATGGCAAATTGCTATGCTAGAGCCTATCCCAGATGGGCCAAGAACATTGCAACAAGGAATAGGCAAACTCCGAACACACTGTTACTCTTCCACATGGCAAACTTTAGGAGAGAGAACCGTGAGACACTCTTTAAAAGCAATAGATCATTAGTCTTATTTCTCAGAAATCAAGGAGTAAGTCTTTCTTTAAGGTGTGGTTCCTTTGTACGGGCCGTTGACATTGCTGATATTTTTGGATCCTGCCTTTCATCCAGTTGGTGTTCTTTTCTTGCAATAAAATTATTTAAGTTATAAATGAAGATAGAACACTGACCCAACAAATGATAAAATTAGGTATAACCCTCTTTCGACATGTAATAGAAAAATAACCTGTTGATGATGCCATTGTAACCGAAAAGTTGCATCCTCTGAGAGAATTTTCAGTTCAACCTCCTCTTCTAGGTTCAAGTGAATCAACTCGGATGCACTCTCATATGTCAACATATAGGTCGGTTTGATGATTGAGTTATCTATTGTGTATTCTGCAATGCTAACACATCAAAAAATGGTTTGAAATTGTCTCCAGAAGAAGATTATTCTCGGCAAACTTCAATATGCACAAATATAATGCACAAGAGAGGTGAGAAATTTAAACTAATGCATAATGGTCCAAATGTTCTATTAAAATGGAGTATCAATGTGCGCCAGGATTTCAAGACTATCTATCAGTTTGACCTTAAACTAAACATAATATTAAATACAGATTCATGCAACTACAACCCAACTAGTTTGGGACTTTAGGCTTACTGCACAAAGTGATCATGTCTTCTGACTGTAATTAACTATAGTCAGTTTAATTATGAGCCAACATTTTGAAATAGTTCCATCAGTAAGTACAAATTTGAATCTCTAAATAACTCTTTAAGCTTAAATGACCAAGCAAAATCAAGAGCACACCAAATAGCTGTGAAAAGCTTTAGACTTCATCAAGAAACGAACAATTGATTTACGCGCAAGACATACTTGTGTAAAATATATATAAATATATCATATTTAATTAAAGAGTAGGTAACTGCCCAAACTCTACTGATTTAATCTACCTCACAGAGGAGAGTATAATCTAAATATGGCATATATCATCCCCACTTTAAGTCTCAGGCTCTCAGCAGTCCAAAAAATACCTAAGCTCATGTAAATTTGAACTCCAGCTGTCCAGTATTTGTGCAATAGCCCAGTTATTTGACTCAAAACATTGTTTGAATTGACTTCTAATCTTGCCAATTCCCAGAATTACACCACCTGATCATCATCAAATGTCATTTATCTTTGGCACTTTAATGATGGATAAATGAAAACTTTGGGGCATGGTGACGTGCTGGAAATTGTAGGATTGAAAAACAATTCGGGATGTGCTCCCTCTGCATGAAGGAAACAGTGTTATTTTTATTGCCTTTTGAAACTGTTCAAAGTGTGTGAATATAGACCATGTAAAGTTATCCTTATAATGTTACCTATAAAAATCTAATACAGACCAAGACCATGATTGAGGATGCCATTAAAAGTGTATTTTGTAGCAAAGATAACCCAAGTCATAGTGGGGCATGCATTGCATCACCTCACAACAAGTGAAGCACACTCCAGATAGCATGCCAAGAGTGGAAGGCACTGATCATTCAAGTGTTACCTGGCAGCCAAGAAGCATCCAAACCCATTCTAAGCCTCTAATGTCTTTGATTCCTTATGAATGGTAATCTAGAACTCAATCTTTCTTTTAGGCCAAAAGAGAGGGAAATTGAAATAATGGACTACAATGGTGGTTCTAACCTATATAATTTTCTAATGGTGAGAACAAGCTTTGAGTTTAGGGCTTTAAAGAATATATCAGTAACTTCGCCTTCTTTAGGTTTGATATACTCAAGAAAGGGAAGATTAGCAGCAGTTTTCATTTCATTCCTTGTGGCTCAAGAACTTTAAGACATTTACCCAGCTAAAAGATTTTTAAAAGTACATAAATCTCATGCTTGCCAAAAAAAAAAAGGTACCTTCCATCAGTCTGAAGTACCACAGACACTGTAACGGCCTTACAAATTTTTCCTTGTTTCAACCTCATCCATTCCATTGCAAGCTTCTCAGGAAACATGGTGTAAGAAGTGGTAGGCAAGAAGAGTGAAGTTCCTCTTCTTATTGCTCGGTATCTAAATTATACCTATCTATTCTGCTCCCAGGCTGAACAAGGATGGATGGATGGGCAACATGTATCCAAACTTTAATCCAGCCATCCTGCATCCTTGTTGTTGAAATAGTGATAGATGAAATCACAAAAAATATCCAAGATAAAGTACTATGGTGTACGCTCTTCGCAGACAATATAGTTTTAGTTGACGAAACTAGGGAGGGTGTCAACACTAAATTAGAGTTATGAGGGGTCACGTTAGAATCCATAAGATTTAGATTAAGTAGGTCCAAAACTGAGTACATGAAATGTAAATTTAGCGACAATCATTAGCATAATGAAGAAACAATTAGATTAGAAAAAAGAAAAATTTTAAAAAGTGAACGATTTAGACATCTTAGTTCAATCATTCAAAGCGATCGTAGTATTGATGGAGATGTGAACAATAGAATTCAAGTAGGTTGGATAAAATGACGAAAAGTATCCGAAGCCTTCTGTGATCGCACTGTCAATTTGTCTGAATGAGTTTCTTCTCCTTTGTTATTCCATATGTATAGAAAATTGTACTGAAATAATTCAGGAAAGTTTTTAAACTACAATCGTGATGTTCTCTTATTCATAATCTATATATTCTAATTTTGGTAGTCTAATTATGTACATGGTATGATTAAACAAATTGATGGAATCCCTTGATTTTCAAATTGACTTGTAAATTGATGAAATCCACTTGATTTCTGAATTGACTTGTAAATTAATGGAATCCTCATGATTTCCGAATTAACTTGCTCAATTTGATGTTGATTCCTTGATTGGCTCCATTGATTAAATCTCTTACTAACATTCCCCCTCAAATTGATGTAACTGATCAAGAAGCATCAATTTGTTTATGAGAAACTGGTGACGAGGCCAAGGTAGTGTCTTGGTAAGGGCATCAGCCAGTCGAAGATCTGAGGTAATATGCGGTAGGGAGACAACCTGATTTTCAAAAGCTTCACGAATAGAATGACAATTCACTTCAATGTGCTTGGTGCGTTCATGAAAAACAGGATTAACAGCAATCTGAATAGCACTAGTATTATCTGCATAAAGAGGTGTGGGATCGGATTGAGGAAATCCAATTTCAGTCAATAAACCGCGAAGCTAAATAATCTCTAAACAAACAGTAGACATAGCACGATATTCCAATTCGGTTGAAGATTTGGATACCTGAGTTTGTTTCTTACTTTTCCAAGAAATGAGCGCAGAGCCAAGAAACATACACCAACAAGTAACAGAGCGTTAGGTGTCAGGGCAACCTGCCCAATCAGCATCACTGTAACCAATTAATCGAAGGGAGGATCCAATAGGAAAAAATAAGCCACGACCAGAAGTACCCTTCAGGTAGTGAATGATACGACGAACAGCAGCTAAGTGAAGGTGTTGTGAGGTATGCATAAATTGACTGACTTGCTGAACAGCGAAAGAAATATCAAGACATGTAATTATTAAATAATTAAAATTTTCGATCAACTGACGATATATCATACGATTAGGAAGAAGATCACCCTCATCACGACTAAATTTCACATTAACCTCAAGAGGGGTGTCAACAGGAGAAGCAAATTGAAGTCCAGCTAAAGAGATCAAGTCCTCTATATATTTGTGTTGATCCAAAAAAAATACCCTTTCGATCCAAACAGATCTCAAGACCAAAAAAATAGTGGAGAGAACCAAGATCCTTTGTATGAAATGAAGTTTGGAGCTGTTGAATCAAAATACTATCTGTGCCAGTGATGACAATATCATCAACATAGACAATAAGAAGAACAACACTATCCGCTGTTTTGTGAAGGAACAAAGAAGAATCATACTGGCTCTGGGTAAAAGAAAAGCCGAGTAAAATAGAACGAAATTTCTCAAACCACGCCCGAGGTGCTTATTTCAAGCCGTAAAGAGAACGTCTAAGTTTGTACACACCAGAAGAGGAAGAGAATAAGCCTGGAGGAGTCATAAAAATTTCTTCCTTAAGATCACCATGCAGAAACACATTTTTAACATCCATTTAATGAAGTGACCATCCTTTAGAAGCAACAATAGCAGTAATAGTTCATATGGTAGTCATTTTGGCTACTGGAGCAAATGTTTCATCGTAATCCACCCCATATTCCTGCCTATTGCCAAGAGCAACCAACCGATTATAACGGTCAAGAGAACCATCATAATTCAATTTAACAGAATATACCCACTTACAGCCAATATTTTTAACACTAGGAGGGTATGAAACAATATCCCATGTATGATTTTCTTCAAGTGCTTGGAGCTCATCTTGTATTGCTTGTTTCCAATACGCATGTTGGGTTGCCTGAGAATAACAAGTAAGAACAAGAATGTTCGATAAAGTTCAATTAAGAGATGTATGTGGGAACCCATACCTATCTGGTAGATGGGAGATGCATGTAGATCTTTGAGGTGCCGGAGGTACAGGCTCAGGTGGCGGGTCAGTATCAGGAGTTAAAGTGGTTTTACTTCTCGTATACACAACACCTGATTTGAAACACTCAATAGGACACGGAACATCATAAAAGTGAGGAAGTATAGGAGGAGTAGTAGAAGAGACCATATTAGACTGAAAAAAATAGTGATTCTCAAAGAAAATCACGTTTCTAGAGATACGAAGACGATTAGCAATAGCATCATAACATACAAATCCCTTTTGAGTGGTACTGTAACCCAGAAACGCACACTTAACAGTTTGGGCACCAAGTTTGTGACGTTCAGTAAATGGTAAGTGAACAAAACAGACGCACCCAAAAGTATGAAGTGTGTGATAACTAGGATGAGTGTCGTAGAGACGAAAAAATGGTGAGTCAAAGTTCAGAACTTGAGATGGAAGACGATTAATCAGATAGACAGCTGTGGACATGGTCTCAACCCAAAATCGAGGAGGAACAGAATATTCAAGTAGTAAGGCACGAGTGACATCCAACAAATGTCGATTTTTACATTCAGCAACACCATTATGTTGAGGTGTATAAGGACAAGAGCGTTTTGAAATAATACCTTTGCGCTGTAAGAAAACTTGAAATTCATTTGACATATACTCTCCCCCAGAGTTAGATCGTAAGATTTTAATACTAGTAGAAAATTGATTCTCAACATATGCTAAGAAACTTTGAAACACGGAAAAGACCTCAGTTTTAGAGTAAAGAAAATAAATCCAAGTAAACCGACTGTGGTTATCAATAAATGTCATGAAATATTTGTGATTTGTATGAGAGAGTACAGGAGAAATACCCCAAACATCACTATGAATAATATCAAAACACTTTTCTGCATGATGACTAGAAGAAGGAAATGGTAGAGTCTTACTCTTAGCAAGTTTACACGTAGAGCAATCAAAAAAAAAAAGAAGAAGACTTTTTATTGCCCAAGAATCCATGTTTCAACAAGTGAGACAGGACAAGAGAATTAGGATGGCTCAAACGTTTATGCCAGATCTCACTTAGATTTGTTACAATGTTATAAGTCAAAGAAAAAATACCATGACTAAGGAAATGTATAGGCAACAATCTTCCCACTTTAGGTCCCTTCGCGATCACTTTCCTAGAACCCTGATCCTGCACAAGACAACCATCACGAGAGAAATGCACGTTACAATTGTTGTCTACCAATTGACCGACTAAAATTAAATTTGATGAAAACCCAAGGGACACAAATACATTACGAAAAGATGAATCAATATCACTAATAACAGCAATACGAAGAGAACTACCATCCGCAATTTGAATATGTTGTGCACCACAATCGGGTCGAACATTGTGCAAATAATGGAAAGTACCAGTCATATGATTCGAAACCGCAGAGTCAACAAACCAAGGTTGAAGAGTGTTTAGTCTTGCATTGAATGCCCAAGGCAGAGAATGCTGAGATAATCATTTGTTGCACCATTTCTGGACTCAAGACAACTTGATTAGAGACTGCCGGAGGTGCTGTCACGGGACTCTGATCTGCTGGCTTTGTAGGGGAAGAGGAATGAACCGTAGCATGGAAGGCTTTGGTTAGACGATTCTCTAGTCGTGTTGGACATTCTTTAATAATGTGACCACGTTGTTTGCAAAAGTTGCAGAATTTTTTGCTGTAATTTTGAGCAATATGCCCAAAATCCTTACATGAATAACATTGAATCTACTTCATATCTCTTCCTTTTCTTTTCCCTTGAGCAGCGTAGGCAACTGTTACAGACTCTGAGGTGAGTTTGTCTTGTACCATACCTTCTTGAGTAATTAATCGCTACTCTTCCTGAAGTAATTCTCCAACACACACGTCCAAAGAAGGAATTGGATCTCGGTTCAGCAAAGTAGCCCTTGTAACCTCAAATTCTGGTCTAAGTTTCATGAGAAACTGATCCCGTCGACTAGTATCATAAACTTATTTGAGGACAAAAAGTGCCTCTCGTCGTACTTTATCATGTATAATGACTGAATATTCTGTCCATAAATTAAGAAAACCAGAATAGTATTCTTGAATTGAAAAATTACCCTGACTGTAATTTGCAATGTCCAGCTCCAACTGAAAACGCTTTGCATTGTTATCTTGATTATAAATACGTTTTAAATATTCCCATATTTCCTTGGCTGTTGTAAAAGAGCGCAAATTGTTGACCAAGTGTGGCTCAATAGATCCTAGAATCCAAGAAGTAATCTGAGCATCTTTTGTCTCCCACGTAGCAAAGCCAATTTTGTCATTTTGTGCAATAGAAGACCCATCAATATGTCCCCACATTCCTTTGCCTTTGACATAAATCCTGAATTGAAACTCCCAAGCCGAATAGTTCTTTCCGTTGAACCGAACAGAAAAGTTTTCTGTTGCTATAGTAATCTAAAAAAAAACTCAAGTGTCTAAAAAATTATAACTCTCCGAAATAAAACTCGCAATATGTGATCTGAAAATAATTTCAAAATCAAAACTACTAAAACCAAATGAGAAGATCAAATACTCGACAGCCGCTAGGGCTGAAACAAGAAGGGCACTAAAGTCCCTAGAATTAAATCAAAGATATTCGAGAGCCCCTAGGGCTAAAACAATGACACGAATATTTAGATTTTGATAGAAGGCTCTGATACCATGTCAATTTATCTGAATGAGTTTCTTCTCCTTTCTTATTCCATATATATAGAAAATTGTATAGAAATAATTCAGAAAAGTTTTTAAATTACAATCATGATTTTCTCTTATTTCTAATCTATATATTCTAATTTTGATAGTCTAATTATGTACATGGTATGAATAAACAAATTGATGGAATCCCTTGATTTCCGAATTGACTTGTAAATTGATGGAATCCTCTTGATTCTTGAATTGACTTGTAGATTAATGGAATCCCCTTGATTTCCGATTTGACTTGCTCAATTTGATGTTGATTCCTTGATTGGCTCCGTTGATTAAATCTCTTACTAACACGCACAATGCCATTACATCTAAAAGGGAAATTCTATAGAATCGCAGTAAAACCTGCGCTATTGTATGGCACTGAGTGTTGGGCCATTAAATAATAACAAGAGTGAAAAATGGTTGTTGCTAAACTGAAAATGTTTAGATGGATGTGTGGCAAAATTAGAAAACATAGAGTTAGAAACGATGATATAAGTAATAAGTTAGGAATTAGTTCAATTATAGATAAGATCAGAGAGTACCGTTTAAGGTGGTTTGGATATGTACAACGAAAATTTAAGGACACACCTATTAGAAAAACCAAAAACTGAATATTTAATAAAATGTAGAGATAGACCGTTGAAAAATTTGATACAATGTATTCATAAAAACATGATAGATATGGATTTAGTCGAAGAGGTAGCCTTAGATAGGAATGAATGGCGTAGGAGAATACGCACAAATTAAATCATTATTTATTTATTTATTTTGATTTCTCTTTATTTATTTATTTATTTATTATTTATTTAATTTTTATTTATTTACTTTTTTTCTCGCTATTTGTCTCTCATATGGCCGACGTCAAAATTTTGGGATAGAAGATCTAAATTATTGTTGTTGTATCCTGCATCCTTGTTGCACATGGAGCATCATCAAGCTCCAACCTTTCCACCAATTAGCATATGAGCAGGCCTGATGTATGTGACAAGAGATGAAATCATAGCAGATTATAACATTGGAAAAAGTTCCCAAAATGTGTGAACCTCCAAGAACCATACCTCATCAGCCTCATCTACATCGATGGCATACACCTTCAAATGAGTAAGTGCTTTCTGTCTATCTAAACAGAGCAAACTATTAGTAAAGGTTACACTGATGCCGCATTGAAAAAAAAAATTATGTAAAACATTCCCTATCGTGTTAAGGCAATGAAGAGAAATGTTATCATATTCTAAGTTCTTCACTAACCATTTCTTCAGGGACCATATGGACAACCATGTGGGCAACAACAGCAGCCACAATAATAATGACATATAAGTGAAAATCCTGACATTTAAACCTACCATAATAAAGCCAACACAAAACTTGTGCAAAATGTATTGATGCTTACATATTATCTAACAAAAAGGATATTAGGGAAATGCATGAGAATGCATACATTTATCCACATGAAGTGCTAATATTTGAAGCACCAAAGATAACTTAGGTGGAGGCCAAGTCAAGAAGTCCAACACTGATAGATGCAAATAAGCTTTTAAACTCCTCTGGGATATGTTGGATGTACATCCATGTCAAAATAAATAGTAACAATTACGACCCTCACAAAACAAGGCCAAGATGATCTCGACATAATTAAAAGATAGATCAGATAGTCGAGTTGGGATTGGCTTTTAAAGAACAAGAGGAAGAAACAACAGGAAAGCTTCTCAAGTTATTCAGTGTTACCATCTGTCTATATTAAATAACAAGAACATTGTTAATCTAAAATCATTAATCTAAATTTTCTAGATTATACTACTAAATTTTCTTAATAAAAAATTCTTGCCTTACAGAGTTCTTTTATATCAAAGGCACTTGTTATGGATTCAGAACATTGTTCACAAGATACTCCCGGGGCACCTTTTTTCATAACTCTCCCTTACAAGTTGTATACTTATGTTCAGCTTCTCAAATTACAAAGATTCTCTGGCAAAAGCAGGCTCACCTCATCTGGATCAGTAGACTCAGATAGAAGACTTTCTGCAACTAGTATAATGTCATCCAAGTGATCAGTAGGAACGTTCAATTTAAGCAGGTCAAGATTGACGTGTGCAGGGAAATATCCAATATCCATAAGAAGGTTTACAGCTGCTGATGCAGTTCTTGGAAGCCCAATTTCCTTGAGAATCTGACAAGAAGAATAGATACATTGCAAAGATAACAGAACATTAGCTCTGCAGTCTCTATTTAGGCATGTTAATATGTGTACCAGAAGGAGAGAGTATATTTAAACAAGCATTATCATCCTAGAAGCATTTATGGGTTCAGAGAGAAGTCCTTGAGAAACCCAACAATAAACAACAGCATGATTAACAGGAAAAATTACCTCAGCTGCTGTTTTCTTTTCGTCATCATTTTTGCATGCATCGATAGCAAAAGCCTCAAGAGATTCAATTTTCTGCGCAAGCTTGTCTTCAGCCTTCCATGATGATTTTGAAGGTTTAGAATCCAAATGCATTGCCCTAGCAGATGTCAGTATCTGAATAAACTCTTGCAGCTCCTTCTCAGCTACCTCCTTTGCAAGCTTCCTACTTTCAAGTTCTTCTACCATAGCAACATCATTATAGATCCTGAATTCCCTGCTGCTAAACCCTCAGCCCGAAAATACATTTTATAAATGCACATCCTAGAAGTGAACATATAGTAAAATAAGATCAAAGCAGAACTTGAAAAAGAGAGGATTCCACTCTCAAGTTAAAATAAATAAATCAGAAACTAACAAAACTTTTAGCAACAAAGATGAAGAAATACCTGGACAGTGGATTGAGGCCCATAAACAGCCCGTAGGCCTTTATTTTCTAGCACAGTGAAATAAATCCCATCTTTTGACACCAACAGATGAGCACAATGGCCCTCAAGAGGCTCTGAGCTATCAAAGACCATCAGAAAAATATGAGAATAACATGAGGAGAGAAATGAAAATCACTATGGCAATTGAAGTATAAAGTACCTCAGCTAACTCTTCTACTGTCACTGACTTGCTCTTGTCAAGAAGCTCTACCTAAGCAAATTCAAGTAGAGATGAATCCTACACAAGACCATGAGACCATCAATTTCACCACAATCCAAAATAATTAATTAACCATATCAAAAATCATCAGCATTGTATTCTTAACAACAACCAACCAAATTATCTTTAGAATTTTGAACAAACACAGAGATTCTGTATGATCAAAATTTTTTACACCAGGAACAATGTATCTGATTTGCTGTGGCTTGATGGAGGATGTGATGACATTCTGCTTCTGAAAAGCAACAAGAGAAAAGGAAAAATGTAACCAGAAAAAGAAGAGTTAGCAAAATCCAACTGACCAGAATTTGAGAAAAACACAAAATATGAATTAAAACACTGACCTATTTAAAATGCCGCATTAGTTGTAAGCCGGGGAGCACTTTGTGCACCGGTTGAGCACTTATTAGTTGTTTCAACTAGAACATGATTTGACACCATCCAGTTCTTTTTCCATCAGGTTTTTTGAGCAACTGCAAGAAGGACCCTTTCTGAATCCTTCCTGAATTCCAATAGTGCCCCCTTTTGAAGTGCATGCTTTCCAAATTTCTCATCTAATAACTCTCCACTGCTCATCAATCCTATTCTGCAATTGGGAGGGGGGGATAAAAGAAAAGAGCCAAAAATTGCAGAGGAAGAAAAATATCATAATCTTGACTCACAATGTATATGTGGCAACAGCTTTTCATGAAAGAATAGTACCAGCAACATAGGTGTTCATAAAACTTTCCGACTGTCTTTAAACCAAAAGAGTACTTCCCCTTTTCTTTTACACAAGTCAATTCAAAAGACAGAAAATGACCCCTGAAATCAATTGAAACCATGCCTAAAGTGCACCGTGTGGCAATCACCCCCGAAATCAAAGTTGCCTGAACTGAGTGACGTGGCAATTTCTAACATCTATATGTCATATAGCATTCAAATCTATCAACATTGCCCCCTATAAGTCCAATTTACAAGATCATTAACCAAGAAAAGTGGGGAAGATAGACTGGAGTAAGCGTGAGATATCCCAAGAAGACTGAACTATGTGAACTAGAGATCTCTCCTCAGATAGGAGCAATGCACACCATCAATGCTGAGAACACATCCTGCATTTGAGAATCTGTCAGATTCGACAATGTATATAGTTTATATCTCCTATTAGTTGTACAAGTTATGTTCTACTGGTTGCCTATCTGGATGGAACATCAACAATAACAAAGAACAAAGAAAATGAGAGATGCCCCAAATCATAATCTACTTGTTAAGGATGATTTTTGTGTTTCTTTTAGTAAGCTTCACGCAAGTGCAAATTTGTATTAGGTTACCATCCACTCTCATCTTATTGACACCTCAAAAGACCACAAGAGGTTCCATGGAAAACACAAAATATCCCAGAACAAATTTGGTTCAAGAAGAGTTGCCAATTTTCACAAGACAGAAAGGAAGGGGGTGGGAGAAGAAGAAGAAGAAAGTTGAGCAGAACTCACTCTGCGGGGTGCAGGTTGCTTGCAGCTCCATCTCTTTGTGGGTATACAATGCAAATAATGGCACCAAGAACAGTGATCATTTCCATTAACCCCTTTGAAGAGCATAATTAGGCCAACTGCATACTTATCAAAATTAGAGACCAAAGCACCTGATTCAGAGATTAACTAGGTAAATAGCATATAGGCACATACCCATCATTAAATAGGCTAGCCTTTTGTTTTGACCTAAGCTGTGCATGGTATACAAAATACGCATGATTAAATAAGCTAGCCTTTTGTTTTGACCTAAGCAGTGCATGGTATACAAATTCTCAAAATGTATTCTGCTGACCGAGTGCCCAGAGTCACACAAAACAGACAGATTAACACTTGAGGAACTACTGAGCCCCTAATATCTTAATTTCTTCCCACACAGCAAAGAGAACAAGTAAACTTGTACGATCAAAGTAAAGCTTAAGTTGCCAGACAAACAAACAGACCTTTTTCAATGGCAACAGCAGTGAAGGGACTGATACACCACATGTCAGATATCATGCACATACCCAAGAGGACAAATAGAAAAGACTTATGGCTGTCATAGAGTTGCTAGGCATGAATAATACGGTTCTTTATTCATAGGCTACAATAGATAAGAAACTTTAGGAGGATGTTTTGTTTAAATTATCTTCATAAAGGTTTCTATTTTACCATGTGCCACACTTATATACCTTAAGATGGAAGCTAGACAGATTAAAAGAGCATTTCAAGTCTCTCACTAAAAGATAATTTAACCTTCATAATGGTTATTGCCATTTAAGCTATGTGTTATTAAGCTACCATACGAATTTAGTCATACGCTTCTTTTCTTCTGCTACAACATTCCGTTTTTTGGTCAAAGGCTACCTGTGATTTACTCTTCAATCATGTGCATCTTGATTGTATGACCTCCATGATCTGATATTGGTGGTCATGAAAGGAACAGCTTTAGCATATAGAACAAAGCTAGTCAAAGGCTTACCCAACAATTAGAAGAATCAAAGAGATGGTCCACAGGACACACTGATAAGACTTGAATTTAGATCTAACTGGTGCAGAAGCATCACCAGACTCTGTATCTCTGGGCAACCCACTTAAACTGGGGACAAATAAGAAACACAAAGCCAAGTAGAAATCCAGACACTAGTCCTCAAATATGAGCAAAGTTGTCCACAATAGAAAAAATACCAATAGCTAAGTTGGTTAAAATGATGATGAGGGTCACAAGAAATTCCACCTAAACATAGATGCATCATACATGTAAATCATCATTAGGCCTAGAAGATTACTGACCAGAAACTAAATAACTCATCTTCATAAATATCTGTTGATATTCATTAAATGCTGTTCTCATACCTTATTAGCATATATCGACCAATTTGTCATGAGTTCAGAAAGCATGGCCCAAAGTAATCCAAAAACAGCACCAGAAGAACCAACAGAAATCACAGTCTGATTGAATAGGCCAATGGTATCTAAATTATACCTATCTATTCTGCTCCAAGGCTGAACAAGGCTGGATGGATTTGCAACATGTATCCAAACTTTAAACCAGACATCCTGGATCCTTGTTGCACTAAGAGCATCATCAAGCTGCAACCTTTCCACCAATAAGCATATGAGCAGGCTTGAGGCATGTGACAAGAGATGAAATCACAGCAGATTATAACATTGAAAAAGGATCCCAAAATGTGTGAACCTCCAAGAAGCACCATATCTCATCATCCTCATCTACATCGATGGCATACACCTTCAAATAAGTAAGGTCCTTTCTGTCTATCTAAACAGAGCAAACAATTAGTAAAGTTTACACTGATACCACATAGAAAAAAATTTTATACAAAACGTTCCCAATTATGTTAAGGCGATGAAGAGATGTTACCACATTCTAAGTTCTTCACCAACCATTTTTTCTGAGACCATATGGACAACCATGTGGGCAACAACAGCAGCCACAATAATAATGACATATAAGTGAAAATCCTGACATTTAAACCTACCATAATAAAGCCAACACAAAACTTGTGCAAAATGCATTGACAATAACAAACATGTTATCTAACAAGAAGGACGTATATATATATATATATATTTATATTGTTTTGGTACAATCTAACATCAAGGATATTAGGGAAATGCATGTATATGCATATATTTATGCACATGAAGCGCTAATATTTGAAGAACCAAAGACGAGAAGTCAGATAGATGTGAATAAGCTTTTAAACTCCTCTAGCAAAACTCCTCTAGGATAAGTTGGATGTGCATCCATGTCAAAATAAATGGTAACAATTATGACCCTCACAAAACAAAGCCAAAATGATCTTGGCATGATTAAAAGATAGCTCAGATAGTCAAGATGGGATTGGCTTTTAAAGAAGACAAGGAAGAAACAAGAAGAAAGTTTCTCATTAGCCTCTCAAGTTATTTACAGTGTTAGTCTCTGTATTAATTAACAAGAATAACAGAGAAGCTTCTATCATTTTATTTATACTACTAAATTTTATTAATCTAAAATTCATGCCCTGCAGAGTTCTTTTATATCAGAAGGCACTTGTTAAACACTCAGAACACTGTTCACAAGATACTCCAGGGGCACTTTTTCTCGGTGCATAACTCCTCCTTATACTTATGTTTAGCTTCTCAAATTATAAAGATCTCTGGAAAAAGCAGGCTCGCCTCATCTGGATCAGTAGACTCAGATAGAAGACTTTCCGCAGCTAGAATAATGTCATCCAAGTGATCAGTAGGAATGTTCAATTTAAGCAGGTCAATTTTGATGTGTGAAGGGAAATATCCAATATCTATGAGAAGGTTTACAGCTGCTGATGCAGTTCTTGGAAGCCCCATTTCCTTGAGAATAGATTCATTGCAAAGATAACAGAACATTAGCAGTGCAGTCTCTTTTAGGCATGTTAATATATGTACCAGATGGAATACATAAACAAGCATTATCATCCTAGAAGCATTTCTGCGTTCACAGAGAGGTCCTTGAGAAATCCAACAATAAACAACAGCATGATTGACAGGAAAAATGACCTTAGCTGCTGTTTTATTTTCGTCATTATTTTTGCATGCATCAATAGCAAAAGCCTCAAGAGATTCAATTTTCTGCGAAAGCTTGTCATCAGCCTTCCATGATGATTTTGAAGGTTTAGAACCCAAAGGCATTGCCCTAGCAGATGTCAGTAACTGAATATTTGCAGTCGCAATTGGGATAGGGATCGCCTTCAATTTGCAACCTGCAACCACAAACCTTAATATTTTCAGTCAAACTTAAAACAGACATTAGATGATAAAGATACCCACCACCAGAAAGAACACTATCCTAATTATATGCCTAGGCAGTATCACAAGATAATCAAAGAACTCACAAACAAAAATAGAACAAAATTTAATTGCCAGACATCATAACCAATAATTTCACTGCATTTGCAAACTCATCAAACCCAGAGAAAGAAAGAGAGAGAGAGACACACACACAATGTAGGTAACATGAACTTTTCTTGCTGTATAACTCTATCATTCAAAAAGACTCCGGTATCTATAGTGAAAATTACTCTTCTATAGGAGTATAATAACCAAGTTCTACAAATGTATCACTGTAGGGATAAAAAGCAAACCACAAAATCCTGAACCATTTGAGAAGGCTGACTTTTGTACAGGTATATTAACTGAAAATATATATATACTAATCATCCCTAATATTCCTTGAATCATAATCTCCTCCCAGTACATTGCATTTGCTCTTACAAATGCATGTCACCATAATAAATGGGACAATGGTGTATTCCGAGGTTAGTATCCTGAAAAGGGCAAACCTACCACTTACTTAAAGCCATGGGTGCTTTGGGTCTTACAAATACTTACAAACACAACGGTGTAAAGCGCAGCATGCTTTGCAGTTGGATAAAGCAAGCACAAAACCTACTGTCTGGTGCCCATGGTTCCACTCTTCCATCCTTTCCATCCCAAATGACAATGTGGCGTGACACTTACCATCCCTCACCGCCCTCCAATGAAAAAGAAACAACAGGCACAGAATAATAATATAAACCAAATGCATCCAGTAGTCAACAAACATTGGGTCTTTAAAATTGTGTAGATGTGTAGTCTGCTTCTTAGCATCATTCAATCATTTAGTCACTTGCACTACATCACTCTTACTTAAAAACTGTGTATAAGGAGAAAAGAACATATTGCATAGTCAATTTCATAGGCAAACCCGAATAACTCAATCAAAAACATCCCACAATTAGAGCAAAAGTTTGTGCAAGCATGACATTTGGTTGAACCAGAACATCTTTGCTACATAAGCTTAACAAACAAAAATTAACTGAAGTATCTCTGTTAAGGTTAACAACAACTTTAGTTGTCAATGGTATTAAATATCAATCGAGGGGATAAAAATCAAGCTGCAACAAAAATTAAGGAGGATCTATAAAGAATTAAGGCTTGGACTATGTGAACTCAGACCAACCCAGTGCATTTCAGCCAAAAAAAAAAAGTGAAAGAAAGAAAATGTGTTTTTTGGGACTGATGCTAAGACCATGTACCGGCAACGAGAGAAACAGCACCACAAAATAATCCACAAAAAAGTCCCACCACTTGCCCAATTGATCCTTCAAAGTCGTCCAAAAAAAATTAAATTCAATTGAATGAAATCCATCAAAATTTATGGAACCGAGAGAGAGAGAGAGAGAGAGAGAGAGAGAGGAATTAATTACCTTGTCCCAATCAATAGCACCCTACAGAAGATGATATGCCTGAACTTAAGTCTTAAACTGCGTTACAAAAATTAAAAGATAATCCTGTTAAATGCTTTTAAAAGAAAAAACATGCAGATTGTTTTGCAGCATTCATATAAGAAATACATTAGGAGAACACAGTTTAAAAGAGACCGAGGAGCATAGAAGACAATATACTTTATATGGAAATCAAATTGAGATATCAAGGACCTAGTAACCTAAAACAATGAGCTCAGGACTTCTCCAGGCACTATCTTGTTTTGCTGCCTCCCTTTATTGGTAGAGGTAAAAATGAAAGTCATAAATAAAATCAACCAAAGCATCTTAACAAAGCCTTATATCACCTATTAGAAATAAATCAGGTTTGGCAGTGACAGAACTTTTTCCCTTCGGGCTTCAAGCAAGGCCATACTTCATTCAACTGATTATGAATCATCATGTCATTCTTTACAGCTCTACTCTATCCAATGTTCCCTTGGATCAACCTGCAATAAATGTATACAAATATTTCTCTAAAGAAGATACAATTGCTTTTGCACGGACCATCTCGAATACAGTCCATGACTCCATGTACCCAAAAATCATTCATCATTTTGTTGTCGACTTTGATAAGACTAAAGATAGATATAATATAAAAGGTTACACCATGGACAAGTCTATGGTGTCTTTGGCCAGAGAAACGCAAGAGTTTTCAAGGAACAGTCAACAGGAGAATCTCTTCCCCTGGACAAAATTGTGTACTTGGCAATGCTATTGTGTTTAATGAATGCAGCTTTTAAAGGTTATAGGGATTGGAAAGCTATTAAGGATATCTTCTCCCATCCTTTGGTGTATGTTTTTTTCTTTGCAAAAAGATCCACATTTTTATTGCAACCATAATCCTTAATTTAATCAGAAGAAAATCATTCACAATTTTGGACAAACAAACAAGTCCACAGCAAATTGGTATACCCTATCCCATACGGTCCTAGAAACATTGCAACAAGGAATAAGCAAACTCTGAACACATGACTACTCTTCCACATGACAAATTTTAGGAGAGCGAACTGTGAGACACTCTTTAAAAGCAATAGATCATTAGTCTTATTTCTCAGAATTCAAGGAGTAAGTCTTTCTTTAAGGTGTGGTTCCTTTGCACCGGCTGTTGATATTGCTGACATTTTTAGATCCCGCTTCTCATCCAGTTGGTGTTCTTTCCTTGCAATACAATTATTTAAGTTATAAATGAAGATAGAACACTGACCCAACAAATGATAAAATTGGGTATAACCCTCTATCAACATGTAACAGAAAGCTATCCTGTTGACAACACCATTGTAACCGAAGAGTTGCAGCCAAGAGTTGCAGCCTCCAAGAGAATTTTCAGTTCAACCTCCTCTTCTAGATTCAAGTGAATCAAATTGGATGCACTCTCACATGTCAACATGTAGGTTGGTTTGTGAGTTATCTATTGTGTATTCTGCAATGCTAAAACAACAAAATATGGTTTGAAATTGTCTCCCGAAGGAGATTATTCTCAGCAAACTTCAATATGCACAAATATAATATAGAAAAGAGCTGAGAAATTTAAACTGATGCATGATGGTCCAAATATTCTATTAAAATGGAGTATCAATGTGCGCCAGGAATTCAAGACTATCCATCAGTTTGACCTCAAACTAAACAGAATATGAAAAACAGATTCATGCAACTACAACCCAACTAGTTTGAGACTTTAGGCGTAGTGCACAAAGTGATCTGTCTTCTGATTGTAATTAACTATAGATAGTTTAATTCTGAGCCAACATTCTTCAATAGTTCCATCAGTAAGTACAATTGTGAATATCTGAATAACTCTTTAAGCTTAAATGACCAAATAAAATCAAGAACATACTAAATGGCTGAAATGAAAAGCTTTAGACGTCACCAAGAAATGAACAATTGATTAACATGTACACGCAAGACATACTTGTGTAAAATATATATAAATATATCATATTTAATTAAAGGGTAGGTAACTGCTTAAAGTTTACCAATTTAACCTACCTCACAGAGGAGAGTATAATCTAAAAATGACATATATCACCCCACCTTAAGTCTCAGGCTCTCAGCAGTCCAAACAACACCTAAGCTCTTGTAAATTTGAACTCCAGCTGCCAGTATTTGTGCAATAGCCCAGTTATTGGACACAAAACATTGTTCAAATTGACTTCTAATCTTGCCAATTCCCATAATTATACCACCTGATCATCACCAATTTTCATTTTATCTTTGGCACTCTACTAATGGATAAATGAAAACTTTTGGGCATGGTGACATCCTTGAAATTGTAGGATTGAAAAACAATTCAGGACATGCTTCTTCTGCATGAAGGAAACAGTGTGTTAATGTTACCTATAAAAACCTAATACAGACCATTATTGAGGATGCCATTAAAAGTGTATTTTGTCGTAAAGATAACCCAAGTCATAGTGGGGCATGTGTTGCATCACCTTACACCAAGTGAAGTGAAACACACTCCAGATAGCATGCCAAGAGTGGAAGACACTGGCCATTCAAGTGGAACCAGGCAGCCAAGAAGCATCCAAACCCATTCTAGGCCTCTAATGTCTTTGATTCTTTATTGATGACAATCTAGAACTCAATCTTTCCTTTAGGCCAAAAGAAGAGGGGGGAGAATTGAAATGATGGACCAGTATGGTGGTTCTAGCCTATATAATTTTCTAATGGTGAGAACGAGCTTTGAGTTTAGGGCTTTAAAGAATACAACAGCAACTTCACCTTCTTTAGGTTTGATATAGTTAAGAAAAAGGAGAAATGGAGCACTTTTCATTTCATTCCTGGTGGCTAAAGAACATTAAGAAATTTATCAAGCTAAAAGATTTTTAAAAATTAGTTTCGTACATAAATCCTATAGTTGCAACAGAATGTACCTTCCATCAGTATGAAGTACTGCAGACACTGTAACAGCCTTGTTCCTTGTTTCAAGCTCATCCCCTCCATTGCAGGCTTCTCAGGAAACATGGGGTAATTGGCGGTATGCAAGAAGAGTGAAGTTCCTCTTCTCACTGCCTCTCTACCAAAAAAGGGACACATCATTAATACCAAAAACATAATTTAGATCCATATGACCCACGGTTTATTGATCTGAGCAAGATACGACTTATTTGAAATTAATTCAATGAAAATATCTAAATTATACCTATCTATTTTGCTCCCAGGCTGAACAAGACTGGATGGATCTGCAACATGTATCCAAACTTTAATCCGGCCTGCTTCCATGTTGCACTCAGAGCATCATCAAGCTGCAACCTATCCACCAATTAGCATATGAGCAGGCTTAAGGCATGTGACAAGAGATGAAATCACAGCAGATTGTAAAATTGAAAAAAGATCCCAAAATGTGTGAACCTCCAAGAAGAACCATACCTCATCAGCCTTGTCTACATCGATAGCATACACCTTCAAATGAGTAAGGTCCTTTCTGTCTAGAGCAAACAATTAGTAAAGTTTACACTGATGCGACAGTGGAAAAAAGTTTGTGCAAAATGTTCCCAATCATGTGAAGGCGATGAAGAGACATGTTACCACATTCTAAGTTCTTCACCAACCATTTTTTCTGGGACCAGGCAACAACAGCAGCAACAATAATAATGACAGATAAGTGAAAACCCTGACATTTAAACCTACCATAATAAAGGCAACACAAAACTTGTGCAAAATGTATTGATGCTTACAAACATTTTATCTAAAGAACAAGGATACAAGGGAAATGCATGTGTATGCATACATTTATGCACATGAAGTGCTAATATTTGAAGCACCAAAGACGACTTATGTGGAGGTCAAGTCAAGAAGTCCAACAGTGATAGATGCAAATAACCTTTTAAACTCCTCTAGGATATGTTGGATGTGCATCCACATCAAAATAAATAGTAACAATTGTGACCCCTCACAAAACAAGGCCAAGATGATCTCAGCATGATTAAAAGATAGATCAGATAGTCAAGATGGGATTGGCTTTTAAAGAAGAGGAAGAAACAGCAGGAAAGCTTCTCATTAGCTTCTCAAGTTATTCACAGTGTTACTGTCTGTCTGTATTAATTAACAAGAACAACAGAAAAGCTTCTATCATTTTATTTATGCTACTAAATTTTATTAATCTAAAATTCTTTCCTTGCAGAGTTCCTTTATATCAAAGGCAATAGTTATGGATTCAGAACATTGTTCACAAGATAATCCCAGGGAACTTTTTCTTGATGCATAACTCCCCCTTAGAAGTCATATACTTATGTTCAGCTTTTCAAATTATAAAGATCAATGGAAAAAGCAGGCTCACCTCATCTGGATCAGTAGACTCAGATAGAAGCCTTTTGCAGCTAGGATAATGTCATCCAAGTGATCAGTAGGAATGTTCAATTTAAGCAGGTCAATTTTCACGTGTGAAGGGAAATATAAGAAGGCTTACAGCTACTGATGCAGTTCTTGGAAGCCCCATTTCCTCAAGAATCTGACAATTGCAAAAATAACAGAACATTAGCAGTGCAGTCTCTTTTAGGCATGTTAATATATGTACCAGAAGGAGAGAGTATACTTAAACAAGCATTATCATCCTAGAAGCATTTCTGAGTTCAGAGAGAAGTCCTTGAGAAATCCAACAATAAACAACAGCATGATTGACATGAAAAATTGCCTTTGCTGCTTTTTTCTTTTCGTCATCATTTTTGCATGCATCAATAGCAAAAGCCTCAAGAGATTCAATTTTCCGCAAAATCTTGTCTTCAGCCTTCCATGATGATTTTGAAGGTTTAGAACTAAAAGGCATTGCCCTAGCAGATGTCAGTAACTGAATAAACTCCTGCAGTTCCTTCTCACCTACCTTCTATGCAAGCTTCTAAACCCGAAGGTAACCACATGGGGCTAATTTGACACATTTTGTTGCAGGAGGTGTTTAAGTGATTCTGGACCAAAGTCACCAAACCACGAGTTAAATTTTCAATATAAAATAAGAAAGCAATTTGATCAACAAGAGACTGGGGTATGAGTTAGGTTGTGCAAACAGACAAATTCCAGGGGCAAACTACTAATGAGTAATATGAAAATATGGCTATGTAATTAAAAAATAAAGTAAACAAATTTAAATCATAACAGGCAATCAATTCTTCTAAAAACATTTAAGGTCGACAGATGCTAAAAACATGAAAGCCAATTCGTTAATCTAAGGTTCAAATTGGACCAACCAAAAATTACTAAAACCATAGCAACATTGCTATAGATCCTGAATTCCCTGCTGCAAAACACAACATTCAAAAGGATAGCACCTCAAGCTGAAAATAATTTTAATAAATGCAAATCCTAGAAGTGAACATACAGTAGAATAAGATCAGAGCAGAACTTAAAAAAGAGAGGGTTCCACCCTCTAGTGAGAGGAAAAAAAAAATCAGAAACTAACAAAACTTCTAGCAACAAAGATGAAGAAATACCTGGACAGTTGATCAAGGACCATAAACAGCCCGTAGGCCTTTATTCTCTTGCACAGTGAAATAAATCTCATGTCTTGACAGCAATGGATGAGAACAATAGCCCTCAAGAGGCTCTGAGCTACCAAAGACCATCAGAAAAATATGAAAATAACATGAGGAGAGAAATGAAAACGACAGGCGATTGAAGTATAAAGTACCTCAGCTAACTCTTCTACTGTCACTAACTTGTTCTTTTCAAGAAGCTCTACTGAAGCAAATTCAAGTAGTGATGAATCCTACACAAGACCATTAGACCATCAATTTCACCACAATCCAAAATAATTAATTAACCATATCAAAAATCATCAGCATTCTGTTCTTCACAACAACCAGCCAAATTATCTTGAGCCTTTTGAATAAACTCAGAGATTCTGTATGATCAAAATTTTTTACACCAGGAACAACCAGGAACAATGTATCTGATTTGCTGAGGCTTGATGGAGGATGTGATGCCATTCTGCTTCCGAAAAGCAACAAGAGAAAAGGAAAAATGTAACCAGAAAAAGAAGAGTCAGCAAAATCCAACTGACCAGAATTTGAGAAAAAACACAAAATATGAATTGCAACACCTAGTGACCTATTTAAAATGCCACATTAGCTGTTTCAACTAGAACCAGATCTGACACCATCCAGTTCTTTTTCCCATCAGGTTTTTGAGCAACTGCAAGAAGTACCCTTTCTGAATCCTTCCTCTATTCCAATAGTGTATGCACTTTTCAATTTTCTCATCCAATTACCCTCCACTGCTCATCAAAACCTATTCTGCAATTTTTTTTTGTGGGGGGGGGGGGGGGGTGGTTGAAAGAAAAGAGCCCAAAATTGCAGAGGAGGAAAATCTCATAATCTTGACTTGCAATGTATATGTGGCATCAGCTTTTCATGAGAGTACTTCCAGCAACATGGTTGTTTGTAAAATTAACAATTGATCGAGAGAAATGTACTACATTATTTCGCGTCAAAATATATTTTTTCGACAAAAAAAGTAGTAGAAAAATAAGGGGAAAAGTCTTTGTGGATAAGTGTTCTAAAACACCCCCTTAGTTCGCATATGAATTAGGAAATGATGCCACCTAAGCTGCTAAATTGATATCTTTACCATAGGAACACGATTTCAGATATCTGTTTTGAAACTGTTACACACTTCGCAGGTTCACCCAGACCTAAAGCATTGGCATTTGTACAAAATATTCTGATAAATAAATAAATAATCAAAATTATTGCCAAAAGCACATCAAAACCACTCTAAAACCAAACTTGTTGAAAACCGATTCTCCAAGACTTTTTTGACAATCAAACAATAACTAACAAATAACCCCACAAGGTATACGGATATTACAACAACAATAACAATCTAGGCCTTCTATCCCAAAATTTGGAGTCGGCCATATGAGGGACAAATTCAAAAAATCGAAAAGAAAGGGATAAAGAAAACTAACTTGTTAGTTGCGTTGTTCGCTTTTGTTTTCACAAGAAGTCGACCTCTTTCAAGAAGCTGTCGAGGAGGCTGTGAATCGATCGGCTCCCAAGAAAGTAGTGTGGTTGGGACGACAACGGTCGTCATCGGAGTTGAATCCCTAGTTTAGAATTCCGGTGAGAGCGAAAAAATGCCAAGTCGTACGGACAACATCATCTTCGAGAAGAGATAGAAGGCAGTGAAGCAGAATGCAGAATTGAGCAGCTGTTAATGATGCGAACCGCCATAGCTTTACTTGTCCGAGAAATTAAACTATGAAAAATTGAAGTCTGGAAGCTGCATTTCCTTGAGAATCTGACAAGTAGAATAGATACATTGCAAAGATAACAGAACATTAGCAGTGCAGTCTCTTTTAGGCATGTTAATTAGTGTACCAGAAGGAGAGAGTATACATAAACAAGCATTATCATCCCAGAAGCATTTCTGCATTCACAGAGAAGTCATTGAGAAATCCAACAATAAACAACAGTATGATTGTCATGAAAAATAACCTCAGCTGCTGTTTTAATTTCGTCATTATTTTTGCATGCATCAATAGAAGCCTCAAGAGAATCAATTTTCTGTGAAAGCTTGTCTTCAGCCTTCCATGATGATTTTGAAGGTTTAGAACCCAAAGGCATTGCGCTAGAATAAACTCAGAGATTCTGTATGATCAAAATTTTTTACACCAGGAACAACCAGGAACAATGCATCTGATTTGCTGCGGCTTGATGGAGGATGTGATGTCATTCTGCTTCCAAAATGCAACATGAGAAAAGGAAAAATGTAACCAGAAAAAGAAGAGTCAGCAAAATCCAACTGACCAGAATTTGAGAAAAAACACAAAATATGAATTGCAACACCTAGTGACCTATTTAAAATGCCACATTAGCTGTTTCAACTAGAACCATATCTGACACCATCCAGTTCTTTTTCCCATCAGGTTTTTGAGCAACTGCAAGAAGTACCCTTTCTGAATCCTTCCTCTATTCCAATAGTATATGCACTTTTCAATTTTCTCATCCAATTACCCTCCACTGCTCATCAAAACCTATTCTGCAATTTTTTTTTGTGGGGGGGGGGGGTGGTTGAAAGAAAAGAGCCCAAAATTGCAGAGGAGGAAAATCTCATAATCTTGACTTGCAATGTATATGTGGCATCAGCTTTTCATGAGAGTACTTCCAGCAACATGGTTGTTTGTAAAATTAACAATTGATCGAGAGAAATGTACTACATTATTTCGCGTCAAAATATATTTTTTCGACAAAAAAAGTAGGAAAATAAGGGGAAAAGTCTTTGTGGATAAGTGTTCTAAAAAACCCCCTTAGTTCGCATATGAATTTAGAAATGATGCCACCTAAGCCGCTAAATTGATATCTTTACCATAGGAGCACGATTTCAGATATCTGTTTTGAAACTGTTACACACTTCGCAGGTTCACCCAGACCTAAAGCATTGGCATTGGTACAAAATATTCTGATAAATAAATAAATAATCAAAATTATCGCCAAAAGCACATCAAAACCACTCTAAAACCAAACTTGTTGAAAACCAATTCTCCAAGACTTTTTTGACAATCAAACAATAACTAACAAATAACCCCACAAGGTATATGGATATTACAACAACAACAATAACAACAACAATCTAGGCCTTCTATCTCAAAATTTGGAGTCGGCCATATGAGAGACAAATTCAAAAAATCGAAAAGAAAGGGATAAAGAAAACTAACTTGGTAGTTGCGTTGATTCGCTTTCGTTTTCACAAGAAGTCGACCTCTTCCAAGATGCTATCAAGGAGGCTGTGAATCGACCGGCTCCCAAGAAAGTAGTGTGGTTGGGACGACAACGGTTGTCATCGGAGTTGAATCCCTAGTTTAGAATTCCGGTGAGAGCGAAAAAATGCCAAGTCGTACGGACAACATCATCTTCGAGAAGAGATAGAAGGCAGTGAAGCAGAACGCAGAATTGAGCAGCTGTTAATGATGTGAACCGCCATAGCTTTACTTGTCGGAGAAATTAAACTATGAAAAATTGAAGTCTGGAAGCTGCATTTCCTTGAGAATCTGACAAGTAGAATAGATACATTGCAAAGATAACAGAACATTAGCAGTGCAGTCTCTTTTAGGCATGTTAATTAGTGTACCAGAAGGAGAGAGTATACATAAACAAGCATTATCATCCCAGAAGCATTTCTGCATTCACAGAGAAGTCCTTGAGAAATCCAACAATAAACAACAGTATGATTGTCATGAAAAATAACCTCAGCTGCTGTTTTAATTTCGTCATTATTTTTGCATGCATCAATAGCAAAAGCCTCAAGAGAATCAATTTTCTGTGAAAGCTTGTCTTCAGCCTTCCATGATGATTTTGAAGGTTTAGAACCCAAAGGCATTGCCCTAGAAGATGTCAGTAACTGAATAAACTCCTGCAGTTCCATCTCAGCTACCTCCTTTGCGAGCTTCTAAACCCAAAGGTAATCGCATAGGAATAATTAGACACATTTTGTTGCAGAAGGTGTTTAAGTGTTTTTGGACCAAAGTCACCAAACCACAAGGAGTTAAACTTTCAGTATAAAATAAGAAAGATATTTGATCAAGCTGAGACTGGTGTATGGGTTAGGTGGTGCAAACAGACAAATTCAAGGGGCAAACTACTAATGACTAACGAGTAATATGAAAACATGATTGTGTTATTAAAAAAAAATAAAGTAAATAAATTAAAATCATAACAGGCAATCAGTTCTGAAAACATTTAAGGTCCACATATGCTAAAACATGAAAGCCAATTTGTTAATCTAAGGATCAAATTGGAATGACCAAAAATTACTAAAACCATAGCAACATCACTACAGATCCTGAATTTCCTTCTGCAAAACACAACATGCAAAAGGATAGCACCTCAAGCTGAAGATACATTTTATAAATGCACATCCTAGAAGTGAACATATGGTAAAATAACAAAATGAGAGAGGATTCCACTCGCTAGTGAGAAAGAAAAAAATAATAATAAGAAACTAACAAAACTTTTAGCAACAAAGATGAAGAAATACCTGGACAGTGGATCGAGGTCCATAAACAGCCCATAGGCCTTTTGTTTTCTAGCACAGTGAAATAAATCTCATCTCTTGGCAGCAAAAGACGAGCACGATAAAGAGGCTCTGAGCTACCAAAGACCATCTGAAAAATATGAAAATAACATGAGGAGAGAAACAAAAATGACTATGGGGTTTGGAGTATAAAGTAACTCAGCTAACTCATCTACTGTCACTGAATTGTTCTTTTCAAGAACCTCAACCCAAGCAAATTCAAGTAGAGATGAATCCTACACAAGACCATCAGACCATCAATTTCACCACAATCCAAAATAATTAACTAACCATATCAAAAATCATGAGCATGGTATTCTTCACAATAACCAACCAAATTATCTTGAGCTTTTTGAATAAACACAGAGATTTCTGTACGATCAAAATTTCTACACCAGGAACAATGTACGTGGCTGCGGCTTGATGGCGGATGTGATGCCATTCTGCTTCCAAATAGCAACAGGAGAAAAGGGAATGTAATCAGAAAAAGAAGAATTAGCAATATCCAATTGACCAGAATTTGAAAAACACAAAATATGAATTGCAACACCTAGTGACCTATTTAAAATGCTGCATTAGTAGTTTCAACTAGAACCTGATCTGATACCATCCAGTTCTTTTTTCCCAACAGGTTTTTGAGCAACTGCAAGAAGTACCCCTTTCGAATCCTTCCTGAATTTCAATAGTGCCCCCTTTCGAAGTGTGCACTTTTCAATTTTCTAATCGAATAACCCTCCACTGCTCATCAATCATATTCTGCAATTGGGGGGGTAAAAGAAAAGAGCCAAGAAAGTAGTGTGGTATGAAGGTCTCACAGAGAGAGAGAGAGGGTAAAAAGATAAAAACCCAAATCTTGAAAGTCTTTATGACATTTCAGAAATTCAAGAAACCAATTCTTTCCTCGACCTTTTTGACATTCAAACAATAACCAACAAATAACTCCACAAAGTATACAGATATTCACTATGTTTGGATGGAGAGAAAAGAAGAGAAAATGAATGATTTTAATAGAAAATCATTCCTTTTCCTTCCTTTGAGAGTTTTAGAAGGAGAGAAATGAGAAGAGTTTTAATAATAAAAGTTTTCTTCCCAAAACTGGGAAGAAAAGGAGAGAAAGGGAGAGAAAAAGAAAAGTTATTTCACAAATATATTAAATTTACTAAAAGATGATAAAAAAATTTTTAATTCCAAATAAATTCTAAGTTATTTTCTTTTTTTCCTAAAACCCCCAAATAAAGTGAAAAAAAAATCTCATCCACTCTTTTCTTTTCTTTTCTTTTCTTCCCTAAACTCCCAAACACTAAGCGTTAGAAAAATAAAATTTAAAAAGAAAAGAAAACGAATGAAGAAAACTAACTTGGTAGTTGCGTTGATTCGCTTTCGTTTTCGCAGGAAGTCGAGCTCTTCCAAGACACTGTCATGGAAGGTGTGAATCTACTGGCTCCCAAGAAATTCGTGTGGTATGAAGGTTAGAGAGAGAGAGAGAGAGAGAGACGGAGAGAGAGAGAGAGAGGGTTTGAAGATAAAAACTCAAATCTTGAAGGTCTTTATCTTGAAGATAAAGACCAATTCTCCAAGACATTTCAGAAATTCAAGAAACCAAATCTTTCCTAGACCTTTTTGACATTCAAACAATAACCAACAAATAACTCCACAGAGTCCACAGATATTCAATTAGAAAGATAAAATTAAAAAAAGAAAAGAAAACGAATGAAGAAAACTAACTTGGTAGTTGCGTTGATTCGCTTTCATTTTTGCAGAGTGTCGAGCTCTTCCAAGACGCTGTCATGGAGGGTGTGAATCTACTGGCTCCCAAGAAAGTAGTGTGGTATGAAGATTAGAGACAGAGGGGGGGGGTTTGAAGATAAAAACCCAAATCTTGAAAGTTTTTATCCTCCAAGACATTTCAGAAATTCAAGAAACCAAATCTTTCCTCGTCTTTTTTGACATTCAAACAATAACCAACAAATAACTCCACAAGGCAAACAGATATTAAATTAGAATAAATAAAATTAAAAATGAAAAAGAAAACGAATGAAGAAAACTAACTTAGTAGTTGCGTTGATTCGCTTTAGTTTTCGCAGGAAGTCAAGCTCTTCCAAGACGTTGAATCTACTGGCTCCCAAGAAAGTAGCTTGGTATGAAGGTTTCAGAGAGAGAGAGATGAAAACCCAAATCTTGAAAGTGTATGGGTAATGGGATTATGCGAGGGCTGTGAGAGACGTTACGTTTTCAAAGGAGTGACCGTGTGGGAAAATTACCTTATTTGCCCCTCCTCTTAACCGTATTATTTCAAATATTGTTTCTACTCCTCTGAGAAAAAACTAAATAACACTTTCTATTATTTTTACTGGGTAAACAAGTAAAGAAATAAACGGTGATATCTTTATTATTTTTTTTTTTTACGATAGAAACCAAATTTTTGATCACAAGATCAAGAAAGAAGGTTATTGTCACTGAGTTATCTTTTTAAAAACTAAATGATGATATCTTTATCCATATTCTAATGTTTCTATCTGATATTCAATTTAAATTATAACTATTATTTATCATGTATTCATTTATTTAATTATATATCTAAAACAAGTAGACATAAAACTAGCATTATCAATAGCTTGACATGGGTTAGCATCTAAGTCAATAATAAAGTTTATTTTAAGAGAAATAATTTGAGATATTGATAGAATGTTTATTTTAAGAGAAATACTGTTATAGTAAAAAAATTTTATTAATTAATATTGTTAAACGTTCTACTTTTTTATAAAATATTTAATAACAAATCAAGTAATATCTTGATTTTGTACTATCAAAACCAATGAATCTAAAACTTCAAAAAGAAAAAAAAAAAAACCTTTTTTTTAAAAAAACAAAGGAGCCATTTCTGGCAAATTTTGACATCCACCGTTCATCTCATTGCACTATTTGAAAAATAGCAAATAAATTAACACTCCCATAGTTTTTTTTTTTTTGGTTTCTCGCCTAACCACAATTTGGATCCTAGAAAAGTTAAAATTTCTCTCAAAAGGAAAATTCATTTTTTTATGTTATTCATAACAAATATTTTGTTGTTATTCATAACAAATATATTGATGAATACTAATAATACAATAAGTAAAACTTGTAGACATGTCATTTACAGGACATGTTGTGCTTCATTAGATAGGGTTGCATGCGTAAAACTTGTAGACATCATTTTCATTTTTATAGTATTTTTCGCTTACTCCAATTCTCTCCGGTGTAGGGTTGGATCTTAAAAGCATTAAGCTGTTAAACATGGTTGAGAAATTTGGTCACATCTCCTGTCATGTCACACCGGGACATACATTAATGCGCCTCATCATCAATGCTTATCGCCTTAAAACTCGGTTTCATTTAGTAAAATAAAACTCAGTTTGTTTAGTAAGCAAAAGGGAACTCGTTTAAATCGAGGTTGAACTCGAGGTATGAAATTTATACCTGCAGGGAACGCCACAGGAGCAATTGTAATATCAAGTCCAAATCCATGAAATCAGAGCAGCAATGGAAAAAGACAAGCAAAATCACCAATTTTCCTCTGGGCAACCAGCAATATTGGTTTAAGGGGGCAAAATTATCACCCCCGCTCTACAACAACAAACTAAACTGTTTAGAATTACAAAAACAGTCCTGATAAGTTACAACTCATGCATCTCCGGATGATGAGAAAAGGTAACGATGGCATCAGGCATGCTTATTCTATGATGACGAGGTGTTATATGTTGGGCACACTTGACTGAAACCCATGAGCAAACCGGGAACATTAGGGATATATAGGAAGGGAAGAGCAGCAGGGGAGTCCGTTGCAATGTTTGCAACATCTAGTCAATCAGAAATGCGCTAAGCTGTATGCTAGGATCCAACAGAGCTGCAATAAGATGTCTCCGCTATTATAAGATGCATTTTGGACAAGTAAATATAAATGTTAAAGTTTGAGCACCAGTGGTGAAGATTAAACAAACGTATACAGTACCAGAAAAAGAGTTAAAGATGCAAAAAGCCCTTCTTGAAGGAGTGCACCGTGACCTCCAAAATCCTCTTCATCTACCTTGAGTATCAGGGAGTAGTACCCATATATTATTCCGGATGATAATGCTAGGAACCTGGAAGCCAGAATTTTAGCAGCACATCAGACCCTACATCCTAAAAGCATTATAAAGCATTTTCACCAGCCACACTAAAATTTGGACCAACTCTTTCCCCTTTTAGACACTATTGATGAGATGATAATTGTGCCCGGCAATTGCTTTAACACAACTACTGTTGAAAAAGGCTTATAAGAACCACAGGACCGCCCACATGATTCTGGAGTGGGGTGTCTAACCCCAGGCCAAGGTTTTACCCCCATGTGAACCACTGGAATGGCTCTGTGATTCAGTTAGGAGTTTGAGATTCTCACCCTCAACCCGGTTACTCATTCCTCTTTAGGGAAGAACTACAGGCTCTGCCCTCCCTGATAATAATATGGAAAAGAAGAGAAAAAGGTCAACAGGGCACCATCTATCATGTCTTTTCTCTTCTCAAAGTTAATTTAGAACAACTTGCTCTTCCACTTTGAGGTGTGTTCAAGCAAACAGCATTATCAATGGATATAAGCATACAAGAAACATAAAATTGGTCAGTTAAATTATATATTCAGACGACTCTTTGCCCAGTGCCTCTAGATTTTGGGGTTACACCAAATAAAATCCACGGAAGATTAAAATCCATATACAAGAGCATTCTTTATCATTGACTCAACTGGCACACAGCTTTATGTTTTAGAAAATTATGTATCACATTGCACGATAGCATATAATCTAAGTATTGCCATCACCATTAGTAGTTCTGTAGATGGTCAGTTGAGTATACAAAGATTTATTTGGCAAAATTTGAAAAGCCTAATAGCACAGCGTACCCCAGTGATACACGATATATGCACAGGAGGAAAAGCGTAATGGGGCCATAATACAAGAAGAGGGAGAACTTGTGAGCAGAAAAAGTAATAATTTTTAGGCTCCTTTTGCTTAATGGAAAATGTGGTTCTTGAAAACATCCGAATCATCTTTTCCATGTTCATGTGCTGAAAGGATGAATTGGTTTAAGAGAATATGTTCCATAACCTGAAAAAAATATAATGCACTTTTACGTGCATATTCTTTTTTGTTTCTAAGGAGTGAGGGGAAGGGTTTGGAACAAACTGCATAGGATAATATAATTGAAGAACATTTAACATTCATATATAGTGGCCAATGGTGCAACAAACAAATATTGGTAGTTTAAGTTTATTTTTCTCTTTTCTGTGGTTCTCTCTCTCTCTATCCATTCTTCCTACTCTTTTTTCCGTACCTCATTCCTTACCCAGTTATACCCCATTTGCAAGTGTTTCCTGGGAAGGTAAAAGCTAAGAATTTGTTTTTGTCAGGTAAAGTCCAATCACCAGCAGGAGAGGAGGAATTCAGGAATAGTAAGGTGGGTGGACCTGTGATGGAATAGTCTTGACCAACGAACAGCCTACAACACCTAGTCCTACTATTACGGCACTAACAAAGATAGAGTGACGGGTAGAAAAAGAAATTGATTCATCATCTATGACATCAACCCATCCTGTGATTCTGAACTAACAGATTTTAAAATGCCAATGACTCTTTGGTCTAGTGGTACCAAATGCTCCTCTCCTGAGGTCTCAAGTGCGATCCCATATCCTCCCTCCCAAGATGATGCACTCCTTTGTAGCCCCGGGGGATGATGCACTCCTCTGTAGCCCCCCCGGGGGGGGGGGGATTCTATCTAAAATAAGTGAACTTTTCTTGCTGTATAACTATATCATTCAAAAAGACTCCGGTATCTATAGTGAAAATTACTTTTCTATAGGAGTATAATAACCAAGTTCTACAAATGTATCACTGTAGGGATAAAAAGCAAACCACAAAATCCTGAACCATTTGAGAAGGCTGACTTTTGTACAGGTATATTAACTGAAAATATATATATACTAATCATCCCTAATATTCCTTGAATCATAATCTCCTCCCAGTACATTGCATTTGCTCTTACAAATGCATGTCACCATAATAAAGGACAATGGTGTATTCCGAGGTTAGTATCCTGAAAAGGGCAAACCCGCCACATACTTACAGCCATGGGTGCTTTGGGTCTTACAAATACATACAAACACAACGGTGTAGAGCGCAGCATGCTTTGCAGTTGGATAAAGCAAGCACTAAACCTACTGTCTGGTGCTCATGGTTCCACTCTTCCATCCTTTCCAACCCAAATGACAATGTGGCGTGACACTTAACATCCCTCACCCGCACTCCAACGAAAAAGAAACAACGGACACAGAATAATAAAATAAACCAAATGCATCTCGTAGGCAACAAACATTGGGTCTTTAAAATTGTGTAGATGTATAGTCTGCTTCTTAGCATCATTCAGTCATTTAGAAACTTGCACTACATCGCTCTTACCTAAAATTTATGTACGAGGAGAAAGAACATATTGCATTGTCAATTTCATAGGCAAACCCGAATAACTTGATCAAAAACATCCAACAATTAGAGCAAAAGTTTGCGCAAGCATGGCATTTGGTTGAACCAGAACATCCTTGCTACATAAGTTGACCAAACAAAAATTAACTGAAGTATCTCTGTTAAGGTTAACAGCCACTTTAGTTATCAACGTTATTAAATCACAATCGACGGAATAAAAATAAAGCTGCACCAAAAATTAAGGAAGATCTATGAAGAACTAAGGCTTGGACTATGTGAATTAAGACCAAACCAGTACATTTTAACCAAAAAAAGTGAAAGAAAGAAATGTGTTTTTAGGTACTTACGCTAAGACCCATATACCGCCAACGAGAGGAACAGCTCCACAAAACAATCCACAAAAAAGTCCCACCACTTGCCTAATCCAGTGCAATACGTCTCCCAATTGATCCTTCAAAGTTCCCCAAAAAATTGAATTCAATTGAATGAAATCCAACAAAATTTACCCGGGGGGGAGGGAGAGAGAGAGAGAGAGAGAGAGAGAGAGGAATTAATTACCTTGTCCCAATCAGCTTCGGGATCTAACAATTTGGAATAAGTAAAAGGAGAGGCGTTCTCGTTGTTCTGCAGTTGCTTGAGACTCGATTTGGGGTTTCCCGATTTCGATTCTTTCATACTCGATTTCTGAATAAACACCGAAAATGATGGAAACAAGTGTGTGTTTGAAAGAATTTGCCCCTTGATTTTGTTCTTAACTTGAACAACAGGGTATACTAAGGCTAGGGTTATTCACTGTTGATCGACGACATGCGGAAAACTTGGAACTGGAAAACAAAAAAAAAAAATGCAAATTTTTTAAAGCATTTTGGAGACGTAGATGCAGATTGGAGGAATAATTAAAAACAAATACTAATTAACTGTAATTAAAAAAAAAAAAAAAAAGCTTTAGGATTAATCAAGTGAGGGCTCTACTTGGGTCAAGTAAAGTCCTTGGATAAGTAAAAATGGTGGGGTGTTCGTAGCCGTCGAATGGGAATATTTGCACGTTCCCCTTTGGCTGGTGATGAGAACAAACACGAGAACACAGATCGAGATCGAGATCGAGAGAGAGAGAGATAGGTGCTGTGTGGTCTGACGTTCGATGATTACGAGACGAGAGAAGAGGGGTTCAGGGGCGGGGGAACGAAAGTACAAGTAGAAGGAACGAGTTCTTGATTCCTATTCCTGTCCTTTGTACGTATGGAATGTAAGATTTCTCTGTCGCTGACGCTGGGATGACAGCTCCTTCTCCTTCTCGAAGGAATTTCCTTACCCAATCAGAATCAGGGAAACTATGAAGTACGTGCGCCTTGTCCACGCGCTTCTTCTCCAAAGGAAATTATTGGCTGTCTGGTTTGATTTACAATTGATTCATTTTTTTTTTTAATTACGTAAATTAAAACCTATACTATTAATAAATTTAGTTGTTGGATAACTTGATTTGAAGTATTTAATCAATTATTTCAATTTAATTTATTTAAATAATAAAATATATTTTCTATTTAATTCAACTCAATTCATAAAATTAATGATTTTAAATAACTCAACAAAATTAGATCGCTTTACTAAATTTTTTATCAAAGAAAATGAGTATTTGATTAATAAAAATTGATAAGCATTTTTTTTTCTTTTTTCTTTAGAAATGTGAGAGTTTTTTATAGTAAAAAAAATGTAATTCTTGAAGAAAAAAGAAATAATGGTAAGAAAAGATTAGCAAAGATTTTTCAAACACAATCAAGAAAATAAAAATATTGATTGTTTTTTTTCTATTACTCAAACATTTTTTATGGATAATGGTTTTAGACCCAGCTGGAGGGATCAGTACTTGAAAGGTCTACAAAAGACAGCTAACGATCGATATTTAAATATGATTATTTATCGAAGGGGATCAGTTGTCTAAATCTCTAGAACGATAGGTCTCAGTCGCCCCGTCAGCCGAAAATGATTCGACAAACAAAAGTAATCGTCCTGATCAGGCATTCAACCGTAGGGTATTCAAGCGAACGAGTTCTAAAGACTCTTTATCAGTCGAACGACTGATCGATAGACAATGGCTTTAATGACTCTAAGGAAATGTCAAAATATCCTAACGACTTCTACTTCCTATTTGAGAGTAATATCTTTAGAATCTTTCAGTTAAGGAAATGATCCCATCAGAAAATAAAAGTTTTCCAAAAGATGAAAATCACAATCAATACGAAATATTGAATCCTCGAAATTTCTAGATCGACTCGATAAGGAAAGTAGGGTTGAAGCATTTCAGCGACGCACGACTTTCATAGGTATAAGGTATCTTAAAACCCTGTAAGCCGGGTATGCTCTCTTGGTCTCACACATTGGACATTCGAATCATAGGAAATCACTCCCTTGAACTCACAGTTTATTTTTATCTCATTTGAAAATCGTTCTTTTTTACTTGAGTGTCAAAATCTCCCGCCGGAGCATCCTCAGGCGGTTTTTACAGGCACTACGCCCTCTCGATGGTAATTGTTCAAGTCTATAAGGAGTCGGTATCTGTAGAATTATAATCCGTCTTCAACAGATTTGCGCCATTTGTGGGAACAGATTAGAGCAATTTCTGTTATTCTAATAACTATGCTTCCGAAAACCAGAGCATTCTCGAAATCCGCCCCTGTTGTAGAATGACGCACTGCAACACTTTCTAAAGTCACCCTTCCTATAGCATTCGATCGCTCCGTTCGTGATTATGTGACATTCCCTTGCCCACCTCATCAGGAACAGGCCCTGCAGTCTGTGATCCCCGGCCAGCCGATTGTGGCCCCTGCTCCAGAGCAAATCGAACGCTCCCAGATGGAAAGGCTGGAGTCGAAGATTCAAGACATGAGCAAACAATTGGTGGACTTTAGCCACGCCCTTAGGCCTGAGGGTCAATTTTCTATTGGGGGGTCTAGGCGCCCCAATGATGACCATCGCCCCTGTGCCCTGAAGTATCCGAAAACTCTAGATTAGCCCCCTGTGATCTTCGAAAGCAGGTCGAGCAACTTGTTGTTGACGAAGTCAGACGGGCCAATGTTTAGGGAAACCAAACCTCCCCTCATTCTTATACTTCACCTTTCAATCCCAAGATCTCTTTAGAGGCTATGTCTCACAACGTACTCCTGCCCCCATAGAAAGGTATAATAGGACAACAAACTCACGGGATTATGTGGCCCATTTCGTGACTATGATAGTTTCTAGAAATATGTCCGATGCGGCCATGTGCAAATATTTTTTCACCACTCTTTTCGGAAAATGCACTAACTTGGTTCAATTCTCTTCCGCCGTTGAGCATAAGGACTTTCTCTCAACTATAACAACAGTTCGAATCATATTTCGTGATAAGTAGAGGGGTCAAGAGAAAGTCCATCTTACTGTTATCGTTGCACTAGAAGGAAAAAGAGTCCCTAAGGGACTTTCTGGAAAGATTCAAAACACAGATGAAGAGGGTTCCATCTTTAAACCATTCAATTGTGCTGGCTGCGCTATTAACAAAACTACGACATTCCAGCATGAAAGTGTCAATCACGAAAAATCCTCCTGCTACTATTCATGAATTTTACGCGCGACCCGAAAAATATATTGCAACTGAGGATGTTGAGACGTTCGACCACATGAGGGATCAGTCAGTTCGAAAAGAGTGTAACCGATCATCTAGAAGGTCTCCACCAAGGAAGAGCCGAGCAAATCCCCCTCATTCACGGAGGTATAACAAGTACACCCAATTGAACGAGACCCCTGGTCGGGTCTTAGCTTTAATCAGAGACAAGCCATACATCCGATGGCCCCCACGGTCGACTGAGCACGACAAGCTTCCTATTGATCGGAGGATCTAAGTCGTCCAGCTCATATCGTTCGTACGCGTCGTCAATAAGGGATGGAATTCCTGAATGGGTGGACGCAACCCCTTTATCTAAAAGGTTCCTATCGCTCGGAGGGTTTAAGTCGTCCAATTTCTATCGTTCGTACGCGTCGTTAATAAGAGATGGGACTCCGTGAATTGGCAGACGCGGCCCCTCTAACTAAAAACTTCCTATTGTTTGGAAGGTCTAAGTCATCTAGCTCCAATCGTTCATACGCGTTATCAATAAGGGATGGAACTCTCCGAACGAGTGAACGCGATCCCTCTATCTAAAAGCTTCCTATCGCTTGGAGGCTCTAAGTCGGCTAACTCCTATCGTTCGTACTCGTAGTCAATAAGAAATGGAACTCGTCGAACGGGTAGACATGACCCCTTTATCTAAAAGATTCCTATCACTCAGAGGGCCTAAATCGCCTAACTCCTATCGTTCGTATGCATCATCAATAAAGGATGGAACTCCTCAAACGTGTGGACGTGGTTTCTCTATCTAAAAGATTCTTATCGCTCAGAGGGACTAAGTTGCTCAACTCCTATCGTTCGTACGCGTCATCAATAAGGGATAGAACTGCTCGAATGGGTGGACGTGGTCCCTCTATCTAAAAGTTTCCTATTGCTCGGAGGGTCTAAGTCGCCCTGCCCCTATTTTTCGTATGCGTCGTCAATAAGGGAATGAACTCCCCGGACAGACGGACGCGGCCCATCTACCTAAAAGTTTCTTACTGAGCAGAGGATCTAAATCACCCTGATTCTGTTGAATAGACGCAACAAGGATCACAACTGAAAGTAACAAAATAACCTCTATCGATGAAAAAGCAAAAGTTTCTTATTAAGCAAGCAAAAGTCGTCGGGTATAAAATTTCAAATGAAAGCTATACAGCCGGACTCTGAGTATTTGTCGCTTCTTCGACAGGGGGCAAAACGTCGCTTAGATCCATACAACGGATTATCTTTTCAGCGCACTTTAATCTCTCAGACAATTTACGTTGGGAGTTTTTGAAGATAATTGCATCCTTCGCACGGGACTCCTCAAGCTTAGCTATTCTGTGTTCCGCCGTTCGAAGCGACTCTTTCCGAAATTGGGCCAACTTCTCGATTGACTAATAACGTGCCTCGCGTACCGAGACTTCCGATTTCAACCGTTCATGTTGCCCTTGGTACTGGGCCAATTCCGATCGAAATTTTCTCAACTCTTCCTCTTTCTGATTGAGTAACGCACCGAACATGTTCTCGGTCTTTGTGGCCTCTTTCTTCCGAACAGGAATCTCCTTCTACGCTTGAATTGGGTGAGTTAACTCAGAAAGACATCCCTTTAAGTGACGTATCACCCGTTTTTCCTGTTGTTCTTGAAATTCGGCAAAAGCTATAGTGTGAAAGGAAAACTAATTCAACAGAGGAAAAAATGAGAAAAAACCCAACAAATGTAGAGAAGGCGATGCCATTAAATCTAAGGACTTAAGAGCCCCGCCGACTTGTTCATAAGATATCCTGTGGAAGTCGAGCTCATATCGATGAAAGTCAAACCGATTGGTGATGCTATCCGCCTCAGTCAGGTTTATGTAGCCATACTACATATCCCCAGCACAAACAATAGCGATTCCATATTCTTTTGAGCCCTTCTTACCATTGAATGACTAAACAAAAATAGCAGGTGGAAAAACCGCCCCTTCAAAAATCTTGCGCTTTCCTTTACACGCAGGCCAAATCAAAACAACAGAGGAGGGTTCTGCCATCTTGCCTCTTGCGACCTTGGAAACATTCGCTTTTGTTGTGGCGCCAGACGAAGGATCACCTCCCGATCCTCCCAATTTGTCCACACCAACACTTATTTCACCCGACATACTACCTTCGTCTAAAACGGTAGTCTCCCTTGGTGTAACTGCGATCGGGGCCGAATGATCAGGTACAATCACCAATACAGACGAGAGAGAATAAATTGTCCTCCTCTTCACTGGAAGAGGTGGCGACTCCAAAAGGGTCTCAAACGCCCCAATAGAAGATCCTAAGATGGTCTTAGACGCCCCGATATCCTCCTGAAGGGACCTTTTCACATTGGGTCGAACTAGCTTATCAACAGTGACATTCTCTAGCACAATGCCATCACGAGAATCTAAGAAATCAATCAGTTCGATCCTCCCCCTCTCTGACAAAATGAGCCTGTCAATTTTTCTCTTTTCCCCGATCAACAGGCTGGCCAAGGATAACATCTGATTATCCAGTAGGGACTCGACCCATATGTTTCGATCAGTGGATCTGTAATAACTACTGATGGATCGAATGAAACAACTATATTTTGATGTGGCTGAGGGTTTCAGCCACAAAGAAGGCACCCCATCGGTTTCGGGCAGCATGGACATGTGATCTTTATTCAAGAACTCAATATAAAAGAACTGCATCCAGCTCTTATCAATGGATTATTTATAACAAAACCTCAAGTTGGACTCAGGTCGGGTTTGTAACTTGTACCAGCCTTTGATTGAATTGCTATTTCTACATCTCATCAAAATGAAGATAGATGACAAGATGTCAAAATTGAAACGAAAACAATAAAACCCCAACAAGGCAGTCACAACAACCACCAGACACCAGACACTTGGGATTAGAAGGGTTGGAACTTTTAGTCCATACTTAACCGATTGGAAGTACATCGGTACGCAACCCATTGGCGCCATATTGGCCCTATCGACTTCTGTGATAGATACCGGGGTATAATCATCCCCCATCAGCATCTCAGTTTGCACCTCTTGAGTTCCCTTAAAGACATAGTACTCGCAATGTCGTCGATATTCAGAAAGGTCTGAGAAGCGGACATTTTTACCATTGTTTCTAGAAATGACTTTTCTGACAGATCTCAAAGAATGGTTAAAAGAACAACCGGTAAGGGTAATGGGGTGTGTAATCCTCTGGTGAATACAAATCCTTATGAGGCGTGCGGAAAACGATTCCCAAAAATCGAAACAACAAAAGTCGCACTAAAAAACTTTGCGCCTTTCCAGCGATCATAACTCAAGTTGCTTTTCCCAAGAAAAAGTGATGTGAGTCGGGAGCAAATAATGAGATGTGATCCTAGGCCCAGCTGGAGGGGTAGCTCTTGAAAGACGGCTACCGATCGATGTTCAAATATATCTACCGAACGGTCTTAGTCGCCTAAATTTCTTGAATGATGGGGTGTCAGTCACCCCGTCAGTTAAACATGATTCGTCAAGCAAAAGTAATCGCTCTGATCGGGTATTCAACCGTCTGTCCTTCAAACGAATGAGTTCTAAAAACTCTTTGTCAGTCGAACGACCAATCGATAGACAACGGCTCTAACAACTCTAAGGGAAAGTCAAAGTATCATAACGACTCCTACTTCTTATTTGAGAGCAGTCTCTTTAGGATATTTCAGTTAAGGAAATAATCCCACCAGAAAACAAAAATTTTTCAAATGATGAGAATTACAATCAATTCGAAATATTTAATTTTCGAGATTTTCGGATCGGTTTGATAAGGAAAGTAAGGTTGAACCACTTTAACGGCGCACGACTCTCACAGGTATAAGGTATCTCAAAACCCTGCAAGTCAGGTACACTCTCTTGACCTCACACATTGGGCACTCGAATCACTCACTTGAGTTCTTAGTCTGTTTCTATCTTATTCAAAAATTGCTTTTTCTGACTTGAACGTCAGAGTTTTCCCGTCGAAGTATTCCGACGGTTTTTGCAGGTACTACACCCTCTTGACGGTAATTGTTCAAATCTATAAGGAACTGGTATTTGTGAATTCATAACTCACCTCTAATAATTTTAATTAGATATGAAGAGTGTTTATTTTCCGGGCACTTCTATACTCTAATATCAAGAAAAAAATAATTAATTCATTCATTAACTTGATGTTACATCAAATTTCAAATAAAAATAGGATCATAAGTCATATTTTGATGTTAACTAAGGACGTGTATCGGGTCCGAGAGTGATGTGGTAACGTGGTGGGTCGGGTCTAGAAGTAAACAGGATTAAACCGGGTCCAAGTTAGCTTTGCAAGTCCGAAATAATGGGAAACGCGTGGAGGTGGACCCACGTTACAGAAAAATCTTCTTCAATCATGTTCGATTCATTTTTGACTTCAAATGGAAGAACGGCCAAGTGCCAAGTGCCGACACAACTCTCTTCTGTCTCTCTCTCTCACACTCTGTTTTCTCTTATCTTATATAAGACCCCAACCAAATTCCACATCTTCAACTCTCTCTCTCTCTCTCTGTGTGAAAAATGGCGCAGGAGCAAAGTGGGGGTTTCTTTGCGTCGATCATCTCGACCCTGTTCAATTTCAGCAACGATATGCACGAACCTGTTCTGGGTATGTCCTATCCATGTATTGTGTAGTATGACTTTAATGAGCAAGATTTTCTATAGGAGTGATCTCGTCATCGTCAGGCGGTGGGTTATGAAGGGTTTGAAGTTATAAACCCAGATGGAGGAACTGATGATGCTGAGGGAGAAGCCGACAAAGGAAGATGGAAACGAGAGGTGATTCATTTTTCACTTTTATCTTTGGGACCCAAAAATTAATTTGATTTGGGATCACCCGTGAGAGGAAAAAAAAAGGAAAAATGGAAGAAAATAATATTCAAGATTTTAGAGGCAGTAAATGAAAACTCGATTGACTGGTTTTAAGAGCCAGTTATCACAGCTGTAGAAGAGAGAAACAAAGAGAAGATTTATTACGTCAGGAGTTTCACATCCAGGAGTTTACAAAGAAAAATTAAAACTGCAGACATTATCTAAAGAAGAAAAGATTACAAAGGAAATGGCTCCCTGTCTCCATAGCATGTGTTAAAAGGATGAATCCATGACAATGGACTTATGGAATGAGACGGTTATGATTTATTCCATCAGGAGTTTCACATCCAGGGGTACAATTAGGTGTTAGCAATCTCGATCTTCCATAAAAGTATTCGGAAATATAATCTTAATGTCAACTACATGAACAATACTTCCTTTGAGGGGAATACCATTTCCAATTAATTAAACCGGAACAACCAAGTGAAGTGAGGGAAGTAAATACATGTCAGAACTTTCTCTGAGCTCAGAAATTCATTAAACAAGCGACAATTAAAAAAACCTACAATCGAGCACCAAAATCATCAAATTGAAGCAGAAACAACTGAGACCAGAAAACCCACGTGGTATGACCAGTATTCAAGTCAATCCCCCCGCCCCCCCAAAAAAAAAGGGGAAAAAGATAAAAGATATATATATATATATATATATATATATTTATATGTATATATGACAAGTGGAGAGGCATGTTCTTCAGAGGTGACCTAAAACATTAAATTCTGGTACGACTTATGATTCTTTGAACACAATCTTGGCATAATAGTTTATATGCAATGGAATTAGCAGTTACAAAATATTACTTCCCTCCCCCCCCCCCCCACCCCCAAAACAAAAAAACCCAAAAAAAAAAAACCTTTTTTCTGACCATGTGCAGCAGCCGTAATTGCCAAAAGTATAGGATAACACCCTGTGTCAGTGGCAGTACTTTGCAACATCAATGAGCATGGGCAATATCGGCCAAGGATAGGGCCGGCATATAAAAATCTATCCTGTTCAATTCTTAATAAGGCAACTTGACAAAGAGGTAACTGTAAGTATTTTCTTGTTAATGGACTAGTCAAATAAAGTAAATTTACACCCAAAATGGAAATGAGCAATGCTAATAGAGGCCCGTTCATGAGGGTCCAGTAATTAGCCAGAGGACAAGATAAGGGGAACATACACCAGTAGCGAGGAAGTGAGGAAAATCTCCTGGAAGAAGCCCCCCCATAGGAGGTGTTAAGCTTGACGGAGCCGCCCTGCTGGATGGAAGTAAGGCAGGTTCAGGTGGGCTGTTCAGAAATTGTGTAGGGGAGTGGATGCATGGCTTTTGGGCCAATGTGGGAGCCACTAATGGTAAGATAGCGGAGCTTTGGGGGTTGAAGGAGGGGCTGCAGGTTGCTAGAAGAGGGTCCATAAGGGACCTCTCGGTGGAAGGTGATTCGCTGACTGTTGTTAGAGCGGTGAATAAGGGTGTTGGAGCCAATCACCCTTGGAGGAACCTAATATTGTACTGTAAAGACCTCATGAATGAGCTGGGTATTGCAGAGATATTCCATGTTTGTAGGGAGGTCAATAGGTGCGCGGATAAGTTAGCCGAGCTGCCCCTACCAAAGTGGTGGCTGTCTTAGGCTTGGATGCGGTGAGGACCGAATGGGTGAGAAAGAAGAGGAGGTCTTCCTCTGGTTTGTTTGCTCGAGAGTGGGTGGGCTTCTAGCCTCCTTGTTGTTTGGTGTTCTTTGTTCTGTTTCTTGCTTTCTTCCACCCAAAAAAAAAAAAGGCTTCGGAATATTACAGTTCAATATTCTAGTAGTTTTCAGCTTATTTGCAACATAAAGATTGACGAAACTTCAATTTGTTGGTGAGTTTAGAGTGGTTCCATATCTACATGGTTGAGCACCAGCTTAGTTTGAGCGAGGAAATGTAACATATGCAAGTGAGTCCTTTTTCATCATCTGATATATCTGGGATACTTTGCTCACGCGTCATTTCCAACTAAGACATTTATGGTTTATTCCTTCAAGAAATTCACATGTAGATCTGATGTATCTGGGATACTTAAATCACTCATCATTTCCAACTAAGACATCTATGGTTTATTCCTTCAGGAAATTCAAATCCAGGGGAACAAATTAGGCGTTACCAATCTCAATCTTCCGTAAAATATTCGGAGAGAGAACCTTGATGTCAACTAAATGAATAAACCTACCTAAGAGGGGAATGCCACTTTCCATTAACTAATCTAGAACACCCTAGTGAGGGAAGCAAATACATGTCATAACTTTGTCTGGGCTCAGACAATCATTAAACAAGCTACGATAAAACATCTTACAATCAACCGACGAAGTCATTAAAGTGAAGCAAACACAACTGAGACTAGAAAACCTACCATACCAATCCCTTGAGCAAGGAAGCAAGGTATTAAATATCTTCATCATCTTCAGAAGGTCTTGGCTCATCAAACCATCTGGGAGGATCAAACCCAGACCCACCTAAATCGAAATACATAATGATTGACTTTAGTTTTCAGCCAAAAAGTTTTTCATTCCAAAGAACAAACACCTGGGACGCAACTGCATGGTCCAAAAAACAAAGTCACTCACCGAGGGGATTACACCGACAGAGACGCCAAACAGTCAAGACGGTGCCTTTTACAAATCCATATTTCTCATAAGCTTGCATTGAATACTCACTACATGTCGGCACATATCGACAACTCTTGGGCAACACTGGCGATATTTCCCCTGATTCATATCACTGATCAAATGTTAATCGACAGGAATTAAACCCAATAAAACCTTAGGAGGGCTAACTCACTTTTGTAGAACCTGAGCATTGATAACGCAGCTTTTACTCCTAAACTGCGGGTTTCTCCTTCTTCTGCACAAAGTCAATAAGTAATTAATTAGAGAGAGAGAAAGAGAGAGAGAGAGAGAGGGAGGGAGCATGCCTTGGAGAGAAGTTTGGTCGGAATTTTCGTCGAGAGCGCATGGGTTCGGAAGAAGACGAAGGGTTTTGGGAGAAATGCGGAAGTTAGGGTTTTGAAAATGGGTGTGCTTTTTGGAGGTGAGAGAATTGAAGCAGCTGGGGTTCTGTGAGGTTGGAGAGGAAAAGGGTTTACGGCAGTTGAGATTGAGGAGAGAGAAAACTCCTAAACCCGCCATTTCCTGCGAGTACCGAACCGATTAGTTAGTACGGTTATTAATTTTACTATTATTATAGAACCACTGGACCCCTGGTTATACTTGTCTAGCTGATTTTTGCGCCTCACACCCGTCGCGAGAATCATATAATTGGCTGGTCGGAAAAGTTTGATTTTTTTTTTTTTTTTTTTTTTTTTTTTTTTTTTTTTAATAAAAAACCCTTTAACTGGCTCAATGTCATTGTTGTAATTTGCTCAACACCTAAATATGAATAATGTCATTCAATTAGGGTGCTTTCCCGAGTCAAACAACAGAACATCAGTATCACATAGCTCAAGAAAATTTGATCCAATGGCGGGTCTCTACCCAATTAATAAAAGAGAAAAAATCATTTAATATCATTTGGCCTTTTAATCAATAACATGATTCATTGATAAGAATGTGGGAGGATAACTTGGTAAACCATGAGGCTTAGCCCTGACTCGTGATGAGGGCATGAGGCGCAGAGCTCGAGTACCTTCCCCTCCCCTCCATTCACATTGAATTAATCACATCCAAATGTTCCAAGTAACAAGAACACAGCTCATACATACAACCGGGAAATTTAGAAAATCATTGTGATATCCAAATGGCGGAGTTTTAATATATCATTGTCTGATAATTAGGTACTTCCAAACCTAAAAAATGTTCCCAATGTTACATCAGGTGTACCCAGTTTTCTCCAGTATCTGCTTTCAGCTCGCCAGTTGTCATGGCTCCCCTGCACTGTGTTCTTTCCTTTGAATTTAAAATCGAGTAGAAATTTGAGAAAAGAGAGACTTGAAATCCTTTGTGGGAGTACCAGTTCCCTCAGGCTTAGATGCTAGGTCAAATGCCTTAAATTTGGCCTCCTCATATTGCAGTGCCTGTTCAAGAAAATATAGTTGGTCACGCTTTGAGAGTACATAGCTTTCTGTGCTGCAAAGTTTCTAATTAAGCACCACAAGTCAGAGTAAGAAAAACATGTTATTTATACCTGAATGCAGACTTCAGCAACATCGGCCCTAGCAATTGTTCTTGTTTCAGTCTGCAATAGTTCATCATCCTTTCCAACAAGTAATTCCCGAATGCCCCCTTCTTTATCTTGCAACCCTCCAGCCCTAATCCAGAGAGAAATGGAACAACAAGGGGACCAAAAATGTTAAAGAGGTAAAATTTACAACTCCAAAAATTGAAACTATAAACAAAATCCAGACACCTGCACAGAGAAATGTTTGTCTAAGAACAATAATCCAGACTCAATTACAAATACATGATAAGTTTTTTGTGTTCTATCATATAAACACCTGAAAATCATATCATTAAATCTAGTTTCAAAAACTTTGGCCATGCATTAGAGACAATAATGTCTCAACTCTAGCATGTAAGAGGATGTGATGCTTGTACCTTATAATTGTGTACGGTATTCCAGAGTCTGCTAAATACTGTTCAGCCTTTCTCTTCCAAACCTGAGATGTAAAAGTTCAAAATCAGCATAGTGCTTAAGCTCATTGAACAATTAAGTGTACAAATCAGGGCCAAACAGCGGGTAACAATGTGGGATACTCTTTGGAAGAAATTCTGGAAATGCATAATTTACCAAGTCAACCTCAATGATTTTGATCCACAATTACTCATCAATTCCCATTGGATCATGTTATTATCATTTTTTTTCCTGTTAAAACACATGTACTGCATTACCAGATTACAAATAGTCATATGGTTTAGGCACGTAGGTTAATCCCGAATTTAATAAGTATGCATAACAAAAGGTGGTCACTAAGAAACACAAAATGAAACATGAAAAGCCCTTTACATTTTACCTCCAGAGTGCAGATGAAATAAAAGCAAAGAAGTTGGTCAATAAAGCTACAAATCCAGAGGCACACTCGTCTTAATTGACCACTAAGGGCTAAAAGAGGATATGATCCTATCAGTGAAAAGGAAAAGGATTACTTACCAATATATTCCCGTTGCCTAAGCTGTTCAAGGGATGGTTGGGATTCATACCACCCATGGAACCGACCAACACAATTTGCTTGACTCCTACGGCTTTAGCTGTACGTGTAGATCATATAATTCAGGAAAAAAAAGGCTTGATGACTACAGCAATAGACATAATTATAGGTTTATCTGCATAATATTCCTGTGTATATGTGGCAAAATTTACAAACTCTTACCAGCATCAATTTGGTTCTTCTGCCCGATCCAGTCAACCTAGGAGCAAAAAATTTTTTGTTAGAAAGAAAAATAACACGAGAGAGTGAAGGATACAAATAATTACAGCAGGGTGTGAAGAAGTAACCTGCTCAGGGTAAGCTCCTTCTTCAAAATAGAACTCTGGTCTCCCACCTTTACTTGGATCAAACCCAGGTTTCATCTTTGGCACAGCACTTGTTAGAATAATGAGAGCATCAATGCCTTCAATTGCGGGGCCAATGCTATTGGCATCTCTTATGTCCCCAACAAATACGTCTTCTGCTCCGCCAATTTTCTCCTTGCTTTCTTCTGTTCTAACCAAACCTCTCCCCACAAACTGATCTGACCTCTCCTTTAGTTTTTTGTGAACTATTTGACCTACAAAAGATACACACACATTGAACCTTATTTCACTCGAATAAATTAGAGAATTCCTAGGTAAGATTTATGCAGCGCGGCAAGAACAGGTGGAGTCAGGGGACTGATAACATTCAAATGATCTAGGGTGCCACTCAGAATCAAGGGCACAAAATGCGATTCATTGTAGACTTCAGTGTCCAATCTAAATAGACAATACTCAACTGTACTAATTATGGTCTCTCAAATTCTGAATCCATTCCTATCTAATCTATGTTTTATTTAGTACCAAGTATTTCAACCTCCAACATCCCGTCATGTAATTGATCCTCATTTCAATTACCCACAAAACCACATATCATCCTTCTACAATTTAGAAAGAAAAAATTGCACTAAGTGAACAAAAACCCTAAATTTTAAAACCCAATATAAGACATGCAGAAACAAACAAAATTAATTGGAAAGAAATACGTAACCGGTTCGACCGCCAGCACCGGTGACAAGAACTGTAGGTCTAGACGCGTCTGCCATGGCTACTATCAGTGCTCTAAACTTGCTCCTACAAGTATAGCCCTTGTTTAAAGACGAAGATAGAGAAAAATAAGAGAGAAACGGAAGATTCCGGAATTTAGGGAAGAGGGAGCAGGTGGGTTGACGTTGATAGAATATGGAAATTGGAGGGGTCGAGAATGAGGAGCCACGTGTCGGTATCGCCATTTAGGAAAGGTGTGGTAGGACTGAGACCGGGTTCATCCGGCCGTTGGTGAAGGCCAGTTGAACGCTAAAGCTTGACTTCACTTACGTTGTATCGTGTATGGCCGCGAATGAGTGAAAACCAAAAGGATGGTGCTCCATTGATTGTTACCTTATCTTCGTCTGGGCAAAGGACCCCACAAAAATGAGTACATGAGAAACTATTTGCTGGCTGAGTAACAATTCCATTGTCGTCTAGTCCGGTTTAGGATACCTGGCTTTCACCCAGGCGACCCGGGTTCAAATCCCGGCAATGGAACTTATCCCCTAATTTTTTTTTTTTTTGACCTTTTTATTTAGTCTTTTGCACATCTATTTTCGAGAAATCGACGCACAACCAAGGTTCTATGGTGTAGTGAATAGCATTTTGGACTTTGAATCTAGCGAGGTCCGACTCCCATGGGACCTTGTATATATATTTTGTTTTTATTTTTCTCATTCATCCGGCACTGATATAAATGATTCAAGCATGCATGACTTTAGACCCATTTTGTTTCATTTTTCCCATTCATCCGGTACTAATACGAATGCTTCAAACATGCACAGACCAAGTCAAGATGAAGAAGGATGCTGACTTTCTATAAGGACAACCATATGGTTGGTAGCCATGGAAAGAAAACTAAACATTTACATCCGCATTCATCCGGTACTAAGTTAAATACTTCAAACATGCATCGACCATGTCAAGGTGAAGAAGGATGCTGACTTTCTATAAAGACAAACATATGGTTGGTAGCCATGGAAAGAAAACTGAACATTTTCATCCGCTGAGAAAAGGAATATCTGGAGGGAGGGCCCAATTAGTACATTCAATGAGATAATCTAAAATCAACTTTTTTTATTAAACAGTTCGAATTATATTTTATGTGTTATTACAAATGGGTGATCTCTCTCACTCAATTATAATTTTATATTTTATGTCTAATTAGTACATGGTAGTTAGATACTTCAAGATCAAACCTTAGTAATCCAGAACCTAGCAGAGATCGTCGAGATTTGATCTTGAGTAGATATCAACTCAATCCGATCATCATTGTTAATATTAATGATATTTTTTTAATATTTACTATTATGATAATATAATATTTATTATATATCAAAAGAATATTATGTGAATATTCATTAGAGGGTTAGTGACTGAACCTATATATATATATATATATATATATATATATATATGCAAGCCTTGAATACGTCTAAAAGACACCGAATAATAGAATATTTTTTTTCCTGTATTTTCTACCGTTAATATTAGAAAAAATGACATAAATACTTCACTGGGTTGGTGAACTTTGAATAGATTAAAATCAAATTTTTTCTAAATTTTTTATTAAAATTTTAAATAATTGAGATTTGGTCTATAAAAATTTAGATAATCAAAAAGATTCTCTCTCCTTCCCCCCGTTGCCTTGTCTTTGTCTATCGCGATCGCTTCCGTGTTCCAATATAAAAGATAATGCCGAAGTATGAGGTCGATCCTTTTTTTTTTTTTTTTTTTGTGTTATACATTGAATTCAGAGTCATCTAATTAAAAGAAAATAATTATGATTACTAAATTGTTTCATTAAAAACATGAGATATAACCTATTATAATTGTGTAAGTCATACCAAACTGTGAATATAGCACTAACATGTTACATAAAATAGGATTTAAAAGAATCAATTTCTTAATAAATTTTACTGTATTCAAACTAAATTAATTAAACAAATAGATTAGTAGAAAAAAAAAAAAAACTGTGTAGGCCGTGAACATGAAATCAACTTCAAGCCCATGATCTTGGATCGATTCCGATGACCGCCTTTGAACCAAGCCCAAGTAGACCCACCAAGTTCGTTTCGTGAACACAAAAGGCCCAACAAGAGTTGCCAAAGTGAGGTCCCAAGAGAGGCTCACAACCGAAAGGCCTTCCGCGGAGCAAGTGAACTTAGTTGCTATCATGTGAAGAAAATCCATTATTCTATCGTCTAGGATACCTGGCTTTCACTCGCAATAAATAATCATTTTTTTTTAAATTTCTTATTACAATATAAATAACTAGCTTAATAATATTTTTATGATGTAAATTATCTAGCATTGCATGATAGTCTTTGCTTATTGACTCCCTACAGTATCATCAGTTTGGTGAAATTCAATTGCATAGAAAGAAAAAAGGGTAAGGCTTAATGGAGGACAAGAAGCGAGCGAGGCACTATGGTTTTGTGTAGTGGTTCGCACCTTGGATTTTTAATGGGTTTGACAACTGGTTCAAATCAAAAGCATTCATGGCTGTCAAGAAATGCTTACAACAGCACTAGCAAATAACGTCTACCTCTCCAACAGTGCTATTGTTGACATCAATGGCATCATTTTTTGACAGCCTAATTCATGGGTCACCGCCCAAACCGCCAAAAGGTAAAATATAGAAATGCATAGATAAAGTCAAGACGAAGGATGTGACTTTTACAACATTATGGAATAAGACAACCATATGGTTGGTCGTGGTAGCAGAGGAAAAGAAATGGAGGATTTTACTTAATAATTGACTATGAAGCATTCACATCATTTGGGAAATGGGATGGGAAAATCGCTTCAATACAGCATGGCTTGAAATGGGATAGAAAATTTAAGCTGTCACGGATGCTTCTACTGCAACACAATCCGAGTACTTGACATCAGTCTTCTTCTTGTCCACTTCCCATAGCTCTGGAATTGCTTCCCTGATGTTATGGATGCTTTCTAATGCATAGTCTGCACCTTTAACCCTTTGTGAAGTTCCAACCTGAAATGCATATGAATAATGTTTAAAACATTCTTTTAGCAGAAATCAATGGCACTCCCACAAGAACTCTTCTTAATTAAAGAAAACCTTACCAGTACAGTATGGAGACCGACACATTTTCCAGATTGTATATTGCGGACACTATCTTCAAAGAACAACTGCAGTGAAAAAAAAAAAGGTCAGTAACTATGTGCAGTACTGTTTTTTATATGTTGTAACATCTTAGAGGTGATTCAGCTTACTGTTCTCTGAGGGTCAATGTTTGCTATCCTGAGAGCCTGTTCAATAGCATGCTCAGATGGTTTGCAGACAATGGATGTTTTTGGTAGTCCCCCCAACCCAGCATCAGATTTAGAGAAGTGCCCAACAATGTCAAAAATTTCGATACTAGTGGTTGAATCTGATCCAGCAAAAGCAATGTCATCGTCATCATCAGAAACTTCAGTCTTGTGAGTTGGGTTTAGAGTCTCAAAGCAAATGATCCCTTCAAAACAACCTTCTAATCCAAGTCTGCTAAGAACTTTAGCAGCATGGACCTTGTCCGCATTTGTGAAAATCTACCATAGACAAACAAAGAAATTATCAATCATTTTGCCTTAAATGACACCTTTTAGCACTAGGCCAATTTGACAAATACTTACAATTTTACGAATAGGCAAACTCAACAAAAGACTCCTTAAGATTGGATCTGGTTTGAGATTTTCATATGGTAATCTTCCATGTATATAACTGTAAAATAGAAAACAACAAAACAGAATTAACAATTTATGCAAAAATTTAGTGTTACGCCAAATTTTAACACAATAATAGCCATGATACCTGTGATACTCATCATAGTCAAAATCATACCCAATTGCCTAGAAAGAAAAGAACCCACTAATCAGATTTGATCAAATGAGGTTTTTACATTAACAGTAGCAAGGAATTATTGTAAGTCTAGAATGCAATAAAACATACCCTAAGACCAGCCATTGTGGTGCCATAATTTTTGTACAGTAGGTTACCCAATTGTTGAATATTTGGCTCCTCAATTCCAAGCCTCTCAACCATATATTCTGATAAACAGTACCCAAATTAAATTTAAGAAAATATATCAACAAAATAAGGTTCGCAGTTTCATGACTTAATGGACTGCGGAGATGCATACCGCTGATATTTTTGCCACATTGTGCAGCAAGGCCAGAACTTAGGGGATAAAGTGTGTCATCTAAATCTGCAAAATTTGAATAAATCTCAGTAAGTCATGCTACAATTTTTTTCTTTTCTTTCTTTCTTTCTTTTTTTTTTTTTTTAAAAACCCTTTTTCTTTAGCTTCTTCAACCCCCCTCCACCCAAAAAATATCTTACCGAATAGAAGGCAATCAAATTTGGGCCTCTGCACTTGCAAATATCGATCCTCATAAGCCATCTGAGTCTAATAATCTATGGTATACAATAAAAATTCAGTCAGAATCAGTACCAAGGCAAGAAAACTTCAAGCTACTTGAAGTGTACAACTCAAACACTATAAACTCCATTAGGAGAAGAAACTAATGACCAATAAGAGAAAATCCAATTTTAGAAACAAAGTAGTATTCAGCATATTAATTTAATGTGGAAATGGAAATTGCAACAAAGTTGGAGGGTCTTTCAAGCATGCGTGACAAATCAAAGTCCCATTTGTAAGATATGAATGAAGGACTTGGCTGAAAGTGAATCTCTTAACATCAAAACAAAACAGTAATTTTCAGGTCTTAAAAATGGGATCAACATCAACAAAAGTATCCGAATAAAATATAACCGAGTCCTACCACCAACTTTGGTAGATGCAAAAGAGACCAATTAGCTCAAACCCCTCTTACAAAATTGCAAATTTTGATTGATTCCACTTTGGAAACCAAAAAGGAGATCAAACAGTAAAAAACCCCATCAATAGGCCTCCTTTTTTTTTTTTGCATCAGAACCATCAAATAATGGAACCTCAATTTCTCTGAAGGCCCAAATTTCGGTCTTTTTTGTGAAAGATTTATAAGAAAAATCATCTAACAACTTAAGCAGCATGAAAGAGGAGACTAAAAAAATTTCAAAGGAACAGAACATACCGAATTGAGAATTAGCAACTCAATCGTGGGGGAAGGGGAGAGAGAGAGAGAGGGAGAGCAATGAAACAATGATTGAGCAAAGGAGGAGAAAGGGGGGGGGGGAGGTGAAGGAAGCCATGGAGGGTTTAAATAGGTGGAGGAGCCGTTGGTTTCCAAAACATTAAAAATAAGACGAAGCTTTCCTGATCAGAAAATATTATTAATAACATAATTTGAGGTTTAGAACCTAAGAGGAGTGAAAGCTATGTGAGAGAGCCACAAATCACGTGACCAACCCAATTCCATTCAGCAACCAAACCAAGTAATCAATGTTTACACGGACCGTAATCACGTGATCGAACTAAAGTGTTTTGTTCCGGTTTTGCCCTTGTATTATATCTTTCATGGTCTAGAATCTCCTTTTCCTTGCCCATTATCTCGAAACTACCCTTCCACGGAAGCTGGTTATTGGTGGCCAAAATCTGTGGTCTGCTTGTACCCACGACATAGAAAACAACTAACAGTTTATATTAGCAAACTTAATATGTGTTAATTAATTTTTAACTTAATTATTGGTAATATTTTAACAATTCAAACAAATAAATGTTTAATTAATAATAATTAAATAAAAAACATTGTCATAGACTTTTTCATGGAATTTAGTTTATAATTTTTTAAAAATATTTATCATTATTCTTACAAAAATTTCAAATCGGTAACTAATTAGCGACGGATTTAAAAATCTGTGGCTAAATTTACTCAGAGAATTCAAAATTCATGGCTAAATTTAGCCATGTATTTAAAATCTGTGACTAACACTAAAAAAAAATATGATTTTAGCCACGAAAAAAATTCGTCGTTATTTACCCACGAATTTAACGACAAAAATAGAATTCTTTGCAAATTAGCCACGAATCCATTTTCGTCGCTAATTTAGCGACGAAATTCATAATCCGTAGCTAAATAGTCACGAATTTTCAATTCGTGACAAAATTTAGCCACGAATTTGAAGTTCGTGGCAAAATTTAGCCATGAATTCGAAATTTGTGGCTAAATTTAGCCACGAAATTCGAAATTCGTGGTTAATTAGCCATGAATTTTTGGTCCGTGGCTAAATTCGTGATTAATTTGCCACGAATATGTTTGTGGCTAAATTCGTCGCTAATTTGAAATTTAAATATAATTTTATATTTTTATTAAATATAAATTTATATTTTATATGTTTATTAAATTAGGGTATTGATTTTTATTAAATATATTTTTGTATTTTTTAAAATATAATTTTGTATTTTTGTTAAAGATAATTTTTTAATTTTATTAAATATAATTTTGTATTTTTATTAAATATAATTTTATATTTTATATTTTTATTAAATTAGTAAATTGTATTTTTAATGGTAAAAGTTAGAAAGAAAGTAATGAAGTAAAAAAAAAAAAAAGTATATCAGATAAGTTAATATGACATAGTGGTTGAAAACGCTCCAAATGTCCTCTTAGTCTCAGCTTTGAATTTGGATAAATGCACATTTTCTACAAAAATATAAAGCAACATGAAGTTGGTTCATACATGAGCGGGGGCCGACAGCTTTTAAAATTAAAAATATAAAATGAAAAATTTAACTACGGATTTAGTCACGAATTCATCAATTCGTGACTAAATTTAGTCACGAATTTTTGAATCTGTGGTTAAAGTTAGCCACGAATTAGAATCCGTGGCTAAATTTTGAATTTGTGACTAAATTTAGCCACGAATTTAGCTACGGATTCGAATTTGTGGCTGAATTTAGTCACGAATTCAAAAATTCGTGACTAAATTTTTGCGATGCGCTATTAGTCACGGATATGAGTTCGTGGCTAAATCCATCGCTAAATAATTTAGCCACGAATTTTTCTGATATTTTTGTGACTAAATCCGTCGCTAATTCGGTATTTTTTTGTAGTGTAAATTCGTCGCTAATTAGGTTATTGAAATTTTATTAAATATAATTTTGTATTTTTATTAAATATAAATTTGATTTTATATGTTTATTAAATTAAGTATTGATTTTTATTAAATATAATTTTGTATTTTTTTTAAATATAATTTTGTATTTTTATTAAAGATAATTTTGTAATTTTATTAAATATAATTTTGTATTTTATTAAATATAATTTTATATTTTGTATTTTTATTAAATTAAGAAATTGTATTTTTAATGGCAAGAGTTAGAAATAAAGTAATGAAGTAAAAAAAAATGTATATTAGATAAGTTAATATGGCATAGTGGTTGAGAACACTCCAGACGTCCCCTTGGTTCCAGGTTCGAATTTGGGTAAGTGCACATTTTTTCCAAAAAATATAAAGCAGTAAGAAGTGAGCTCATACGCGTGCGGGCATAGGCAGACAAGCAGCAGGGGCCGGGGCGGCGGCCTGCGGGTGGACCGGCGGACTCTAAAAATAAAAATATAAAATATAAAATTTAGCCACGGATTTGTAATCCGTCGTTAAATTTAATCATGGATATTAGACCCCGTCACTAAATTTTTGCGACAAGTTATTAACTACGGAAATTTTTTCGTCGTTAAATTCATCACTAAACAAATTAGCAATAAATTTTTTTAAAATTTTCATCGCTAAATTCGTCGTTAATTTCATATTTTTTTTTGTAGTAAGAGTTTCTTGCACCACACATTTTCAACTTCAATTCCTCCTACCAGGAAGAAAAGAAAACACAACAAGAGAGAGACCATCAATTCCTCATTTTAGTAGGCATTTTCTTTCCCAATAATGTCCTCCAAAGTATAATCACAGCCTACTTGAAAATTTCAACTTAATTTAATTTGTCTCAATTATCTTTATTTTATTTATTGAGTTATAATAATTTTAAATTAAAATGAAAACATTCATAAAAAATATATGACTTTACTATTAGAAGTCAAATTTCTCTACAAAAATGACTAAAATTATATTATGTCTAAAATTTTTATATTTCAAATTTTAGCTCATCCCAGTGAAGTTTAGTCTCAAGTTTTCTAACATTGTAGCAATTCAAGAGATTGTTCACTCCATTAGAACCTTCAAGAGCTCCATCTACTCCATGGCCATGAAAAATGTTTTAAGAAAAGTTTATGACAATGTCAACTGGGAGTATCTAACTAAGGTCTTACTCAAGATCAATATGCCTCGAAATCTTGTGAAACTCATTATGTTCATGGTCTCAAGTGGTGATATATCGATCATTTGGAATGGTGAGGCTCCTAGTTCTTTCAAGGCAGGTCAAGGGTTAAGGCAAAGAGATCCGCTTTTCCCCTACCTCTTTATTCTAATGATGGAAAGATTATCTTGTATGATTCAGGAGAAGGTGTCTAAGGGTGCTTGGAAACCAATCAAAACCTCAAGAAAGAGGCCTAAGATCTCTCATCTCTTTTTTGTCGATGATCTTGTTCTATTTGCTGAGACCGAACATCTGAATCCGAGTACCATTCTTAGTTGTCTGAAGGAGTTCTCAGAAGAAAGTGTTCTATAGATCAATCCCATGAAGTCAAAGTTATGGATCTCCCCTATGGCTCCTAGACATCTTAAATTCTCATTCGCGGTGTGTAGCAAATTCTCCCTCACAAATGATTTAGAGAAGTACTTGGGACTTCCCATAATTCATGGCAAGGTTGGTAAAAATTTTTACCATCATCTCATTGAAAAGGTCCAATGCAAACTCAGTAATTGGAAAGCAAAATTGTTTAGCATGGCTAGTAGGAAAACTCTTATCCAAACAGCAAACATCCCTATGTACACTATGTAGTCTTCTTGGCTCTCGAAGGGTATATGCAAGAAGTGGGTTAAGCTTAATAGGGATTTTTTTATGGGGGCCAATGAAGAGAGGAGAAAAGTGTACCTGGTCAAGTGGGACAAAGTGTGTGCGGCAAAAAATGAAGGCTGGTTGGGCATTTGAACTATGAGAGAATGCAACGTGGCGTTCGTGGCTAATCAGGGTGGAGGATCATTAAGAACACTTCAGCCTTATGGTGCAGAATTTTGAGCAGCAAGTACCTTAATGGAGAAGGTCTTCTAGCTCACCGTAAGAAAGGTAATTCTTTTGTAGTTTGGAGGGGAATCTACAACAGCCGTGATTGCTTGAAGAAAGGCTTAAAATGGAGGATTGGAAGCAGAAGATGTATCAGTTTTTGGTTAGATAAATGGTTGGGAATGATGTTCTTGTAAAAAAAGCTCTCATCCCTCAGGAATTGTGCAATTTGGCGATCAAGATAAGTCATTATTTGGATGAGGAGGGTAAGTGGAAGGTGGAGGAGTTGAGTTTGGTTCTTCCTAGAGATGCCATTGAGGAGATTAGAGCCATGGCTATCTCCAGGTGTAAGAGAAGTGAAGACTCGGTGTTCTGGAGATAGAACTCTGCTGGGAACTTCACAATTATCTCAGCGTATTGGCTTCAAAAGAAAGATTGGGTTAACCATGATAACAATGCTTAGGATGTTGGGTGAGTCTGGGGCAAGAAATGTCTAGAAAGAGTTAAAGTATTCTGTTGGCTTGCCGCAAAGGGAAGAATTCTCACCTATGTAGAGCTGAAAAGAAGAGGCATTAGAGATGATGGGACCTGCACTATTTGTGGGGAGGAAGAGGAAACGGTAGGACATGTTTTGAGGGACTGCAATCATGTAAGGGAAATCTGGGGTAAACTTTAAATGGGGTTCACGACTGATGACATTTTCTGGAAAAAAAATATGCCTATTTGGTTAAAGGATGGTTGTTCCAGAATTACTAACTTGCAAAGGAGTGACGCGAATATAATCTTCATGAATACTTTGTGGGAAATTTGGAAGTCAAGATGCAACTTTGTCTATCAGAACAAGAAAGAACTAGCTTCCTCAGTGGCCAACAGAATTATTTGTAGGGTCAGGATGTGTGGCATGAGTGAAGATATAGATATCAAGAAGGTTGAAGAGCTACTTGTTAGTTGGGTCTGGTCAGATCACAGTGTGACTAAACTTAAGATAGATGGAGCTGCGGATCTTAGAAGTGGCAAAGCTAGAGTTGGAGGTCTGTTCAGAGACAGTGGAGAAACTTGGCTGCATGGTTTTTGGATGAATGTAAGCAAGATGAATGGGGAGGGCGCTGAGAGAAGGCTTAAGGATAGCCGTCAAGAGGAAGGTTGGTAAGTTAGATTTTGAGAGTGACTCCCTCATAGTGGTTAAAGCGGTAAATGAGAGAATTGGAGAAAATCATTCTTAGCTCAATTTGGTTAATGAGTGTAAAGAGTGACGGATTCGGGTATCTCTAAGCTCAACCGCATTTATAGGGAAGCAAACAAATGCGTCGACAAGCTGGCGGAGATAGATAAGGAGGCAGAAGTTGGCCTTCATGAGGATGTAATTCCCCTCGATGAGATTAAAGAGCTGCTGTTGGCAGATGCTAGCGGGAGGTCCTGGCCCAGGAGGAATTGCAGTGTGTCCTGATCGTAGGTTCTCCCTTGTTCTGTTTTGCTGCTTTTCTATTATTTACAAAAAAAATTGTTTTTTAAATAAATAAGAGAAGAGAAGAAAACTATCTAGGTTTAATTGTTGTAAGCAAATCTATAAAGTCTAAACAATTTTTCTTATGAGAAATAGTAATATATTTATCTAATAAATTCAAGAAATTTCTTGTAACCCAAACAATATTTAAAACAAGAAAAAGTATATATATATATATATATGTGTGTGTGTGTGTGTGTATTTATATATAAGATACTCTAATTTAAAACATGTAAAAATAAATAAATAATGTGAGTTCAATCATAACTCAATAAAAAATATAAAGTTAATAAGTCCAGTACCATGTTAAGTTTGTTCCCAACAAAACGTGAACAAGTGGGCATTTAATTGAGATGAAACACTTAGATAATCACTGGCATCCACGTATAGTGGCTGTACTTTGGTGGACACATCATATGTGAGAGAGAGAGGGGGAGAGAGAGAGAGAGAGAGAGAGAGAGTGGTCACTTAATGGGGAGGAAAGGAGATGAGAATTATTGATTGTCATACGCCTAAAATAGCATATGTAGATAGACAAGAGAGAGAGAGAGAGAGAGAGAGAGGGTGAGTGAGGGTGTTCACTTAATGGGGAGGAAAGGAGATAAGAATTATTGATTGTCATACACCTAAAATAGCACTTGCAGATAGATAATATGAATCCAATAATTCAAGTGCAAACGTTGTGTTGCATGAGAGCGAGAGAGAGAGAGAGAGAGAGAGGATTTTTGTTAATAACCATTTCTGATCAGTGCAGAGATTAGACGTATCTAGTTTAAAATGCTATTTACGTGAAGCTAATTAAGCTGAGAGTGTTTGGCATCCGGGCATTACCATCCTCCTCACCTGTTCTTATTATGTTTTGGCCACCAGCGTACTCTCTATATATAATTGGAAAATGATGTCAAACACAAGATCAATGCTACCTTCCCTAGATATCAACTAAAGTATTGGTTTATTTTAAGGATTGCTTCCCATCCCATCTTACTAAAATTTTCATATGCCTATTCACTACCTCTGGTTTCCCATGTTGGGAGTAGTAGTAACGAAATCACACGCATTTCTATACACATCTGTGTTCTAATTAATTAAATAGATTCATTATTTTGTTTTCTTCTCTACTCTTTTTGTAGCAAATTAAAATATATATATATATATATATATATATATATATATATATATATTTAGCAAAACAATGAAGCATTCTTCTCGTAAAACATAACTTATTCTTCTTGATATATTGATTGTACATAAATTTGATAGAAATATCATCTTTTTCTCACAAATTTATGCAATAATAATATTAAAATAAATGTATGCATGTAGGGGGCAAAACTAGAAACTTATATTACAAAAATGCAGGAGCAAAAGTTATAAATTTTTTAAAAATTAAAAAAATTAAAAGAGTTTTAGCTGCATTATTTTAAATATTATTAATTTTTTAACTATATTTATTGTAATAGCATTGGGCCGAATTTTAACGTAACGGTGGAGTTGACAGGTTCGAGACGTGAAAACAGTCTTTTTATAAAAATATAAGGAACATACTGTATACATATGCGTTCACCCTTCCCCTATCACAATATTAAGGTGAGAAGTATTTTATACACCAAGTGATCCTTTATTATAATATCATTAAAGTATATGTATTATTTTTTTTTCTTAAACTTTAGTGTGAGCCCGTGCCGCCAGTAATACATATGACAATGACCAACGTATTGTAAACGATGACAGAAAATCTTCTAGCAATTTTATAATGGTAGGAGAAGGTATATGGAACCCTAACTTGACACATTTGGGATACCCACAAAAAGGGGGCTAAAGAAAAAGCCAAGTGCAGGAATTTAAAGCCACCCTATGATTACTAGAATTCTCTTTATTGCGTTCCCAATAACACAAAAAGGAAAAGACTTGTGTTCACGTAATTGAAAAGAACATTTCAATTTCGGTGATGGCTTAGCTACAGTGCCTTGAAAGCAACATTTCTAACTTTATGTAATTGGGCTCTTCTCCTTCTCTTAATTATTTCAACCACCTTGGGTGGCGTGATTATGACCTATTATTGTTTGTTTATAGATTAATTATAGTTATACTCATGATCAACTTCATGGGCTATTCCTATTTTTATTGGCATTATTATGGCCAGGTTCTAGCAGGTCAGGATTGGTTGACTAGGAAAGCTACTTCTGTGGTGAACATTGTTTTGTAAGATTTCAATCAAACCTAGAAACATCATTAGTTTTTCAAAGTTTTAACATTTTATTACTCTTCTGCTAAAGTGATTGTACATTGGAAGAGGGAATGCACATAGTTTAGTAGGCATTCGTCGCCGGCTAGCCTCGCCGCTATCGAGTTTTTTAGGCTTTCTGATTTCTTCAAAAACGGATGACATTAGGATTCAATTGATGACCAACATGCCCTCATGGTTAGTAATCAAAAAGTTGTTAGCAGTAGAATACAAGCTTGCCATTAGAATTGAGATCTACTGGGGAAGGCGAGTATATAAATATCTTTAGTGCCTTTTCTTTTCACTTTTTAAAAGTGTAGTGAGAACTGAGAAGTCCACGCTTTGCCAAGTACATGGGACACAGGAGGTGAAGTACATGTCCAATCATCCAATTCATAAGATAACAAGTGGAGCACTTGAATTATTTGTTTAACTTTGGGTACTTGAAAAAAACAAAATATATTCTAAGGTACACACACTTTGGTACCCCATTTATGAGCATTTTATTAAGATTTGGTTCACTTTTGCAATCACATGTAATTGTATTGTGACATCTTCTCCATAATCATGCTAATACAATGACCCTTCTAATGCAGCAATAATGTCCTTACTCTTTTTGCCTTTTCTTTGCTTGAACAACCTGCATTCCGTTGTTGACAAGGCCATTTCTCATTGTCTTTTTCCAAGAGAAAATGGAAATGCATTTCTTGAAATAATATTTGGAATTATCCTATCATAAGCATATTCAACTAAAATCGAGAGAGCCCGTATTGTTTTGAAAAATGGTATTTTCTGTGATAAAATATAGAATTAAAAAAAAAAAAGTTTTATGCTATAGGATATGCTTTGCGTGATTGTTTTGAAGTCCACTCTCCGTTTGACTCCAAATTTGGTGTGCGAGAGTGGAACCACCTAATGGACAGTCTGTTCTAACTTTATTGTAATGCTTTTCAAGTCTGTCATGCTAACCTTTTTACCTAGTAGTATTTGATTCTAACACAATAACACCAACCCCCACTAAAAGGACAACAAAAGCAAAGCAAGCCCGCCAAATAACTCCATAAATTATGCTTAACAGAAGCACAAGCTTTTTCATGGCTTGGATTTTTTCAGGGCATAGTCTTTCTAGCTACGTTCGTGCATAGGTCATAACTTGGTAATGTGGCATCCTGGCCATTGATGATCACCAAAAGCTATTACCAACACGGGTCTTGTGAACGCACGGACATACATGATTCAAACACCATGATGTCCCCACATATGATTGGTGGTGAATTATTTTTGTTTGGATGGAATGGAGGATGTTGATCCATTTTCCTTGCCCACAAGGAAGGCTAATATTTGGATTCATGGGCAATAATTATTTTGTGTTTTCTGAGAGCGACATATCCTTTTGTCCATATCAGACTTCCCAACGGTCCATTAATTAGCCTCTTATTTACCCTCTCCAATTATCAAACAAAAATGACTAAAACAAAATACAGTCCAACCACAGGAACACGTGAAACAAGGTCCGATTAAAGTTTATTATCAATAACAATGTAATTGCGCCAAATGATTAATTATTATACATTTTATTATGTAATATACCACCTCATATATCGTAACCAAACTAGGTGGGATATGAACAATTATTCTTGAAATTAAATACATACATACATACATACATACATACATACATACATATATATATATATATATAGTATTTCAATAAAAACGGTTAAAATATATTTTTTTAAAAATATGTTACTAAAAGTTTCAAAAATCCTATAAAAAGCAGGAAGGAAAACAAACACAGATCTTCATAGCATTCATAAAAAAAAATGACTTCCGTAATGGTGTCTCCATTTGCTCCACGTAGAGAGAAAGAAAAAGAGATGGAGAGAGAGAGAGAGCAGAATGTCTACCTATATCCATTTGCCCCAATTATATAAAGAGAGACATAAGGAGTATACAAGAATTGCTTATATGCATCAAGATCATAAGACACCACTCTCCTCAATCACTTTTCTCAACTAATCTGCATGACACCTAAATTGCATATCTATTCATCTAATATAAATCTTTAATTTCATGGTTTTTATAGTTTCTCAGGAAAAAAAAAAAAAAAAAAAACAGAGAAAGAAAGCTTATCTCACTCCAATGCACAAAAAAAAAAAAAAAATTCACACATCACATATCGAAGTCAGTAATGACAAATCATCTCCCGTCAAATAGAGGATGATGAATCTGAGATGACAGAGAGTTATTCATACTTATATCTATATGAGTCCGCGTTGTAATTATTAAAAAAAAAATTCAAATTGAAAGGCTGAAAACTTCTGGCAAGGGTTGACCGCCAGCCACAGAATTAAGTCGCGCTTGTATGTGCTGAGCAGCCCAAAGCGCCAAGACCACATGTTTGAGATAATGGGCCTAAGCCTGAAGATCGGCCACAGCAGGAATTGTATGCTGCACAAGTCAAGTCGTCTCTTGCTGCCACTTATCAAACGTCGAGAAATACAAGAGCAAACCAACAGCCCCCGAAATGTGTTAATTAAAATTTAGATTTGAATATTAAAAATATAAAAATTACGTTAAGATAATTTTTTTTATCAAGAGTTGATAATAGGTCAAATCGAATTTATAAAAAATGTGACTTTAAATACTAATTAGTCAATCAAAAAAAATAAAAATTAAAGCATAGGATGGCATATTCGGATATAAAAATGATGATTGAAAAAGGATTCTATCTGATTGTGTAGCATACATAGTATCTCAATTATCACCGACCAATTGATTTCCTCCATTAGATATGATTTTTCACCTGTTACCAAAGTTAGATGTATGCATGCAGTCAACTAATTTTCCTGTGAATGTCATTTCAGGTTGTTTCTTATTTGGAAAATACAATTTAACTTTCGGCATGTTCGATGATTTTTACAAAGGAGACTGAGCAATTTATCATCTCAAAAAAGAAAAAAAGAAAAAGGAGAGTTTGAGGGAGAAAATTGAAGAGGAAAATTAGAAAGGAAAATCCTCTTTTTTGTTAGGGTCTTCTTTCATATATACAAACACAGAGCAAATTACTCTGATATTTTTGAGTCGCTATGTAATTACATAGGGTTCACCTCCATGCCCTTTAGTCCCCTCCGTGGTCTCTTTATACTTAATTTCATCTTCTTGGAAACCATCCTTGAACCTATCATAATTCGTGGGCTCCCTTGACTTGAAAGGTCGTTCGCCCAATACTCGAATTCCTTTTCAAGTAAAAGCTCTGCTACCTGACCAACTCTCTCTTAGTGCTCCTCTCTAAGCTCTGGGGTTCGATTGTATGCCCTGCCCACCCATTCTCTAACTTCACCATCAATAATTGCACGAGTCTTCCTGCTGTAGGGTTTGGTCCTTTCATAGTAATCTTCTCTTGGAGGGAAGGAGAGAAGGCCAACCTTGTCACTGAAACCATAAATTGCCACTTGGGCATAGGTCATCTCTGTCACTTTCTCCAAGTCGTTCTGGGCTCCAGTTGAGATTTTTCCTAATAATACCTGCACGACAAATTACAAAATTAGGCATAGGGCTCATAAAGAGTTCGTGCTGTTATATTGAAAAATACAATGATATACTTTGCAATTGCCGGGACTAATCGTGTTTCAAGTCCACAAATTGTTATACATGTAAATCAATAGAAGAGAACTCCAACTTGCAACAGATGTCTGCTACTTAGAAAGGTCCCATCAGGGCTAAACAAAAAGCATTTTCGCAAAACCTAGGTTCTGGTTTACATTTTGACAACTCATATTCTTGTGGTAATTTTTGTTCGTATTTTTGGGGCATCAAGATTTGATTGAGGAAACACTTATTCTTCCCTAAAATGGATCTCTTCAAAGATGAACCTCGAACAATAGAATGGAACTATAAAAACATGCCCAAGACAACCTCAATATACTCCACAAGTTAATAGAGGTGCAACTTTGGTTGGTTTGCCTAATCACCGAAAGAGTTCAACCAATAACTGGGACTAAATAGTTTTCAAAAACATGACTTCAGCACCAGATCTTAAATTTGTAGAAAAAACCAATTTTGTCTGATGATAGAGCTTTTACATGGAAAGGCCTACCCAGACAGCATTTTGTTAGAGGACATAATGGCCGGAGCATAATATTTTTTGCTCTAAAAGAGGTGAATCAGTTGCATTTTCTGTGAATCTCGCATTTCCTCTTTGTCTTGTATTTGGGTAAGTAGTCTAGAATGGTGGAGGATAGGGTCAATTCTAAGAGGTGGAAACCTGTTAAAAGCTCTAAAAGAGGGCCTTATAATTCCCACCTCTTGTTTGCTGATGACTTAATATTTTTTGCCAAGGCCAATAAAGGTCAGATGAAAGTTGTAATGGATTGCATTGAAAATTTGTCAGATCCCTGGTCAGAAGGATAACCCCTCTAAATCCAATGTTTGGTACTCTCCTAATGTCTCAAGACACTCTGCTGCTGATATAGCTGCAGGAGGTAGAATTGCAGTCACTGAAGATTTGGGTAAATATCATGGCGTCCCCATATGGCATGGGAGATTATCCAAAAAGTGTTGTTGGAGCATTGTTGAGAAAGTTCAGAGTAGACTTGCTGGCTGGAAAGAAGAAACTCTTTCTGCCATGGGTAAGGCTGTGCTCATTAAGTCCACTATCTCTAGTGTCCCTTTGTATGCCATGCAATCTGCTAAATTGCCTGCTTCTATTAGTACAATTGATAAGGCTTCTTGTCAATTTTTCTGGGGAGTAAGCGATGGAAACAAGAAGTTTCATACCATTGCTTGGGACAAATTTTGCCTTCCTAAAGATAAGGGAGGACTAGGGATCAGGAAACTCAAATTGATGAATCAAACTCTACTTGACAGCCTACCTTGGAGACTCATCCCAAAGCCTGACTCGCAATGGGCCTCTGTTTTAATTAAAAAGTATACTAATGATCTCTCTTGGGACCATTAGAAAGCCAAGCCTACCAACTTTCATATCTGGAAAATGTTAATTCTGTAGCTCTTTTGAAGAGTGGTATTAGCTGGAAAATTAGCAATGGGAAGAAGATTAAATTCTGGAAGGATGTGTGGGTGCAGCCTCACCCTTTGCAGTGGGGAGCTCTTATTGATATCCCTGTTGATTTCAAGATATCTCCATCTATGAGGTTAAAGCCCTCGTGAACGTAGGATGGGATCTACCTCTTTTGTCCTTATGGCTTCCCAGGGGAACTTTCTTGAAGATTATTGCTATCTAGGTTTGAGATGAAGACTCTGTTGAAGACAACATAATTTGGAAAATGAAGGATCATGAAAGCTTCAGTGTCAAGGCGAGATACGAGACCACCCTGCCTGAAGAGCAAAGTTTAGAAAATGATATGAATTGGAAGCTTATTAGGAAGACCATAGCTCACCCCAGAATCATCTTCTTATCTTGAAAGGCTTGCCATCATTGGCTTCTCGGTAATGAAGCTAGAAGAAAGAGAAACTTATCAGCTACTGATATCTGTCCACCCTGCAATCAGGAGCCTGAATCAAATCTGGATCCCGAATCTAATATTCATGCTATCCATCGCGTGAAAGAAATGTGAGACTTTCTGCCTGATTCTATTAATAATTTTTATGAAGGTGAAATCAAAAACTGCGTTTCAATGAATCTCAAAGCTGGAAGGAAGACTAAGGTCTGAAACACCTGCTGAGCTGTGATTCATGCCCAAGCCATTTGGTGTATTTGGCAGGAAAGAAATCTTGCCATCATCCAGGAAGATAGCTGAAGTGAGGCTCGTGTCATGACCTCTATTCTTAGATAGAGTGAGGAATTTACTGCTGCTAACCAGACCCCAAATCATCTCTACAAAGAGATTTATACTGCCTTGAACCCCCTTCACAGAATTCCTTCAAGCTTAATATTGATGGTTGTGTTAAAGGCACTACTGCAGCAACTAGAGGTCTCATCAGAAGTCACTTGGGCAGATGGGTTATAGGCTTTTGTATGAATTTGGGAAGCTATTTTGTCCCCATAGCCGAAGCTTTGGGTCTTTTGATATGAACTCAATGGGTATAGAAACTTTAAAACCCACGAACAAATAATATATCCCAAGAATTTTCTCCACGAATGATTTGAACCGATGGAATTAAAAATTTCAACTTTTGACTTAAAGGAGGAAGAACATAAGGTATATGACCTTAGACTTGTTTCTCATTAGAACAAGAACCTTGGTGTAACACCGGACACGTCCGGATTGTGATGTTTATTTTAAATGGACAATTGAAAAATTTTTATATATATATATATGAAAATATGGGAGAATAATTTATTTGAAATAAAAATATAAATTTTTGTCGTTCAGAATGGTCAGAATTTTTTAAAACACTTAGTTGATGGATTTTAAAATTTTTAAATTACCGATCATTGGAGTCCTGATCACCAGAGCAGTCGGTTATTTGGATGTTCGGCAATCGGTATTTGGTGGATTTTAACCATTTAGTACTCAGAGGAATTTTTGTGTTCGGTAGAAATCTAAGTTCAGTGAACAGTCCATCAAATTTTAGGTTTCCCAGTCAGCAGTAGATGGTAATCATCTGCCGATTGATAATTGTGAGACACCCATCGGTATTATGAAGGTGAAGTTTATATCTGTCGATACTAAATTCCTAAATTCCTGTTGGTCATTTACTCACTAGTTGATATTGGAACTCTTGTTGGTATAGTAAAAGCCCGTCGATATATTGTGAAACAAATGATTTGACTGTCAGTATGTTTCCCTATCATTTTTCAGTACAGTACAATTAGATCTCATCGGTAAATGGAGGAAGTTATAATTTTGGATAGACTTATTATTTTATAATTTTATATGCCCATCGGTATATCCAATATCTAATGATTATTTTGCTACCGATCGGTATTGTGTATCTATGATCGTAATATGCACCGTCGGAAATGTGAGACTTGTGAATTTTATTTCCACCATCCGTCGATAATGTGAGATTTTCTTTACCACCTTTTGATTGTCTGGTATAATGTATTTTCATTTATCATTCGGTACCATTCCCTGATTTTATTTTCATGATCGGTCATCTCTTTGCCTTGCTCGGTCATCGGTCAACATATGTAGTTGCCATTTGTCATTTACCATCGGTCAATGCTTGCACCTGTTCGATCACCTTCCATTTCACCGAACGACACTTATTACGCATACCATAACACATTGACTGAATACTCATCCGTTCGGCACAATCCATCGGCATTTTCTTCAACACTTAAATGCAACTGACGGACAGCCATCGAAAGTCAAAAGCCATCCAAAGTCCTCCTCCATCCAAAGTCCTCCTCGGTACTTGAATGAAAGCAATTGAATTTATTGGACACTTAATTTCCTAAGTGCATGCAAATGGAATTGAACCCATGAGTTTTGGCTTCTCCAAAAGATAAGTTACCACCAAGCCATCAAGTCTTTCATTTATATATTGTTAAGTTTATATTATATTCTTAATTTTAAGATTTTCTCAATTTTTCATAAATTACAATTTTAATCCTCAATTTTCCTTACTCATCGGGAGATATATTGTCTCTAATAGAGCATGACTTTCAGTGTTCAACTCATAATGTTAGCCTTCTCAAGGACTCAACAACAATGTATTGGGCACTATATGCAAATAGAAAGTAAATGAGGGTCACTAGATAAATAATAAAAATGTGTTGGAAATAAAAAAGGGAAGTGAGGTTCCAGAACCTACGAAAACCCAGATCTCACTTTTTCTCTCTAGGCTATTTTTCTCTCTTTCCAAACCTCAATCGATTTACACCAAATCTTTAGAGCAAGGTCTCTAAACTACTTGTCCAACTCTCAAAAAAATTAGATTTTGGTATTGATCTTGGAGAAAAGTTTAAGGATCTGGTGCTGTAAATCAAGGGTTTTAGTACACTTAAATCGGATGAACTTTTGGAGACACCAATAAGGTAATATAATTTTCTAACCCAAGTTTTGCCTTATTTAATCATTTATTTGTTAGGGTTTAGGAGATCTTTAAGTCACAATAAGTGAGAGAAAATCTTGGATTTGGATATTAGGGTTCTTGGGTTGACGAGAGATGATCGGTAGTGATGAATTTGATTATATGATAATATCTCATAAGGTCTGGACAAGCTGATCAGGACAGAACCTTTGCCGTGGACAGATCTGGGAATGATTACTCTCCCTAAGAACTATGAGTGGATGGTTTGTTGTGTTTGTGAATGAGAAATGATTTTCATGATTTTTCAAAATGATTTTTCCTAAACTGATTTTATGAAATGTTTTGTGATTGTAGAATGTCCCAAAAAATGTGTTTTATTTGAGCCATGAGATTCATTTTGAAACATGCTGAATTTTTCCTACGAAAACATTTGCTGAGTTTATAAATTGTGAAACTTGTTGATTTTTATGACATGTGATACGATATTTGAAAAATGGTTTATGTATTAACTTTGTGGCATAAGCCCGAACCCCCATGGTGCATGTATGGGGTGTGAGCACCTAATTATGAGATGACCAGTCGAGTGTTTTAAGCTTCTAAGGACCGATTCGAGAGGGCGGCGTAAAGAGCTTGGTAGACTTGAAGGGGTAGGCGGCAGTAGAGAGATGCCCCCCAAGTCCATTTCGAGGCTAATCAATTGCACTTCCGATGAGGCCGCAAGCCAATGCCAAGGTTGGGGTTGATGTTTTATGACCGATGGTAATGAAAACCCCTTGGTGGTTCACCGAATGGTCCAGGCCAAGCCATTGGTGGAGAGATTTTGAGGCAAAACCCATGATATTGAAAAAGTGTATTTTGTGCTGTGGAAAAATCATGGTTCTTGATATGAATATTTGATTAATCACTTGATATTTTGTTGGAATGAAAATATGTTTTGAAGATATTGTTTGACATTTTCACACTCACCGCTCATTCATTTACACAGCTATACCATTGCACTCTACTCACTGGATATTTCTAAACTCATCCCTCCTCTCATCCCTTTTCAGAAGAAGTATAGAGACAGATCATTTGATCGGTAACTAGATCTAGCCGAAGAGAAGAACTGTCTGGGATCGACCATCGGTATTGGTCCCTCTTGATGAGGACTTTGTGGCATGTAGTCGGACCCATTGGAGGACATTTTTGAAACTCTGTGTGATGTATTTTCCTTATATTTTCTTCTAAAGTAAAATTTTATATTTTGAAAGATGTATTTTGAAATACCGAACAACTTTTATTTATTATAATTTTGATTTTAAAACATTGTGCAAGCTGGTATTTCTTTCTTGGAAAGGTATTATCATACCTTTGCGGGATCTTGGGGTGCGTGTTAGCGATAATACATACTTCTAGAGCACACGACGGTTGTCGCGTGCTCAGACCCGCGGGTGGGGACGTAACATTTGGTATAAATATGGAATGAATGACGCTACAATTTAGGTGGTTCGAAATTTAGATTGATAAGTCAAAGAACTAAACAAAATTCCTATATTGAATAAGTTCAAAAGTTCTCAAAAGAACAAGACATGTGAAGAAACCTCACAATTTTATTAATTCTCTCAAAGTTGTCAAAAGTTGTGTTTTACACAATGTGTAATGACCTATTTATAGGTTAAAGGTAAATACTAAATTGGTAACTAAAAATTTAGTAGCTCTCTAAATAATAAAAAAATAGGAAACAAAAATATAAACTATAAAGAAAAAAATAGAAAACTAAATAAAGTAAATCAACTATTTTGACTAAGTCTTTGTTGCTAATTTTTTTTTTTTTAATATTTTCGTCCTCCCTCGGTGTTGGATAGTTTTAGACTCTTTATTTTTTCAATTGGATTTATATGAACATAGTTAAGATCTCTTTTGGTTTTTCATTCATTTGGGCTCAAATTTCTTATTGTAAAATCATCTGAATTAAGTTATTCGGGATTTTTTTCAAACATTTTAATTTGAACTTTTGTTATCGGCCCAATTAGAACTTAAATTGGATCATACGAATTCCTTGCAGGCCTGATAATCGCATCATTCCCCCTTCTTGACAACGATTTGTCCCCAGATCGTCACTTGTATGAAAGTGCATCCACAACCGCATTTTTCTCGAAAAAAATCTCAATTTATTCAATTTATCGAACATATCTCTTATCATCTTTATGAAATAACAACTTTTTTAACTCAACTCAAAAATAATTACTTTGTAAAATTCAAAAACTTATATGAAAGAAAGGATAATAAAAGAAACAAAGACGAAAAGAAAAGAAAAGTGAGAATAAGGAAAGTCACAAATTTGAAAAAAAATGAAAATTTTGAAAGCTGTCTCCTTTTTTTACGACCCTTTTATTTGCAACTTTTTTTTTTTGAGCTATGGAAGCACCAAAGAAAATTCAAGCGTGAAAGATACCAAAAAAAATTAAACCCACGAATTAGGAAATTTGGTCTTCACGATTAATCGAAATTGGAAATAGTATAAACATCAAAACACAAAATGAATAAAGAAAGATGAAAAAAATTATAAACAAGTATGAACAATTCGAAGGGTAACTCGAAATTGATCTAGTACCAACTGATATGAACCCGACGGGTATAGAAACCCTAGAACCCACGAACAAGTAATATAACCCAAAAATTTTTCCAATGAATGATTTGAACAGATGGAATTAAAAACCTTAACTCTTGCTCTAAAGGAGGAAGAATCTAAAGTATATAACCTTAGATCCGTTTTTCACTAGAACAAGAATCTTGCTATAAAGATAGAATGAATGACGTCACAATCTAGATGATTCGAAACCTAGATTGATAAGTCAAAAAACTAACAAAGACTCCTATCTTAAATAAGTTCAAAAGTTATCAAAAGAACAAGACATGAGAAAAAATCTCACAATTTTATTAATTCTCTCAAAGTTATCAAAAATTGTATTTTACACAATGTGTAATGACCTATTTATAGGTTAAAGGTAAATATTAAATTGATAACTAAAAATTTAGTAACTTCTTAAACATTAAAAAATTAAGAAATAAAAATATAAACTATAAAGAATAAAATAAAAAACTAAATAAAGTAAATCAACTATTTTGACCAAATCTTTGCTGTTAATTTTTTTTTATATTTTCGTCCTCCCTTAGTTTTGGATAATTTTGAACCCTTTATTCTTTCAATTGGACTTGTATGAACTTAATTAAAATCGCTTTTAATTCTTCATTCATTTAAACTTCAATTTCTTATTATAAAACCCTCTGAATTAAATTATTCAGGATTTCTTCGAACCTTTTAACTCAAACTTTTGTTACCGGTCTAATTAGAACTTGAATTGGATCATACGAATTCCTTGTAAGCCTGATGATCGAATCATCTTTTCTATGGACTTCGGCTTGCCAAAACCTTAGGAATCTCTCATCTATCGATTGAAATGATTCCAAGTTTTTTCACTCTTCTATTTCTTCAGATGGGTCTCACATGGCAGGATTAGGAAACCTACTTAAGGCTTGTCCTATGCTCATAGACTCCCAGCTGGGAACGCAAATTAAGCCATATTTGCATGGAAGCCAATGCACCTACTGACTGGCTTGCGAAGCTCGAGCACTCCTTTCGGCCTGGTTTAAACATGACTAAAATAGTATGAAGCATAAGATGAATATGAGGCACAACATGACGTGGGCACAGTGATGCTAAAAAATTATAAAATATATATATATATATTATACTATTTTAATTTTCAGAGTGTGGTATTGTGAAGTATCTAGGGCATGTCCGTCATGATCATGGCTTATTTCTGGTGGAAATGGAGCAATAAAACCATTGATCGTAAATATTCAAGCACAATATCTACAAAGCTTTCAACTGAAATGAACTTTCACCAAAGTATGTCGGCTATCATGAAAGGAGATAATATTAATGACATTAACATGCACCCAACACTCATCAATTGAGGCACGGGGACTCGGAGCAATAGTTTTATTGATCATTTTCTTAGAAACTTAAGAACAAAAAAGCAAGACAACAAGCAAAGATGCACATTTGAGGAACTGGCTACTAGAAGCTAATAATATCATCTATAAGTACAAACTGTAGAATATAAATACGAGGGCTAAGGGAGGAAGATTTTCCTTGAGCCATATAACAGAAGATGAAGATATTCAGAGGGCAAAGTGTAACAACTAACAAAAACAAAAGTTTTACCTAATTTACCCACAAGGTTGTAAACGCACTGAAAAAGGGCATAACTTATCATTAACAAAACAGGGGCATGGTTCTGAATCATCTTAAAAAAGCTATCCTGAGAATTTCCATGATAACCGGCCTTTGATTCTTCTGGACCAAAAAGAAAAGAAAAAAGAAAAATCTTGAGCATCTTGAAATCTTGCTTGTATTACCTAAATGGGAGAATGCAAGATGCAAAGCAACAGAATGATGACTATTGCAAGGATATATTTTGTAGACAGAAACCTTAGCAGTCTACAAAAACTGGGAGCTATAAATCCAAAAATGACCTCAAATTGAATCAAATGGGCTATGTAATGATGGTTCCTAAGCTTTGAATTGGTGCGATTAGGGTCCTTTAACCTGTCGAATTGATTTAATACCACCCCTTCGTGATTGATGAATTAATGGACCATCTCCACTTGCTAGGGCCACAATGGCTTGACCTGGCAATTCAAAAGGGCATCTAACATGGCTATCTTTAATACATGAGTGTGCAAATGCCAATGCAACAAGAGTTGGGTAATTGTCTTGTTAACGTATTATGGATGAAATTGTTATTCCTTGATAGCCGAGAAAACGATCATAAGGTTCACCATTAAATGGTAGGGTAGAAGGGCAGTTAATCCTCTATTCAAAGGGCCTGAGTTCGGGTCATTCCACCTGCACAGGATTGAGGCAAATCACAGCCAGATTTTTGCGCACTTGTACCTAGCCCACATGCGAGGGAAGCCACTCTCTCTCCTTAATTTCTAACATAGTGAAAAATTAAGAATCCTTACAGACAGCAGATATAGCATTTTATACCCAAAGAAACTGATAGATTATAAAGACATGAGAAGTTCCGAGCCATGACCACATACCTTTAGAGTTAGATTTTTGCTCATTTTTCTTAGGTATCTCCTTCCTGTCCTTGGGATAATAGTTCTCCTACTCTGAACACACATCAAAGGATCAATCCTAAAAACCAAAACGTAAATGCAATACACACAACCAGAAGAAGATCAAAAGCAAAAATTAGCACTCCCTTTTCCTCCTAGGGCTTTCACAACAAAAATATCGTCTGAACCTAGGGTTTGCAAAAAGGGGGTCAAAATCCTTTCCGGCGAAAGCAGAAGTCACATAACTCCTCAGAAACCCTAATTCGTCGTCAAATTCTCCAGTCACCGGAAACGGAGCTTCGTGGGAAATTACCGATCTTCGCCCACAGATTCCGACCGAAACATTCTGCAAAATACTCAAAATCAACCACCAAAAGAAATTCAAATCAACAATGAGCAGACATCAGAGAGAGATATTGTTACTCTGTGAAAAGGAAGGGGGGAGAGAGAGAGAGAGACCAATTCTTGAAATAACCATTCTTCGAAGAGACAACGACCGAACACTAGAGATCGGATTTGAAAATGGAAATAAATTTGATTAAATAGGAGAGGGAGCGAGTTACAGAGCGGGGAGCGTTTTGTGCGGATTTGATTCCATTTTTCTTTTAATTTTCTACTCAACTCGTGAGAGAAAAAAATGCGACATAAATATATATATATATTTTTCTCCTCTTTTCTATATTATCCATTCAAAATATATATATCGAATATATAATATATTTTTTATCACATATACAAAATATGATAAAACATATCATATTTTTAGTACGTGATAAATAAGCATTATTTTATGAATTAATTTTTTTTTTATCTCGCAGAGCGGAATCCATACAAATGCGAAAAGAGGGAAGAGAGAAATTATGGGATAGAGGATGGCGTGAGAGTTGCCGAGAATAAAAAGGAACCGCCCTTCTGGCTTTTGATTTTTCATGTTCCTCATTTGCCCTTGGGAGGTGATGCTAATGTTGGGTGAATTTTAGAATTTGGAAATGGTAGTCCGGTAATTTTAATGTAGATCATAACATTCGCGTAGCAGATACGCCATAAATGAAACCGTTTAGATATTTGAATTTAGCTAAATTCTAACGGTCAATAATACACTCCTTCCAACTTTTTTAAAGCAAAATAAGGGTTTAGAAAGGTGAAAGAAATTTTAATTAAAGTAAGTAAACTTTTAATTAATAATATAAATAATTTTTAATACAATAATATTTAATTTTTTAAAAGAAATATAACTTTTGTTTATAAACTGTATGTTAATTAGAAAATATTATTTATGAAAAAAATTAAATTACAAACAAGTTGAGCCATGAAGTGAATTGAACTTCTTCAATTCTTGACCATCCAATGGTAGTCCAATGATCAATGACATTTTTTTATTTGTGTGTGTAATTATAAGTTTAAAATTTATTTATGCTTATAAATTAAGTACTGATAGGTAGAAGATTTCATATGATGATATGCTTATCTATTGTTTATTGGTAATTCGAATAAGATATTTTATAGTACATGGGAATTATTATGTTGACATTTAGAATAGAGTCATGTTAATTGTCCTTTGGGTCTTTAATTTTTATAAAAATTATTAGTTGCTAATCGCACATGGTATACTCAAAAAAAAAAAAAAAAATGCATGATCAGAATTTAAAATTTCTCTTTACTGATGTGTACGCACAAGTCTGTGTGGTTGACATAGTTTGGAAGTCATCCCCCACAAAAAAGTGACAATTTATCAAGTTCAATCAACAAACAAGTAACGCTGAGTAAAATCCATAGAATTTTATTACTTGGTAACAATATCATTTGACAAGTTGAACATAAAAATATTAGTAAGTAGAACTTAGAAATTAAGAGTACCCCAATTGAAATGCGTCCTAGAGCCCATATCACAATTGCAGCTAGAAGCTCCCCTTGTAAGGGATTCACATAGTTTGAGTGTTCCAAATAATCACAATGATATACCAACTTGTACAATACTTTATAATTTATAATACCTATTTGGCATCATAAAATAATCAAAAGATTTATTTCTCTCATGGGCTTTTTCGTCTTTATCGACTGATACATAGTTATTTGTATGTACATACCTACATTAATATGGCAACGCTCAACCTAAATGAAAACATGAAGCGGAGCAATTAGGAGACCATGTAAGAGAAGAAGGAGAAGTTGGAGGTGAATGGTGTGAAGTAGAAGACCCCGACGTTGAATTCATTGAATTGGAGCAAGTGCTGTTCATTGATGGGTTTCTTATCACGAAAGGCACCACATCTTCTAGCAGGCCTTGTGGCCCCATTTCTTTGTGGCCCGAGACTTCTTGCTCATGGGTATCAACTGTTTTTGCTAGCGGGCTTTTCGGGGTTGCTTGGACATCATAGGCTTGAGCCAGACTCTTGGGTTTCTTGGCAGGTGGATTGAGTTGAGGAGGTTGGTGGTTGAATTTGTTGTTGAACAAGAAATAGGGATAAGCAAAGTGAAGATGAAGACCTTCGTATGTGATGATGAACATTTCTGGGTCGTCCGTGGACCTCTCGACCTGTTTCTTGGCGCCACATCTTGGGTTGGTACATCGGTAATAGCTCCTATTTTGAATCACAATAGAATGAATGTCAGAGATATATTTGAATAATATTACATGTATAAAAAAAATTAATTATAAAAATTTTATATAATTGTCTTCAATAATATCAGAGCAACGGTAGAATTATGCGGATAGAGATGGGCAGGGCAACAATTGCTCCTAGACAATGAAGTGGTTAAGGGGCCATCTCATTATTAATGCGAGATAGAAAGTTTTGTCACTTACAAAGGGATGCTCCTATTTGCAAAAAAAGAAAAGTACCCTACGGATGGACATTGACTTTAATTAGATAAGCATTGTTTTGATTCAACTTCTTGTGGGTAATTTAAATGGCATTTTTTGGCCGACACATGGAGGAAGATCTATGTAATAACACATTAATTAGCAAAAAAAATAGGTTTGGATCGTCTTAGAGAGACCACTTTTTTGGTAAAAGCACAAAGCAAATTGCAAATTGAAGAAAGATGCAAAACATAAGAAATTAACCATTTCGAGTGCTCAACAAAAATTAAGAATCTAATTGCCCCTCTAATACAAGGATATTTTAAGGGCACACAAGTATCAAGTCATGGGCAATAGTTACCATGGTTGCCATTTTGATGCATTAATAGTGTCAAATTTCAATTTCTTTTTGTTTAAAATGAGTTTGCACCGAACTTTTTATATTATTTGTTTTGAACATAAAATTTGTAAATTATTTTGATAATTGATACTCTCATTTAAAAGAAATTGTGATTAGATTTAGAATGTTTTAAGGAGGCGTTAGCTTTTGTAATTAATAACATAAAGATGCCAATGAATATAACTCAACTACCACCTTCCGTCTTGACTTATTAAAAAGCTTAAGTTCAATCCTTTGTAACCACAAAAAAAAGAAAAGAAAATAGCATAAAGGTTTGAAAATTTTTTTATGAGACAACAATAATTGGGATTTGAAAATCTTGACGGACCAAAAAGTCATGCGAGGACTTAATGGGAGGTCTGCCTAATATGGCGGCCATAAAAACCTACGAAGAATTTTCAAATGCATAGAGAATTGAAAACCGATGAGGTAGAAATCATGTCATTTTCATAATTCCATGATAATTCAAAGTTTCCTATAGCAAGAAAGGCAAAAAGATGATTCTTGATAGAGAGAGAGAGAGAGAGAGAGAGAGTGAGAGAGAGAGAGAGAGCCCCAAAAAAAAAAAAAGAGCAAGCAAAGTTACCTAGGATTGGGGCTATTCTTGATAGATTTCTGCCCATATTTCCTCCACTTATAGCCATCGTCTTCCATGCCATTCCCACAACTCTTGATTTTCAGCGTATATTTGTTCTCAACATCGCTTGCACTCCTTTCAGATATGGAAAATCTGTAGAGATAGAAAGTTTCATTTATAATTCACCAAGAGAAATAGAAATATTATGTAATAAAAAAAAAAAGAAATGGAAATATTATTTCTCATGCAGCTAGCTCAATTTTGATAAAAATTGATGTGAAATTTTATTGGTTCTACAATTAACAATAATTTGATAAATAAGCCTATAAATTTTCTAAGAAGTGCGATTAATAGAACTCAAAAATTATCATAAAACCCATTTAAGACATAGAAGAATAAGTTAGCCAAATTTTCCGATTTTAAAATTAAAATTTGGCATGGGATGATAAATGTTTTTTCAAAGAGAAATAATCATTGGAACAAAAAATTGTGAACAACAAAAGATACCTGGCTTGTCTGAACTCTTTTACGGTCTCAATTTTCTTGCTGGCAGACGATAGGGCATTCTCGAAATCCTCTAGAGTTGGACCAGAATAGGCATTGGAGAGCAGCCGATTGATCAGGAACTCAGTTGAATGAGTTGAATTGGACTCAGTGCTCTCACGGGGTTGATTGAGAGTGGAAGAATCATTGGAAAGAAGCTCTCTCCAAAATTCATCTTCGGACCCACTTGACCAAAGAGCCTTTATTTCCTCCATTTAGCTTTTCCGTATCTTCTATGATGGCTTTAATGAAATGGGTCTTGCGCATCAGAAGACTTTTGAACCAGAGAACATGGAAGAATATGAAAAGATGAGAGAGAGAGAGAGAGAGTGGAGCAGATGAAGCTGAAGATTGTGATGTTTACTTGTTTATCCTCTTTAACTTTAAAGTATTGTTCACTGATTTTTAGTCTCCTCAAATACTATATTTGCTTTACTTTGACTTTTTTTTTTAATTAATATAAATCTTTTGTCTGCAATTGTTATGTGGATGTGCAGTAGTAATTCACTTTTTTTGTTTTAAACATCTACTCCAATAAAGAAAATTGTTCACACAACCAACGCACCCAAAATTGTAAACATTATTGTCTTCTCTGTTTTTTAATCTTATATTTTGTTGTTATCATATTGTTTGACATGGTAGAATAGAAGCATTGGGGGGGGGGGGGAACCCTGTGGCTTAAAACAACTCAAACAAAGTGAGAGTCAATCATTAAAAAAAAATGATAAAAATGTTCCATTTAATAAATAACTTAATATTTTGACACCTAATCATTCTTTTGCATAATTAATTTTTAAAGCTTCCCGAGCACACGTGTGCATACGCATGCAAGTGCATGGCGTAAGAAGGATTGCCATTTTAAAAATTGGATTGGTCTTGAGTGCACAAATCACCCCCCCAAAAAAAAAACAACAGGCATGTTGAATCATCTGAAATTATGTCTAGGGCAAATTAAATTTTGGTTTAAATTATTTCTGAATAATCAGAGGTTTCTTAGCTTGATGTTTTCATAAATTATTTCTTACTCAACGAGGAAAAGCAATCCTTTCTCTCATCTTGTCTATTCTCCTTAACCTGTCTAACTATAGAAAGGAATACAGGCCAAAGAAAGAGAGAGAGAAAATGTGGAAGTCTCGACATGAAAACACTCCAATACGGAAGGAGAACTAAAAATATCCAAAATCAGAAACTTTTCAAGATGGGGTAGTATGGGTCGGCAAGCCTGGTTAGTTGTCTTTTTTTTTTTTTTTTTATTTCCTTTGCTTATTATATTTAATTTAGCAAAAAACGGAGAAGGAAAAAAAATGAAAAGGAGTGGAAGCCCCGGATTAAGTATTTCCTTGTGTCCCATTATTTCTTCCAAGAAGACATAATTGAAAAAGAGAAATCCAACAAGTACTACTAAGGATTGCATCAGCCCCATTGCACTCATCCATGATAAAGTTCAATCCGAAGGGGCCAAGAATATGACAACCATGTTGACTGTGGTCAAATAAAGAACCGATAAGACATTGACACATGGGAGTTTCCCATTCGCGGGCATCGTTTTAACAACGAAACTATTCTCTTATTGCATACCATCATACATCACACAGATTATACAATACCAATTAATTTCATATTTGACAGGATCGAAACCAGAGTAGTCGGTGCTCGGGAAGTTCACTTTTACAAGGGTTTGACTTCGTTGGGTTTGTTGAATATAACTAAAAACGTTGTGAGTTTCTGTGAGACCTATACGATGAAGACAAGAGAAGAGTTGACTGTCGGTAGCGAGAGAGAGCCGGGGGTTTGTTAAAAAGTCAACGCTTTATTGAAGTGGGGGCAAGTGAAGAGGAGAGGTGTGTGAGTGATTCAGCATAGGTAGGGCGGCCCAAACGTGGGAAGAGATCACGTGAGAAGAGGATGGAGCGGTTTGGACGTGGCGTGGTGTTGTCCTTTACTGGGTCTACTATAGGCTTGGAGAAATTGGTGGATTTACCAAAGGGTGCAGGGTCGGTTCTGGGCCTGTACTTGTCTGTCATTGTGTCGACCTTCTCGAGACGATGCACTTGTTCCATGGCGCGCGGCATTCCTCCACTTGATGATTGGACTCCCAATTTGTTTATAATGAGCCGAATTGAAAGCAGTTGTTCAAGTGGACAAGTCATTGATTTTATAATAAAGAGATCATAAATTTATATTTTAATTAAAGAAAATTGTGTTAAGAAATTAATTTTCAATTATTGAGTTATAAAGAATATAATTTGTCTATTTAATATTTCCTCCAAAACCAAACTTTCGTTCTCGAGTGGCTTCATGAGTAAACAATCTCGTTAGTCAAAAACATCAGATGGGGTGGCATCCCTTCTCACATCTCTTTGGTGGAACATAGGAGTTTTTGCATTCTGTGAAATAAAGCTGTAGCTGCTCAGCTCGGTCTCAACCTCAGCATTGTCATGCCACCTCTCAAAACGTTAAGAGGTCCGGATCTAATTTACACAATAGTTGGTTTATAATAACAGATGGTTTAATTGAATAAGAAATTAAATTCCTTAATTAACTTTTAGGATCAAAATTTGAGATTAAAAAAAATTGAACCGTCCCCTTCGTAAATATTCAAATTAGATTAATTAAAACATAAATTCAGATATCGGTGTTGGTGGAAAAAAAAAACCTTGGTTCATGGTTGAACTCATGATTTAGCAAATGAAAAACATCAACATGGAACCATTAGGTTACGAACCCACAATCAGATATTTTAGTACGTGAAAATTAAAAAATGTTCGGTGCATTTGAAGCACGGAAGGGACCACTATTTGATACATGGCATAGGAATCAAATAAAATTGTCAGATTGCTGTACCGTCCTTGGGCTCCTAATCAATTACAACTTTAGAGATTGGGCTGGGCTGGGCTTAACTCTGGCCAGAAATATCCAGCCTGTCAGCACACTCTACAAAGGCCCAAGAAGGTAAGAATATGCCGACAAATGATCCATTTCCATATCTTAACCCGTCAAACTTGGACATCAGCCTTTGAAATCCAAAACTAGGAACGTGCCCACGAATTTTCTGTCGGTCGTTCCTGCTCTCGCCTCTAGGCTTGGCTGGCTCACACCGAGAATTCTCTCTCTCTCTCTCTCTTCCCCTTCGTTGAAATCTGAGTTTGGCAGGAAGGCTGCTCTCTGGAATCGAAGAGATAGAGATGAAGATGAAAACTGATGACCAATACTAATGAGCAGTAATGATTAAGTGGGACCCCCATGATTGATTGGACCCCCCTCAATCTCTGTCATCATAAAATTCGAGGCATACCATCTGTACCCAATTTAATAAACAAAAACAAAATCCAGTGGTCAAGATTCAAATAAACACCTCAGCCCCAACACCATAGCCATACCCATTACCTTGTGCTAAATACTTCCCATTTTTTTCCCGCGCAATCACCGACTCAAAAGTTGTCCGATGCCGTATTTGAATATTGCTTAAAACAACGTGGTCCACGTGTTCGTACACGTCGGCCATGCCTCCACACCTTATTCACCACGTTGGTGCCACGCTGTCACCCACTTTCTCCTATAACTTCCCCACTACTCCTCTCTACTTTCTCCCCATTTTCAAATCGTTGAAATTTTCAAAATTCAAACAACAGAAAAACCAATTTATTATTCGTCTGTGTAAACTTTGTTTCTCATATATTCCTCTGCTTCTGAGGCCACAGCATTTTTTCATCTCCAAATTTCCGACCGACAAGTGCCGACAAAATTCCACCGACACAACCAAGAATGGAATCCGAGGAAGCATGTACGACGCCGAAGAGGTCCGAGTGTAGAATTCCGGCGGTTTTAGAGTGTCCGCCGCCGCCAAAGAAGAAGAAATCGGAGAATCAAAAAAGAGACCCACCAAAAAACGGGTATTTTCAGCCGCCAGATCTGGATGCTCTGTTTTCAATAGCTCCACGACGCGAAGCATGTACTTAACTGTATCTTTCATGGGTTGTTTTTGATTTTTAGTTCTGTTATTTGTATGGGATGAAATTCGAACATCAGGAGTTCCTTCCTAGGTAGAAGATGTGGATATGAATTTTAGGATTTGTGTTTTTGGTAGGTCCTTTGGCGGGAGAAGTGACAGATATGATTCCTTAGTAATACTATTTTTGCAGTTTGTATTATGATTATAAATTGGAATGATAGGGTTTGTTTTATGGAATTGTGGGTCTTCGTCATTTGAGATTTTTGTGGGATTATTTGTGCCTGCAATTTTGAAAAACTATTTTAGTCTTTAGACCTAATTAATGGCAAAAACATGAAAATTTGTTCATTCTGGGAATAGTATATTTGTTTTTTATCATTTGCAAATGGCGAAAATGTTCTGGGGTTGGGGGGGGGGAGATGGAACATGAGAATGTGACGCACGTGCTGCTAATTTGGGAGTTTTAGATCTACACTCTTCTATGTTCAGTTCAACCCCATGTTCTTTTGTACATTTTTGAAGAATTTTATTTTGGAAGGATGCTCGTAAGCCACCATCAATATCTTATCTTTTCTTATAACGTTATTTTATTTGGATCAGTTGTGTCATTTTGTTTGAGAGCAACAGAGATGGTAGAAGAATGAGACTGACCAGTTATCAAGACAATAATGACTAGTTGAATCCCATGTTCTGGGTTTGCTTCATGTTACTTGGCTAACAAGTGACAGGCCTTTGACAGGTAAGAGTGGCCCTTGGTTTGTTGAGAAGAAATAAATTAAATCAGGAAAGTTAGGGTGTTGGAGTGCTATTAATCCCAAGACAAGGTCAATTAAACAGTGACATAAGACCTTAGCATTTAATCGAATTCTATGTTAGTATGGAAAGAGTTATAATATATTGTGGAGTTATTTCACAATAGCCAAATGTGGGAACAAGTTTTGAGTGAAGAGGTCAAATCTGATACACATTAATACATTAATGTAAGTAATCAAAACAGACAATAGAACAACTGGGTATCATTAACGGTATTTTGAAAAAGGGTCAAATTCCACTTGACTCGACATGGTTCCCATCTTCTCTTTAATGTGAGGACATTCACAAAATTCAAAACATAAATATGACAATTGTTATTTTAATTATCATAAGAAGTGAAAGAAAAAAAAAAATGAAAGCAAAATCAAAATATTCGTTCATTTCTCCTCTTTAGTTAATGAAAAAAATGTTAAAAAGAAAAAGGAAAATGCAATCCAATAACAGCAATATAAGAGGAGATACCAGCCCCAATCCTAACTAGATGTTGAAAGTCATAGTCACAAGGGCAATATTTGTTTATGTTATGAATGTTTTTGGGTAAGATAGCAACTTGTTCCCTACCTACGTTAGAAATCCCAAATGAAGGAAACATAATCAGAGCACGCACGCACGATAAGCTTGTGTTCACAAGAAAGTCGCAGCTTTCTCTTTCTCTTAGAGACAACTCAAATAGTAAAATCTCATTATTTACCTTCTTTATTTCCTATTTGATTTTATTTTATTATAACTCTTTATAAAAAAAGAAAAAAGAAGGCCATACCTCCAAAATACCCTTAAAACAAAGAACAACATTTCTTGACATGACCAGGAATGGTGAGATTGAGAAATCACCGAATTGCTATTTCGTGGATGGAAAGACAAAACAGTTGTCAAAAGGCCCAGTGGAGGCCCATTAGTAAAACGTATAATATTAACATGGAAAGTGGCAAGTCTCCTTAGGGGTGGTCGGTAAAATGAGTCATCTCTTTCAATGTCCCAGCTCCCCTTTTGCAGCTATTGCATCCACCTCCTTATTATTATTATTTTTTCTTGCAGTGAAGATAAACTCAACTACTGTTTAATAGTTTAATCCTATTTATTGATAAATCTTACGTTAGTTGTTTAATATGTTCTTCTTTTTTCATTCTTTTTGTCCATTTTTTTTGTTATTTTAAGATTGAATTTGTACGGGTGTTCACATTATCTGGACACTGGAAGTTGGAAGGTAGAAATCACTAGAGATGGGTTCCAAACACTCTTACCTTTTGATCCGTCTCCATTTCAAGCGATGGTTCTTCAAGGTCTGTTGCTTGGGAAAACAGAGAGATAATTTTCTTGTTGACTTACATTATATGTAAATACAACCATGTCGTTGAAACATGTAATTGACTAAGTTGCTGCTTGCAACAATTTTTCTCGAAAATAACAAAAAAATGAATTTTAAGAACTATAAGATTTAGTAAATAGAAATGAAAATTTTGCCATAAAAATTAATTTAAAATATCATTATGTCTATATATATATATATATTTAAAAGCTTATAACTTCAGTAAGTCTGGCCTCAGTTTTTCCGTTATGCCCTAATGTGGGTTGGAGCTGATCCTCATATTTGTTATTTATTCTTTGCTATTGAAAATGGTGAATTGAAATTAATTTCTTTTAATTATAACCATATGAGAGTTTTTACTTGGCTGTATAAAGAAACATTCCAAATTAGAAAGGGATAAAGAAGAAAGAAGAACAAGAATAATCTGTGTCTTAAACTTAATAATTAGGATTGATCATTTGAGAGATAAATATGAAAAAAATTAAAAAAATGAAATAGATTGATATAATTTGTGCAAATTTTTTTACGTCACTCGATTCTATCAAATACTATCATTTTATCTAAACTCTTAACTATCATATCTTTACTAATAAGTTGTATCCAAATTTTTAATAGTCTACCTTTACGTTTTACTAAATCTTCTATATTTAAATTTTTTATTTTCCTAATCGATACGTCTTTAGCTCTTCTTTATACATGTCCAAACCACCTTAGACGATACTCTTGTATCTTATCTATAATTGAGCTAACTTTCAACATATTACGAATCTTTTCGTTTCTAATTCTATCTCTTCTAGTTTTACCACACATCCACCTAAATATTCTCATTTCTGCTACTGTCATTTTTTTTTCTTATTATTATTTAATAGCCTAGTACTCGACGCCTTACAATAGTGTAGATCTTACCGCAATCCTATAAAAGTTTTTCTTCAAATGCAGTGGCATCGTGCAATCGCAACAAACTCGAGATGCCATTTTCCATTTCATCCAATCTGTTTAGATTCTATGATTCACATCCCCATCTATATTACCATCATTTTGAATGATAGAACCAAAATATATAAAACGTTTACTTTTTAGTATAATTTGTCAATTAAACGTAATCATTTTTTTATCATTTTGATAATTGTCGTTAAATGTATATATTATATACTCAGTTTTTGATCTGTTCAATCTAAATCCTCTAAATTCTAGTGTTGCACTCCATAACTCTAGTTTAGCACGAATATTCTCTTTGGTTTCATGTACTAATACTATATTATCTGTAAAAAATATATACTATGATATTTTATTTTGAATACTTTTTGTGATTTCATCTATCATTATTGTAAAAAAGATGAGACTTAATGTTGAGATTTAATGGAGTTCAATGTTAGTAGGGAAGCTATCGTTCAGACTCCTGTATATTTTTACATTGGTTACACCTCTATTATATATATCTCTAATGATATTAATGTATTTCAAGTAGATTTTTTTCTTCATCAACGCTCACCACAATACCTCTCCAGAAATTCTATCATATGATTTTTCTAGATCAATGAATATCATATGTAAAATTTTCTTTTATACTCTATATTTCTCCATCAAGTATCTTAACAAGTAGATTGTTTCCGTGGTGGATCTTTTTGGTATAAATCCAAATTGATTTTGAGTCATATTTATCTTCGATCTCAATCTATATTTATTATTCTCTCCCATAATTTCATGGTATGACTCATAAGTTTAATTTCTCTGTAGTTGGAGCAATGTTGTATGTTTTTTTTTTTTTTTTTTTTTTTATATATAATGGCACTAAGTGTAATCTCCCTCTATACTTGGGGCATTCTTTTAATTTGTCAGATTTTACTGAAAATATCTATTAACATTAATATTCCAAATTCAACTAAACATTTCCACACTTCAATAGGAATTCGATCAGATCCTATTGTTTTATTATTTTTCACTCTCCTTAAGGCATCCTTCACTTCATGGGAACGAATTTTACGTTAAAATCTCTATTAATCTTTTCTACAAATACCTCGATATTTTTTATCTCTATTGTTCTCTTAACATTGAAGAGATTTTTAAAATAATTTCTCCAACGTTTTCTTATGTTCTCATTCCTTACAGATATATTATTGGTTTCACTTTTAATACATATAACACCATTTAAATCTTTTTATTTTCTCTCCCTTAGTTTAGAAATTTTGTAGACCTCTCTCTCTCTCCGTCTTTAGTTTCTAGTGTCTTATATAATTCATTATACACCTTACTTTTTGATTCGTGAAAAATCTTTTTCACCTCCTTTTTTTGCACTTTTGTATTTTTTTATTTGTATCATTATTATTATTGCTTTTAAAATTTCTATAACACTTTCATTTGATTCGAATAACAGTTTGTATTTCATCATTTCACCGTCATGATTCCTTACCTATAGGGGCCTAACCATTAGATATATCAAGAATCTCGTTACATATTCCCTTAATATTAGTAGACATTTCTTTTCACATCATTTCTGTATCATCATTACTAGACCAATTTGCTATTTGAATTAATTTATCTCTAAAACTCGTTGCATTTTCTTATTTTAGCTTCCATCATCTAATTCTTGGTTCAATAAATTAACGATACTTCTTTTGCCTTTTAGGTACTCGTATATCTAAAACTAGGAGTTTATGTTGAATCGCTATACTTTCTGTCAGTATAATCTTACAATCTTTGTAAGTCATTTTATCACCTCCTCTAGTAAGAAAGAAGTCTATTTGACTAGTATTAGACTCACTTCAATATATGATTATGTGCGACTCTTTTTTTTAAAGAAGGTATTTACGAGTACTAAATCAAATGTTATGGCTAAATTTAAGATGATAGCTCCCGTCTCATTCCTACTACCAAATTCAAAATTTTCATGTACAGTTTCGAATCCTTCGCTCCTTTCTTCTACATGTTCATTTAGGTTTTCTTTAAAAAATAATTTCTCTCCACTAGGTATGGATTGAATAAATTTCTTTAAATCCTTCCAAAATTATTTTTTACTAATTATATCTATATCTATTTGGGGTACATACACACTGACTATATTAATTATATATTTTTTATTTACTAATTTGACAAGTATAATTCTATATTCATTTCTTCTTATTTTTACTACATTCTCTACCAAATTTTTATGTATAATTATTGCTACTACATTATTAGTTTTATTCCTACCTATGTATCACAGTTTATGGTTATAAGATTCTACTACTCTAACGTTTTTCTCCACCCATTTAGTTTATTGAAGACTAGTGATATCTCTACTACACAAATATTAAAAAAATTCAGATTTGTACAAAGTTGGGGTTTATAAATAGAAACCTATATTTGTGCTTCTCTCTCTCTCTGTGGCTCAGTAAACCCTTTTTTTTGCTGGTGTGTAATACGTGACACATGCATGGGTGTAGTACTTAATTAGAAGGAAATGTATTCTCGAGCCAAGTATCTGAGCTTGCAGTTAGTTTGGCAATGCATCCATTGTTCAAGATATGAAGTCTGAATCAAACAACATATTATAACGCAGAGAATGAAGTGAAAGACCCTGTGGCTGCATAGTGACAGCAAAGTTAAGCTACTAATCTTTTGATTATATTGTGTCAAGTGTTTTGCTTAGCTTAGTATGTGAATGAAATATGTGAAGTCACTGATTTGGTAATCCAGAATATGAGGAACAGTGTAGTATAGAGAGTAATGATTTTACTTTATCAGCACTCGAAAATCAAGCTTGACCAACATCAATGCGGAGCCTACAAGGTTACCATCTCGACAGAAAACCACCAAAAAAAAAAAAAAAAGAACAAAAGAATTAGAACACTCCACATGATATTAATCGCTTTCCTCACATCTTAATGATGATAATCATATCACCTAATCAAGTTCTCTTCCCCTATATTTATACTGAGCCTCACTAGTCCCAACACCCCCATTGCACTTCTCTCCGTTTAAAGTTGAGAGAGAGAGAGAGAGAGAGAGAGAGAGAGAGAGAGAGAGAAGCTTCTCTTGTTTCAATGGCATGTCCTCTTTTTATTGTGTGTGTGGTTCTAGCACTCTTGCCAGAGTTTGCGTTCGCTGCTAGTGCTAGTGACAGCAGCACTAGGCACTACACGTTTAATGTACACTTTTTTTTTTCCTTAGTTTGTATTTTTTACTATTATCTCGTCAATGTCAGTTCTAACATAATAACATTAATTTATTGCTCTTCGCATTGATACGAAAGATTAAGTTGCACAATGTAACGAGACTGTGCCACACAAGGAGCATAATGAGCGTGAACGGACAACTCCCAGGGCCTCCCATTGTAGCAAGAGAAGGCGATCGGGTGATCATTAAGGTTACTAATCATGTTCCAAACAACATTACCCTTCACTGGTATGTACTTCCTCTCTCTTTTGATCAACATTTTCCTTGATATTGTAGATAAAACGGTCACCTATTTTTGTGCTAATGAAAGAGCAGGCATGGAGTACGGCAGCTTAGGAGCGGTTGGGCAGATGGACCAGCGTATGTGACTCAATGTCCTATACAGAGTGGTCAGACATACAAATACAACTTCACAATCATAGGGCAAAGAGGAACACTCTTCTGGCATGCTCACATTTCATGGTTGCGGGCGACTCTCTATGGACCCATCATAATTCTTCCTAAGCGCAATGATACATACCCCTTCGAGAAACCCTACAAGGAGGTTCCTATAATTTTTGGTAACCACACATGACTTTCAATATGTGCATTCGTATCAAAGGTTGAAGTACTGAAAATCATAATATGAGTTTTGCAGGAGAATGGTTTAATGCAGACCCAGAAGCTGTAATCAGCCAAGCTCTTCAGACAGGAGCCGGACCTAATGTTTCGGACGCTTATACCATCAATGGCCTTCCAGGACCCCTGTACAATTGTTCCAAAAAAGGTACTAGAAAGGTTCATAGGAAACCTGAAACAAACTTCTGCACAAACGTGAAAAATTTGTTTCTTTGATGATTGATTCCTCAGCCACGCCCACCCACCATCATTAAAATGAAAAAGTATGACAATTTTATAAAGTAACTTTCCAAGCACAGGGTCTTTGAATCGCATGGAACCCTCTGATTGAGGCCAAGTTAAACTCGTATCCTATGTGAAATATTAAACTCCTTTTCACTTTTCATCTTATGTGGGGCCTGAAATGTGTGCAGATACATTCAAGCTAAAGGTGAAGCCAGGAAAGACATATCTCCTACGTCTGATTAACGCTGCACTAAACGATGATCTTTTCTTCAGCATCGCCAACCACACCCTCACAATAGTCGAGGCTGATGCAATCTATACCAAACCATTTGACACGGACATACTTCTCATAACACCCGGCCAAACAACAAATGTCCTTCTCAAGACTAAACCAAGTTATCCAAATGCCACATACCTCATGCTTGCAAGGCCTTATGTCACCGGCCAAGGTGCCGTTGATAATTCAACTACTGCAGGCATCCTAGAATATGAGCAACCATTGTCTAATCAATCTTCCTTCAAGATTAAAAACCATCCTCTTTTTAAACCGTCTTTGCCTGCTCTAAATGACACAAACTTTGCAGCAAACTTTTCAAAGAAACTCCGTAGTCTGGCCAGCAACAAGTTTCCTGCTAACGTACCACAAAATGTGGATAGACGGTTTTTCTTCACGATTGGACTTGGGACTAATCCCTGCCCTAAAAACACGACCTGCCAAGGACCTAATGGAACCAAATTTGCAGCCTCCGTTAACAACATTTCCTTTGTTCTTCCAAGTACAGCCCTTTTGCAAGCACACTACTTTGGACAGTCTAATGGTGTTTACAACACCACTTTTCCTACTAACCCTCCTATACCATTCAATTATACCGGAAATCCACCAAATAACACCATGGTTAGTAGTGGCACAGACGTGGTTGTGCTGCCATTTAACACAAGTGTGGAGCTGGTTCTGCAGGACACAAGCATTCTCGGGGTAGAGAGCCATCCGCTTCACTTACATGGTTTCAACTTCTTCATAGTTGGGGAAGGTTTTGGAAACTATGATCCAAACAAAGACCCTGCCAAATTCAATCTTATCGATCCTATTGAGAGGAACACCATTGGTGCTCCCTCTGGTGGTTGGGTTGCTCTTCGCTTCCTAGCGGACAATCCTGGTAGGTTTAAAACTTTTCATCAGAAGTTTCTATTGTGTCTCAGTGTCCATATCTTCTCTTTTGTTACTGACGGATCGCCTGTTGAAAATACCTATACAGGGGTGTGGTTTATGCATTGTCATTTTGAAGTTCACACAAGCTGGGGTTTAAGAATGGCATGGATTGTGCTGGACGGGCAACAATCAAATCAGAAGTTACTGCCGCCACCGTCTGATCTTCCAAAGTGCTGACACAAGACACATTGACCATTTGGTCCGAATTGTTTTTGCAATAAATATACACATATATATATTTTTGGTGCTGCATCAATATAACTTAAAATTGTAAAATTTTATTTACATTTTTCCTTCAAAATTTAATTTTTGTGTGGTGGAAGATCCAGAGGATGGCAGTTAAGGGGCAAACATCAGCCTTTTCATTTGCCATAGGGGAACTGCACCAATGAAAGACTGTAAACAGTTCATGTGAATTTCTGCGTATCATGATTTTGCTTGAAATAAAAGCTGATCTATCTATTTTCTTCTAATATTTGGTGGGTCGCGAAACACTGTTAACAGAGATTTGTGTAGGGTGCTTGTTCAATTCCACTTGTACGGTTGTTCAAAACCTAACCTAAGACAGATGTCCAAGTTGACAACGCCACCAATCTGTTGGTGAGGATTCATGTCACTATCGCTTAAAAAGATGTTCATTCTTAATTTATTACATCGAACACCGAAAGTTGTTCCCCCAAAATCTCCTAAAGTTCTAATTTTCAAACATGTGATGATGTTTCTGGCTCAGTCACCCAATGCCCATAGTGTCACCCAACTAACAATTTTAGATGACTACATGTATTGCAGCTCAAGAGCAAGATTAAATGACGGAGAAAAAGGAAACGACAGACGAAATGAAAGACTACATAATGTGCTAACTGTAATTTGTCTAACAGCTTACCTGTCACAGAACCACCAACGGAAGAGGGGAGTCAGTCTGACAAAGCCTGAACTTGTATAAATCCTGAAACAGGCTGTAGTCTAAATTGCAAAAGCAAGAAACAAGGAATAGAAGAAGAAAGAACAGAACCCGCAAGAATATGAAAGGAAAATAATGATAACAACAGTAAATAGTTATGGAAAGGTAAAAGAAGCGATAACACGGCTCAAATGAATTTGATGGAGGTGACCACCAAGCATATATAGAAAAAACAACCATATTTCCATTTTTTCCAAACTTACAAGAGTCTCGTAAAACAGAATTTATGAAGAACACAGATTCTTCATGATGCGGGATATATATTACAGCATTAGCGCAGAAAAATACTGCTCGAATTCTTGATCAATGGTTGGCTTTCTAGCACATACTTGATTTTCTGCAATCAACATAAGTTCAGATTTAGATACCCTGCAAATGGAATGACATTATTGTACTAATGCAGAGGGCAAACACATTGGGTAGTATATTACCTTCATTAACATTCCATCTTCCGGATGAAAGAACATAATCATTTCCATTTGTGTCATTGGTGAATAGCAAATCTTGAATTTCCTCATCCGTGCACTGCTCCAACCCATACCCAGAGCAAATGCTCTCTAAATAATTCAGCTGCTCCTCAAGATCTTTTGGTATATGATCTAGTTCATTCTCAAGAAATAGAGAATCGAAGTCACCACCCTCAATTGCTGGTTCTTTGCCCCTAGCACTCAAAGTCCTATTGTCAAATGATTGAAGGGTGTTCCTCAACTTGTTGCCAACAAAATGAAAAGAAGAAGTGGAAGGCCAATCGTATTTACATCCCTTCACATATTCTGGATTCAGATTAAGTTTAGTTTCTGCATTAACAGACATGACAGGGTCAGGGTCCTCAGAGACGCTATTGCTGTCTTTTGCTGATTCAGGCTCTGATCCACCTTCTGAAGATATCCCTGCTGATTTTTCCTCAATTATTTGCATATTAATACCCTCATATTCAGGATTCTCTTCAGAGATGGAGTTTTCTTTGGGAGCAAGGACTTGAGTAATACAGAAATGCTTCGATGAAGGCAAACCAAAACATTCAGCCTGCAATTTCCTTTTCTTGCTCAGGTCTAAAAGGTTGATATTGATAGCTTTCTGGACATGGAAGCTGAAATTGTGGCTGGACAGAGCAAATAACTCATTGCCTGTAAGAAAAAATAGCTTTTGTGCATGCATACCCAAAATGAAAAACACAGTCAATGCATCTGCCAGCTAATATTAGTGAAATAAAAGAACAAGTGCCTGTGACACTCTCAGACATGGAATCAAAAACCCAGAGTATTTTGAACTAAAATTTTAAGTCAATACATACTGTTCTATAGTGAAGGACAATGGGCATTGATTATTTCAGAGAGATTGGAGGAGTGTTGTTTCTCAATGCTAAAATTTTTAGGAAATTTGTATTATATCTGAGTTTGAACATATTAAGTAGTTTCTATACTTTGTGAAGCCGATGTCGAAATGTTTAAGAGTGCCAATGACAAGGATGAGAGGTTAATGAAATTTAATATTTTCACAAGAGAGATGCACTTTGTTTTTGCAGCATTAGCCTTCATCCCAACTTGGTTAAGGTTAGTTATATGACCCCCCCCCTTCTCAATTCAGCTAGTTATGTCGCTGCTTAACTTAAAAAAAGACGACCCATAGGAAATTAATAAGAGAGTATTTAGGCCAAGACACATGATCAAGACAAAATCATCATTCACTTTGGTTTTCCTCCAAGTTCCTTCTGATCTAAGCCCTCCTTATAGCTACACCCATCCAATACAATCAAGTATAACAAAATTGAAGATCTGGGTTACATAGAGTTGGGCCTTCCCCCGCTCCACATCAGCGCCAAGTGTATGCAAAATAGTAATAAGATCCAAAAATAAGTGAGGAAAGAGAACAAAAATTACCAAAAGACAATACAGGGATCAAAAATTCTAGTTTTAGTTGTTCTTAGTAATTTAAAGGACGTAATAGATAATTAAAAATAAAAAAAAAGGAAACCCAGAAACGAACCTGTTAATCTCTGATGGGTCGTGGCACTCCATATGAATTCTCTCTGTAACTAGCTCAATGAAAGATAGGGTTAAACCCGACCCCAGAAAACCAAAAATTCTCGCTGATGAAGAGCGCAAACAGATGAATGAGAGAGAGAAGCCCCGAGTTTATCCCAGAATCAAACTCCCGTGCCCCTCTCTTTGTTACCCTCCGATTAGTGCTGCTGTTATTCGTATTGCAAATCCCAAGTGCATGCATTGGCAGTGAGGTACACGATCTCTCTCTCTTTGTTTTTTATTTGCCATATGGCATTCGGAACTTCAAGGTTCAGATTGATCCATATCAATCTATTATTATCAGATCGGATCTATTTTAAAAAAGATCTCTAAAATTTTTTTTATATTTATAAAAAATCATCCTTATAACCATAATTAAAAAAATTTAATTTTTTTTTATTAACTCAATCAACGTCGGTCACGATCTCTCTCTCTCTCACTAGGGATTAAGGAGGTGGTTTTGTGCCGTGAAAAGAAGAAACGACGTCAATTCGAGAACAATGATTGTTGGTGTTTGTCTGCAAATTCTCGTATCATTAGGGGAGCGTGGCGTGCAGTTGCTTGACGAGGAAGTCTAAGCATGGGAGCGGACAGGGCCACTCTCGGCCACCTGGTCTCGTCCTACATGTCGCAGGTGACCTTTCTTCATTGGTCCTCCAATGCCCCAGTACTCGTCTTTAACTCTCGTTAATGTGATGGTTAATTACACTTTAGTTGATTAATTAATTATCCTCTCTTTGATTAGCGTCGTTTGCATTAAATATCTTGCCCCACTTGCATTAAACCAATTCTTAAATTCACTCCATTAATATTCAAGTTAATCCTTTTTATAGACATCTTGTTAGATTAACTCAGAAAAATACACGATACTAATAAATTATAACTCAATATACATTATTCCTTTTCAAACTCAAATTCCAACCATCATCAAAACAGAAGGAAAAAACACCATAAAACTTATCTTTATTAGGAAACAAATGGTTGAATGGCTCAAAATTTGTTGTAGAAATTTCAGGTCAAAACTTTACCCAACTTCCATTTGAAAGAAAAAGGGAAATGTAGCTAATAAACCATAGCTCAATCAATATTGTCTCATCTCTTTTTAAATATTTCGAATACAAACCTCCTTGTAATAAAAAAAAAAAGGAAAGTGGAAAATAAAAAATCCAGGTGAATACAACTGAATCAATTTAATCTTCTTTAACTCAAAAATTAGAGGCTGCTGGCATTCTTGATTTAGCATTAATATTTCCATTATTTTTTTTTTCAGTATTTTCTCGTTTTACATTTGAAAATCATCACTTCAATTTAGATTTACACTACCTTTCCTAAAATGATCTTAGTTGCGCAAGATAGTTGAAACCTTAAAATCCTTCCCAACTTTTTCAGTTGGTAGTTTAAGTTCCTCATTATTTTGCTATCTTTACTACTTGGACCCTTGTAACTGTATGAGTATTCTATCATAGGATGATGCTATTGTTATTCAATAAAATGAAAAAAAAAATGTGATAAAAAGGAAACCAGTAAAAATTCTTTATTTAATCATGTCCGGTTGTCTGAGAGGAATCCAAAAGAAAAAGGGTTAGGAACCGACGAAACACGATACCAATAAATTAGAGAGGTATGAGTGAGAACAAAATTAGAAGGCTCATGTACCATTATGTTTGTTATACCAAGTTACAGTACAAGGTTTACAGTATTCTAACGTTACATCAAAAATGAAGACAAAATGGGGGGACTACAAGTGTTTCTACTGTTCCAGATTCTGCCGGGTAAGTTCCTGCGATTTCCTTTCTATACAAAGCTAAAAGACGTGTTCCCATGTCTAACTATTCTCATGCATGATGACCTTTTAGCTATATGTGCAAGAAAACATAAACTAAACCATCCACTCAAGTGTGACTCGAAAACATCTAACCTGCAACAAACAGCTTCATCTCCAGTTCTAGCTATTCCTGGAAACTTCAGAAGTATAAGGGCCTTCCCATCCCAAGACTCATCTCAAGCACTGGATTGCAAAGTAGGGTGCTCTGATCGGGAAACTAGTACCTCAAAACAAAACAAACCTTGTGTAAACCTTCACTAAATGTTCCTGGTAACCTTCCTTGCAATCAAGGCCGAAATTCCATGGTTCTTTTAATTTCATGTAGACACTGAAGGAACAGATAACTTATCGTATGATTTTGTGCGGAAGCGAAGACCTGACCCAATATGACCAGACGTGGGGCACAGCCAGGTTAAGACGTTTGGGCCCAGTATCTGCACCAGTGACAGCAGAAAGTGTTCGTGCATCATAATACAACACAAGATGAAAGGTCAAGTTTTTGATCTATCACATCCAATTTGAACAGAGAATTCAGGCCTTATAATGGACCTCATGCCGTAGTTTTAATTAGATTTGAGCTACATACAGAAAGTTAATGACCTCTGAACCATGGGCAGATCTCATCTCACTCCTCATTATTTATTTATTTATTGTTTTTAAAGAATAATTCCCAAAGAAGCATTGATCTCACATATCAATGTGTCCTAACTGAGCAGACCCCAAGTTTGAGGGAAAGGCTCCCAAGACGGGCCTTGTTGGCCCTGTGTATCATTAGGTTACTACCACATGGATTGCACCACACCGAAGATCATGGCATCCAAAATGTCAACGTAAGAGGTAGTACAGGCAACTGAAATGGCAGTGCCTTCTATATACTGATAAAAAATCTCAGGCTATGACGCTAACAAAACATTGACCACATCCTATTATCATATACAAGTACAAAAAATTATTTCCATTGTACATTCTACACTTGAGTTCACCTGTCGTATAGTCAGGGATCCTTTTTGAGGAGCATTGCTATTTGCAAACACAAGCATCATCACTTGACTTACATCAATTCTCAAAATCGAGGTTGCAATAGCCCTTAATCACACACAAATGTGTACCAGATAGGGATATCAAAAGCAATCCAGACAATTCATGCAGTTGGTGGCAAGGAAGGAGACTTCAAGACACACTGCATAGCTGCTAAGGCGAAGGGTCCCAAGAGGCAAGCACCATATTCAAATTTTACTCCATTAAGTATTCTTTTCAAATATTTTTGGAGACACACACATCACACAGATTTTACTTGATTAAATATGCTTTCCGGATCAAGTATATCATTTGCTTTTCTCAATCTCATACCCTCTATAACTACCTAAGATTTCACCACATGGCGAATTGAAAGTTATTGGTCGGGTTTCCCAATTCTAATAATTGCTTCCTTGTGCCCATGCAACCCCCGTGGACACAACACATGTCAAACAGTGACCTTACATCCCAAGGCTCCTAGGTTTTATGGACAGCATGTTATGGTTAAAATAGGGGAACTGCCTCAGGCTACTAGTCCTTCCAAACTATTCCCTCATCTCCTTGGGATGTTATATGCTAGGTAAAGATATCCAGCTTGCTACAAACCGAATAACCCTGGCCAATCTGCAAAAATACAAACTAATGGCCAAGGTAACACATTTGCTCCTGATCCACCTCATACTCCCTCTGAAGTCTTCTCACCTATTCCCATAAAATGAAGGCAACTATTGCTTCCACTTGTTGTGCATGGATGAACACAACAAAATTTTAACTACGTTATTGAGTATCACCATACAATTGAGTATGGTTGATTCACCTTACATCCCAAGGATCCTAGATTTTATGGACAGCATGTTATAGTTAAAATAGGGGAACTGCCTCAAGCTACTAGTCCTTCCAAACTACTTTTCCTCACCTCCTTGGGATTTTATATGCGAGATAAAGATATCCAGCTTGCTACATACCAAGTACCCCAGGCCAATCTGCAAAAATACAAACTGATAGCCAAGGTAACACATTTGCCCCTGATCCACCTCATCCTCCCTTTAAAGTCTTCTCACCAATTCCCATAAAATGAAGGCAACAATTGCTTCCACTTGTTGTGCATAGATGAACACTACAAAATTTTAACTACATTATTGAGTATCACCAAACAATTGAGTATGGTTGATTCACACAAAATAATCATATACTAGCAGAGCAGATGGTATGAGCTTGAAGACTAAAATCTGAAAGAGATACAAATCCAACAAGTCCGACGTCATATGATGCAGCTCATTGAAGGAGGGACAAAAGGACAGTAAAAGTTCTTACTGATGTCAGATTTTCATAGGCTCCAAGATCATAAGGATGCGAGTAAACATTTCCCCCTTTCTTTGCAAGCCACAAAGCTCTCACTCCTTCATGGTGCTGTGAAATGATTCCCAAGAAAAACTATTATTCAATACTTCAATATTGTAATATGAACCGGCCACTAAGGCAAGGAATAGCTAACACAGGAATTATTCCCGAACCTCAATAGTAGTTTTATTTTGTAGTACAAGATAGATATGCCAACCAAGAAGAACACTTAGTGCCACACTCAAAAGGATCAACAGCAATCCTGCAATGACCTGTAAAATAGAACATGATAAGGAAATATCTAGTAGTCCATTGTTTGTAATCTGAATACTATTGACAGTGAAATTACATATGCAGTTCTGTAAGAGCCTTCAATTTGCTGATCATCCTTCTCGCTATCAACAGTTAAACTCCCAAAAAGCAGGACCTAACATTCCAAGAGAACAGAAACAAAGGAGAAACATGAAAAAGGGAAGCTAACCGTCTTGATCAACACAAAGGATCCAAATAAGAGGGAAATTGCAAAGTTAGGCAAGAAATGTTACCAGGGAATATATGCATGCAGTTACAGCATATACAACGAAGACGAAGAAGGCCTTATAGTTTGCATGGCCCACACAATTATTTATCCAAATGCAGTGGTGGTCCTTACAAACAATATGCCGGAAGTTTTAACCCACTATCCATGAAATTTGAGATAGTGCATAAATTAGAGTGCATATTACACATACCATTCGCAAAACACATCGTTTGCAAACACGACAATGATGGGAGCGTGGAGGCTTATGGTGGGAACACTTTTGGCAATATCTTAAGTCCCCTCCCTGCAAAAAATTTTGGCAATAAAATCAGTTCAGATATCGACAAGGACAAATGCAACCTCTTGATATGATATCATCTTCAATATTTTCTAGGCTAGAGATAAAAAAAGGGAAAGGTTTGAGAACTAATGATCTGCGCATTATATCTGTAATCTAGGGAACACGTTGTGTGCATGTCTCAAGAATCATTTCTGCATGCGCCACACGACAAAATTCACTTGTTGATTACTTTGATACTTTTCATTGCCTCCTTGTAAAGTGTCTCCAAGTCGTATGTTAGACGTGGCAGAAACCTAAATCAGTCAATCACTCATGGATAAGAAACAAGTGAAAAGTGATCTATCCCGGACAAAATTCTCTACAACAAGCATTCTTGTTGCGACTTCCTCTTAGTGCAGTCTGCTCATTAGGGAACTGCACAAATAATCCACACGTCTAACAAAAGATGGTACGACAAGCATATTTAGTTATCCCAAGGCATAGCCAAATCTTTTTTTGGTAGTTTCCAAATGTTTGTGGGGATTTTCTTCCAATTTTGCATGCTCATGAATAGGACTACATATCAATAAAGCACAAAGCATTCAATTACTTGGATCCCAATAGTGCAATTCCCATGCAACTCATAGATTTTGACGGATGGTCATTAATCAATCTGAAAAGCCAACAATAATGCTATATGCGCTGGAAAATAACAAATGTAATGTCGCAGAAATTCAGTGCACACTAAAAACACTAAATAATAGTACTTGGTATAATGTTGCAGCCCATATGTGAATTCAGTTGTTGACTTCTATTGTATGTATAGCATTACTCAAAGCCCAATGAACAATTAAAGGCTAAGTTGCATGCTTCCTAAACTCAGACCAAAATCCCTCAAACCCTTCATTGGTTTCACATTCTCAAAAAACTCAAACCCACCAACAAATCCACATCAAAAATTTAGAAAGGATCAAATTTGCAAAATTAAACCAAATCCTAAAACACAAGCAAATCACGAATCAAACAACTCATCCAAATTTGAAAGAATCATTAGAATTACTAATGCAGGTAAAACAAAACTCAGCGTAACTTGAAATCACAAATCAAAATCAGGATGGCAATTTCGTAATAAAAACCAAACTCAAATTCTGCACAAAAAACTACAGAAAAACCCTAAAATCCCATCAATCAATAAATCTAAACTACATTTTGAACACTACAAATGAAATCCAGATGACAATTTCGTAATCAACACCAAAACCCGAATTCAGCCCCCCTCCAAAACCCCTTAAAAGAAATTTCCAATTCACAATACCTTGCGCTTGATCTCGTGAAGAGGGTTCTCAGCATCCTCAACATCGGGCATAAAAGAGGAAGGAACCCGACCCGGATCGCGAAAGAGACAAATTGAATAAGTGAAGACGCACATGGCGGCAATTGCAGTGAAAATGGAAGCGTTCATGAGACCAGGAGAGGATCCGAGACCAAACCATTTCTCAACGAAGATAAATACGGTAGTGAAGTAGATGTATGCGATTGCGGAGATGACAACGATGACTGGTAGACTTCTTGCGAAGCTCCGAGCCATGAGAGAGAGAATGTAGAGAGAGAGAGAGATCAGGGTGGTGGCACCGGCGTTGGTGGCAGACGCCGGCGTCACCGAGGATATGTTAGAGAGAGAGAGGGAGCAGAGAAGAGAGGGTGATCTCGTTTGAGTATGTTTTGGAGGTTGGTGACAGCTCAGTAAATCAAGACCAGACGGCGACGCTGCGGTTGTTTTGAATTTACCAACGTACCCTTTTCTTCTTTCGCCTGCTTTATTTAATTTTCTTTTCAAATTAACCAAATACAGCGCAGTAAAATTTTAGAGAGATTGTGAGGTAGTAGACTGCCATCATATGTTTGGTTAATTTAATTTATGATTTATTTAGTTTTTATAATATTATTTTGTATGCATTATTTGTATCTTTTTTTACCTTAATTTGTTCATTTTTTATTTTTGTCAGATTAGTGGCACTGTTGTATAGAGTAAATAAATTCTAATTAAATTTTATATTATAATTTGAATATTTTAATTGGGTAATTTATTATTGGCCCGTAATAAAATTAATTTTTTAGAGCGAAAACGTGTTTAGGCAAAAAAAAAAAAAAAAAAGTTAAAAGCACAAAAGCAGACAAAAGTATTTGAGGAGAGAAAGAACAAGTGCGAAAACACCAAAAGGGTCGTTGGGCCGTTTTAATGTACAAAGGACAAACCAAACACAACCTTTTCAAACGAAAATTGGAAAAGGATAAAAAGAAAAATCAAATGACTTTTATTTGAAGCACATTGTTTCTGGGATTGTCTTTACCCTCCTGAGTTGAATCGTAGAGGGCATATTGGTTGGTGGGTGCAGCCTTTATAATCTCTACCAGACCATATTCATATGGATTAAAACTTCTAACCATTTCTTAAAGACAAAGCTCACAATAACACAAAAGATCCTATAAGTTTTGTCCTATAAATGTTGCAACCGCTGAACATTTTTTTTTTTCGCATTGGAGAAAAAGCCATTTTTGTTTCATTTCTTTGATAAAATAATTGAGACAACACTACATAAGAGCTTGTTGCCAAAATCTCCGCACCATACAATAATGAACTGATTGGAGTCAACATAAAAAAAAGGGAGAAGCCTGAAAATCAGTCCCCTGTTTGGGGTTCAAAATGAAAACAAACAAATATTTAACATTTGGGAAGATCTGAAGGTGGAGGAGGTAGCTTCTGTTTTGGGCCTTTTCCATCCATCACCACCCAAGCCATCTTCAGTCCCCAGCTTGTGTGCACTTCCAAGTGGCAATGCATGAACCATACCCCTTTTGACACACACAAAAACATAAAATTTTGTCAATTACCCAATTAATTTCTACATATGGTTGGGCCAATTAAGAACAAAATACAACACATATTCATAATTACAACATTGTATATATGTATGCTTGCGGAAAATTTCAAATTATTGTTGACACTTACCGGGATTATCAGCAGTGAAACGAATGGCGACCCAACCGCCTGCAGGCACGCCAATGGTGTTTCTCTCAGCAGGGTCGACCAGGTTGAATTTTTTGGGATCATTGTTGGGATCATAATTTCCAAAACCCCACCCCAAAACAAAGAAGTTAAATCCATGGAGATGAAGTGGGTGACTCTCAGGCCCAACAATGCTGGTGTCTTGCAACACTAGCTCAACCGTTGTGCCGAAAGGTAGCACCACAACTTTAGTGCCACTGCTAACTAAAAGGTTCTTCGGTGGTGTGCCAGTGTAATTAAATTTAAACGGAGGGTTTGCTGGAAAATCTGTTGTGTAAACCCCATTAGACTGTTTGAAAAAATGAGCTTGAAGTAAGGCTGTGTTTGGCTGCACAAAGGTGACATTGTTGACGGAAGCCACTAGTCTAGTGTTGTTGGCTCCTTGGCATGGTTGGCTCTTCGAGCATTTGCTCAATCCAAGTCCCACCGTGAAGTAAAACTTTCTGTCAACGGTTTGTGGGACTTTGGCAGGGAATTTCGGAGTGTTCAAGCTTCTAAGTCTCCTCCCAAAACTTATAGCAAAAGCAGTGTCGTTTAGCTTTGGCAATGTTGGTTTTAGAAGAGGAAGCCTCTTTATGCTCGAAACATATTTTTGCTCATACTCGAGAATTCCTGCAGCTGTGGAGTTGTCAAATGCAGCTGCTCCACTGACATAAGGCCTCGCAGCCATTAGAAAGGTCGCCTTTGGAAGGGGATTTTTGGTCTTGAGAAGAACATTGGTGGTTTGTCCAGGTGTGATGAGAATGATATCAGTTTTAAATGGCTTTACATAGGTTGCGTCCGCTTCAACCACCGTTAATGAATGGTTGGCGATGCTAAAGAAGAGCTCGTCATTGAGTGCGGCGTTGATCAGTCGAAGCAGATAGGTTTTTCCAGGCTTAACCTTCAGCTTGAATGTGTCTGCCCAAGAAAGGAAAAAGGGAAAAGTTTTTAATTATATTATCAAGTTTGTAACATTAGTTTCTAGATGTTGCAAATAAAAATACCTTTGGCAGAGCAATTATAGAGAGGACCAGGTAGACCATTAATGGTATAGGCGTCAGAGACATTAGGAGCTAGTCCTGTTTGCAATGCTTGATTGATAATTGTCTCAATATCTGTATTCCACCACTCTCCTGCAAATTTCGAAATGCCGGCATATCCAATTAAAACTCAATTAATCTAATTTTCCAAGTACATAATTTTTATTTTCTTGGCATACCAAAAATAATGGGGACTTCTTGGAAGGGTTGGGGAAATGGGTAACCGGCATTTCGCTTAGGGAGGATCACAATCGGTCCATAAAGGGTAGCCCTAAGCCAAGTGATGTGGGCATGCCAAAATAAAGTCCCTCTTTGGCCTCTCACTGTGAAGTTGTATACATAGCTTTGGCCTGTCTGAATTGGGCATTGTGTAATGTATGCAGGTCCATCTGCCCATCCACTTCTTAGCTGCCTAATGCCATGCCTGTGTTTGCCAGTTCAATTTCAAATGATTGATTTTGATCATATCCCAAACTAAACTCCAAAACTAAAGGAAGCGACAAAAGAAGAAGAAGAAGAAAAAAAGGTAATTGGCGGATTAATGTTGCATACCAATGAAGTGTGACATTGTTCTGAACATGGTTCACAACCTTAATAACCAAACGATCGCCTTCCCTTGCCATGATCATAGGCCCTGGAAATTGCCCATTGACTGTCACAATGCTCTTAGTGTGGCACAGTCTGGTTACACTTTGTAATTTAACCTGCACAACCGAATTTAATTATGATTAGATATAACAAATTAAATTCTATAGATCATTGTATCCAAATGACACTACAAAACTTACATCGAACTTATAATGTCTTGTTATGCCTGCATGTTTGGCCAGCACAAGCTGAGGCACCACCCATAGAGCAAAAATCGATGCCAACAAGATAGCCTTATAACTAGAGGCCGAAAATCGAAGAAAGCAGGGGCTCATTTTTTTTTTCCTTTTTTGGTGGTTTTGCTCTCTGAATTTTAGAAATGTGTAAGAGGGAGTGGAGTGGCTTGCTTTGAGTGAATTGAGGCACATATTTATACATAACTAAAAGGAGAGTTTGGTTCGTTAGGTGATTGAAAATTGAAATTATCCGATGCAGACAGGCAACCATGAGGCAACAATTTGCACTAACTGGGTTGTTTGTCAAGCTTAGTTTAGGAGTAATGTCCATTTCGGTTCCTCTTCATCCCTGAAATGTCATTAACGGTTTTGAGAAAGACTTGCCATTTGATATTATAAAACTGGTAAATCCATCTTCCTTTCTTGGAGTGTAATTATGAACTACATAAACTAGTAGCTGCAAAATCATCAAACCCCTTTTCCCCTGTTGATAAAATTGCCCGTGGATGCCAATTCATATTTATTTTCCTTGCTTGGGAAATTCTGATAGAGCTGAGTAATTGGCCCAAAAATCATACACTATAGAGTTGTTTGATTATAGGGTTTTAAAATTAAAAAAAAAAAAACCCTTTAGTTCATTTGATAAAATACACAATAATAAAGACCAAATTATTGAGGACCAAAAATAACTTTTGTATATTCCTTGCAAATTGATAGAGGTCAAGGTTTTTAAAATGCTCCTTTTTGGGCATATTAATATATTTATAGTTTGATGATTTATTTTTAAAATACTTAAAATAAAAAGTTAATCTTCTAGGGTAGGGGTGTGTAATATTTGATGATAACCGAATATCCGATCGAATCGAATTAAATTTGAATTCGATTTTTGGATTCGAATCGATTTTTGGTTAAAACCTAATTTCAAATTTGATTTTCGGTTCGACTTTTGAATTGAGATTTTTAATACGAATTTGAACCGAAAACTGAATTACTGTTTTTAATTATCTTATTTTTTATTTATTTTGATTATTTATTATTTATTTTCTTTTCTTTTTATGTAAATTTTGATTGATAATTTTTTTTTTAAGCAAGCAATAAACTAGTATTAAAATGTAAATTTTGATTGATAATTTTTTTTTTAAGCAAGCAATAAACTAGTATTAAAAAAATTTATTGTTTTATCAATTGAAATTTGATTAAATTGGATTTATGTGAAAATTTAGAGGAATACCTGGACGGGATACCCTTCAGCCTCCTACCTTTAGTGCCTTCTAATTAAGGAGAACTGTGCTCCAGTTAGCCGTCGGTTGTTCATTGTCCACTTCGCACTTTACTCTCGCCAATTTTTTTATATTATTTTTTTTTCAAATTTTATTTAATATTTTTTATTTTATTTATAATATTTTGAAATTAAAACAATACAGTAATTAAGAAAATTTTAAACTATGACTATGTGAATGTAATTTAGTTTAATCTAATGTTAATTTTTCCAAAAATAAAAGGTATCCAGCTAGTTGTTTGGTTTGCCAAACTTGCTCATTTATTTTAGTCTAAAGGTTGAGCAAAAATGTCAACGCCCAACTGGCTTTAACTCAACCTACATAGTGTTGGTAAGGAGAGAAAGCTTCAAATAGAATCAACGGCTGGCAAAGAGTAGAGAGGTTTTGGCATAACCCAGCCATAGAAATGTTATGGTTGTACGTCCAATTTTATGCCTCAAACAAATTACCAGAGAGAGAGAGAGAGAGAGAGAGGTGTTGGGATTAAACCGCACATACGTAGCAAGGTTTGGAGAACAAAAGAAAAACTGTGAGCACTAATAAGAGTCACAGTTTTCAACCCTTCCCTTTGTATAGAAAATATTATTTTTGGAACCATTTATTATCTTTTTTTCAAATCTCTTTTATCCTTTTTTTTTGGTTACCTACTCAAGTTTAACAGTCTTTAATTTCCATAATTTGAGGAATTCTTGTATACCACTTGTTTGTGAAAAAGAACATCAACCATTTGAGGAATTAATGGTGTTAGTTGACAGAATATAGAGTCTATATGTGGGTAAAGTTTCAAAGTTAGTGTGTTGTGTTGTTGAAGCTAACTCATATGGTCATAACATAAATTGCTGAAAGCACATTTGCACCAAAAGGAATTAACTACGATTTAATTAGGAATTTTGTAGCCCATTTGGCACGTTATAGTTTTTTCATTTTTGTAGTGATCTTTTGTCTCATTGTACGTCTCTTTTATTCTGATCCATAATTATATAAAAAAGTTATTTATAAAAGATTCTTTTTAATGACAATAATATTGCAGGCAATGGAACTTTTTAAATGTCATAGCACAAAAATAGAAAAAAAAAATGATAGGAGACAATATATTTGTAACTCATTTTTTTACAAAGGATTTTATGCTGACTGTTAATCTACTATAATCTTACTATTTTACCTAGATTTAAAATCGGTCATAATAGAGTTTTTTCAAAAATAATATATAAAATGAAATAAATAAAAGAGTAATATATCTTTTACTGATAAAATATAATAATAGTAATAGTCAGAGTTTTTCAATTTTTAATCACTTTAAAATCATAGTAATATATTTTGCATTATAGATGGGGATATGAATCATTGGATTCAAGTAGATTGAATGAAATAAAAAAAGATATCTGGATTTTTTTTTTTTTTTGATTATACGATATCATTATATTTAATGAGGAAGTTTCGTAAAATTGCAGTAAGACATAGCCAAGGTGTATGCGCACAGGACATGGGCCTGCATGCATCACACAATGCCCAATTCAGAAGGCAGAAGCTATGTGCACAACTTCATGGTGAGAGAGAGAGGGAATTTATTTTGGCATGCCCATGTATACTAGGCTTAAGGCTACCCTTTATGGACCGATTCCCTAAGCGAAATGCCGCTCACCAATTTGGCCATTTTCTCAACACTTTCTACAAGTCCCCCATTACTTTTGTTATGCCAAGAAGATTCAATTTTTATGTTCTTGGGAAATTTGATTAGTTGAATTTTAATGGGGGATATGTTGGGTATAAGGGTGGTGGAAGAGAGTGAGATCAATCAAGCATTGCAAAAAGGACCAGCTCCTAATGTCTCCGATGCCTATGCATTTGCTCTCCCAAAGGTATTTCTATTTGCAATATATTGACATAATGTTTTGTATGGTGATGTGTGAATAGGTGGATGGTTCTAGCACTGCCCCTTGGAAGTGCGCACAAGCAGGGGATATAAAGACGGCTTGGGCTGTGATGGATGGGAAGGAAGGACCCAAAAAGAAGCTGCCATGCCACCTCCACCTTCAAATCTTGCCAGAATATTGATTTCTTTTATTTGTCTAAAAAAGCTATGCAGTTCTATTTTTTCTTATATCCCGTGCGGTTCTATTTTTTCTTATATCCGTTGATCTTACACTTCGAGAGAGTTTAGAATTATTCATAAATTAGTTAAACTAGTTTATAATTTAAAATTAAAATTATAACTATTTGATAACTAAAATTTATAAAAATACTTATAAATTCAAAAAAAATAGATATAACCTAAAAAAGTAATAAACTCTTCCTATCAGGTTTTTTATTTTGATATTTTTAAATATAACTAAAATAAAATATTTAGACCAATAAAAATACATTTTCACCCTTTTGTATTTAAAAAAAATTATAACCATACCACATCTTATGTCTATTATAATCTTTCCCTATTTTATATAGTTTATAAGCACTGATTTTATCAAATAATTAATTATTTTTAAGTATTATTTATCAAAACAGATAATAAATTATTTTTAAAAAAATCTAAAATAAGTTTATAAACTAAAAAACTGTTTATAATCACTAAGTGCTTATAATCAGTATTTTTTAAACAATTCCAAACGGTCTCACAAAGGGATAGTGAAGAAGTGTTGGTTTTGTGGTTTTAGCTTTTATAATCTATCTTCTCCTTCTTCTTCTTCTTCTTTTTTTTTTTTTTTTTTTCGTTTGATTGTACTTCACATAGTTTATAATGTACAAGAGATTTGAGACAAATATCTATCCAATTATTTAATGAAGAAAATGAGACAAATATCTTTTACTTATTCAATTTTTAGATAAAATCGCTGTACTAGTCTTCTTTCTTATTGGTCATACCAAAAGAAAATTAAAAGACTTGTGAAAACCAACCGTGGGAATTTTAATATATGCACCCTTCACAATTCAATGTTCCTTATCATTCCAAATAAAGGGTAAATTTTTTTTTTCTAAATTGCTATAAGATGTTCGGAAATTAAATATGCTCAACTTAATAAAACCAAAATTTTATTCTTTTTTATTTGAAACTAAATAAATAAATAAATCATTATCCTTTATGCGTTCCCCTTTTATATTTTCTTTAACTCTAATTTCATTCAAAATTTTGCAGATTAAAATTTTAAATCGTTAATATTCATTAAAAAATAGACCTAATACGAAAAGGGGAAAAAAAAAATTGGTGGTTTGTTGGTGGGCGCAGCAGCAAGCCAAAAATTTAGGTGCAAATGTAATTTCTACTAGCCATTTTGTGCCCTTCATTGCTACTTTATTCCTCTCTATCCATATAATATATTAATCTCTTTAATTATTAATATTTCTTGATTAATAACAAATGTTTTATATCAAAATGTAGATCCCTTAAAAAATTCATAAAGCTAAAAATTATGAATATTTTATGAACAAAGATACTATTTTTTTTTCCGTAGATGCATCATCTACCCCTATAAAACAAGCCGATTCCCTTAAACCCCACATCGCTACACGGATTTGTTCATGCTAGAATTAGAGTAGTAATTAGCAGTTATAAACATTTTCAAAAAGTCTCCAAATCGATAGTCCAATGATAATAGTTCTCTTCATTAATTCTATGATCTGAAATTCGATTTCTATTATAATAAAACAAATAATAATTTCAAAAAAATGATCAATTTCAAGTTCAACTAAGGAAGGTAATACAGTTAAAATAAAAAAAAAATAATGAATAATATTTCGTGGAACAAATTCTTTTGATGTTTTGAGATATGCTCATGCGTTTGTCGATATTGGGGTGTCAATTGCTGGGAGAATGGTTTGGTAACCGAGTTACAGGGTGCCAGCCCGTGGGCTGGGATAGTGGTATTTGGGCCCATTTTGACGTCCGCTGGTTTGAGATCCATGTTTGGCATTCTACGGAAAGAATTTTATTTTCATTTGGTTGACTCGCAGAACATAGGAGGCTCATGCACTAAGCAAAAACACAGAGAGAGAGAGAGAGAGAGAGAGAGAGTTCATAAGAATATCTCATACCAACAAACTCTTGTATCATTATTATTGAAGCTTCCAGCAAAGTAATTTCAGATCACCAAAATTATTCCTTTAAAAAAAAGAAGTGAATTGCCTTTTGCGGACGTCCCTCGACCATCACTAAATGGTAATACTAGACAAAAGTTACAACTCAAAATATTAATAAACACCCAGTTGCCAATCCCAAAAGAAAAATGCCCGATAATATTACTAGTAAGTAAAATATAAAAATAAAAATAAAAAATAATAAAATAATAAAAAAAATTAATAATAAAGTTTTGTAGGCCAATTTCGTGGCAGATATACTAGTGTGCGGTTCCATCTCAGCACTTTGGAAGGTCAGAGGGTGGAGGTGGCAACTTCTGATTGGGCAGCTTTCCATCTAGGACAATCCAAGCCATCTTCAGGCCCCAGCTTGTGTGCACTTCCAAGTGACAATGCATAAACCATACCCCTGTTTTTTTATTAAAAAAAAAAAAAAATTATTGGCACTAATTAAAGGGATAATTGATGTAGTTTTTAGGGCTAATATGTGATGTAATGTTAGATGCATTCATTATTTTTATAAATTTAACGTCTTATCTAATGGTGACGTAATGAATTAATTTTTATGCCGCCATGCATAGGCATAGTAAATAGAAGTGCTTTAATTTTATGCTTGTACGTGATACTCACCGGGGTTGTCTGCCAAGAACCTAATCGCGACCCAGCCACCGGCGGGCACACCAAAAGTGTTCCTCTCTATGGGATCAACAAGATTGAATTTTTTAGGATCATTATTTGGATCATAATTTCCAAAACCTTGGCCGACAACAAAGAAATTATATCCATGAAGATGAAGCGGATGGCTCTCAGCTCCAAGTATGCTCGTGTCCTGCAACACTAGCTCCACACTAGTGTTATAAGGAAGCACTATAGTTTTAGTTCCATTAGTAGTCATAGTATTATTTGGTGGGGGACCAGTATAATTGAATGGAATCAATGGAGTACTAGGAAAATCGGTTGTGTAAACACCGTTTGATTGCCCGGTAAAGTGAGCTTGAAGAAGGGCTGTGGTCGGCAAGACAAACGAGACATTGTTAACGGAAGCCGAAAATTTTGTAGTATTGGAAGGTCCTTGGCAGGTCTGATTTTTGGGGCATGGCATTGTGGCTAGACTTACGACAAAGAAAAATCGCTTGTCAACCTTTTGAGGCACATTGGCAGGGAATTTAGCATTGGCTAAGCTACGAAGTTTCATTGAGAAATTCGCAGCAAATCTAGTATCATTTAGTACTGGCAAGATCGGTTTGAATAGAGTAAGGGTTTTACGAGAGACAGGACCAGAAAGAGACTGATATTCTAAGATGCCTGCAACTGTGGAATTGTCAAATGTGCCTTGGCCTGTGAAGTAAGGTCTGGCAAGCATGTAAAATGTGGCATTTGGGAAACTTGGTTTAGTCTTGAGAAGAACATTAGTGGTCTGTCCTGGGGTTATGAGTACTGTCTCAGTCTCAAATGGTTTGACATAAATGGCATCTGTTTCGACTACTGTCAGGCTATGGTTGGCAATGCTGAAGAAGAGCTCATCATTGAGTGCTGCGTTGATTAATCGCAGAAGGTATGTCTTCCCTGGCTTCACTTTCAGCTTGAATGTATCTGCCCAACATCCATTTTTACAAAAAATTAAATTTTATTCCAGTCATTCACTGCCACACCCTTATGTCTTAAAGACCAAATACCTTTGGCAGAGCAATTGTAGAGAGGTCCTGGAAGTCCATTGATGGTGTAGGCATCAGAAACATTAGGACCTTTACCCGTTGTAAGAGACTGATTAATGATTGCCTCAGGATCCGAATTAAACCATTCACCTGAAATTCAAACAATGTGGTTAATTCTAGTGAACTTGGGGTTATCGGTAAAAAATGTGACACTAAATCGTTAGGTACCAAAAATGACTGGAAGTTCTTTATGAGGCTTTGGGAAAGGGTAGGATTCATTGCGCTTAGGGAGAATGATGATGGGGCCGTAGACGGTCACTCTAATCCATGAGATATGAGCATGCCACCAAAGAGTGCCTCTTTGCCCAACAATGGTGAAATTGTAGATATAACTCTGGTTTGTTTGGATAGGGCATTGTGTGATATATGCCGGCCCATCAGCCCATGCACTTTGTAGCTGTCTAACGCCATGCCTGTTTTAAGTAGAACAAACAATTAACTTGCAATTAAATTTGTCCTAGGATGTAACGAAAATTTAATTGGTTAAGGAACATACCAGTGAATACTGACGTTGGTGTTGGGAACATGGTTAACCACTTTAATGATCAGTTGGTCACCTTCCCTAGCAATGATGCGTGGCCCCGGAAATTTCCCTTTTACTGTTATTATGCTTCTCGTGGTGCATAGTCGCGTTACATTCTGCAGTTTGATCTGCAAGCACAAATAAGGCTGAGAGAGAGAGAGAGAGAGAGAGAGAGAGAGCTTCGTAGTATGTGGGAATTTAAAACATACATCAAACTTGTAATGTCTTGTAACGCTGCCTAGTGCGAGTTGAGGAAGGAGACACAAAGATAGCAATGATAATAGCAACGTAGTCATGAGTGTTGATGATTGATGGAAATTAGAAGAACCCATTTCTCTATTTCTTCTCTTATGGGTCTGTCTGTATAGAGGAAAGAGAGAACAGAAGTTAAGTGAGACTGGGATGTGTAAACCTTAATTCGGTCCTTTGTGTACGGATTGATCAAAGGTATTCAGTCATGTATATATAGAGAAGAGAAAGATAAGAGTGGACATATGTGTTTGGTTGATTAGGTGATGGAAAATTGACTAAATGTGTAGAAATGATTCATATGAGTATTTTTCATTTTTCTTTTCTTTTCTTTAATTGGACCAACTGTTGTTTCATAAGTACCTTGGAGTGTTGTCAAAGACATTTTTGTATATGATTTAGCACCAATTCCCTTTCCTCGTCAACCTTGTTCCATCTTTAGTAAAGAAAAAGGGAAAAGAAAAAAAAAAACAACGTTATATGCTTTGCCTGGTACAAGTTTGGAGCATCGCCTTTAGTAAAGGAATTTGATTAAAATTTGAATAGTAAAATTTTTAATTATAAGGTAGACAGTATTTTTTTTTTTTGGGCTAAATTTGTGCTCAAGTTATGATATTATCTTGTCAGAAGGAAAATACACTTCAAAAATTTATGCTTCTAGACGTGACTATGACCTTTCATCCAGTTCCACTGGTCTTAGTAAGAATATCACCACTTAGGAGTGTTGAAGTGTGTTTGTTTCGCCATGCAAATTAAGATGGACAGTCGACCATTTTTTGCTACTATTTCTTGGCCTTTAAATTTTTATAATTATAAATTAGTATTTTTTTAATCTAATTGTGGTTAGGCCAAATGAAGTAATTATCTTCCTGCAAAACAAACAAGTCCCCAACGTTAAAACCAGCATAATTTAATTCAAAAATCATTAAAAAAATATCTTAAATATTGTCAGTTGAATTAATTAATACCCGATAATTTTTTTTTTAATTTTTTTTAAGAATTAGAAGATTTTGAAATGATAGATTGATTTACTTGTTGCCTATTGATATGAAGGACATGCACTATAAATAGTAACGTTTACATTTGAAGTAAACACAAATTTATGGATTGTGGGAAGAAAATCATAGGTTTAACCACCAAAATAAAAGGAGACAGTGATCAATTGATCATTCCTTGAAAAATCAAATGCTGTAAATTCAAGTTTTACCTTAAAATGGCATTTTCTCCTCCCACCTAAGATGGAACTTTACTCTCATAATTAATTACCAGATTTCAACTATATATTTTCTTGGTTCATTGGGTGATCTCTTAGAAGATGTTACTGTAGAAATCTTGAATCGGAATCATGTCAAAGGAATTTCAAGAGCATATATCAATACCAAAAAGATTGAATTCAAATCTTGTAATAGGAACTTTGGGGTCAAGTGCCCCCTTCGCCCTCCTTATAAAAGGAGTAAATTGGTTTAGAATGTTTTTTGTGATTCTAGGAATAGTTTAACTAGAAAATGACCATAGCCCTACCTTAAAACTAAAAACATCTAGAATATCTTGCATTTAAGCGGGCTGTTCCTATTTTTCAAGAGAGAGAGAGAGAGAGAGAGAGAGAGAGGAGAGAAAAATTTCTCCATCAGAACGTTCGCTCTATCAGAAACATAACATCGAATAGGAACTGTTGTCATGTAACATTCCAACCGTTAAATCTTGGTGACAAAGCAAAATCAGAAAAAGGGTTCTCGTCAAAGCAGTCATGTTTTCATACATTATCCTCAAAAGAAGGCAATGGGAGAGATTGACAGATCATTGGATTGGAGAAGACCGGTAGGTAAGCAAAGTGGTCATATTCAGAAGGAATTTGCAAAGCAAGCCAAAAGCTGAGAGAGGAGATGTGTATGAGCACCCTGTTCAGCACAATTTTCTCTTAAGCAAACAAATCGAGTTTGATGGATGTTTGTATGTATTATACACAGGACAAAGCTGATATGTGCAAAATTAGGAATGAAGGAAATGCCCAAAATCTTTTTCTGATTGAGATGGTTGGAGATTGATATCTCTTCATTTTTTATTTATGCATAAATGTAACTTATTTTGGTTCTGTTTTGTGCATACACATTTGAGCCTTACATAGACTAAACTTTGTAGTTGCACCAACTAGGCTGCACTGTGATGTTTTTTTCTTGGACATTATTTTGTAATTTCAACTTGTTTCTGGTTACACCTACTACGCTCCTTCTTGAGCACATCTCTCTCTCTCTCTCTCTCTCATTTTGATACATCATTTGCGTAGACATTGATGCCCTGCACATGGCGCCATCACTTTATGGGCTTAAACCCTTCGGGGTGTTGTTATCCGAGTGGAATTGAAACTTTATATTTCAAAATATGTACCGTGACACAACTTAACTAAGTTTGAATTTCCAAACCAGTCGGGATGGTGGTGTTTTTTTTTTTTTTTTGAAACATAAGCAGAGTTGTACATGAAATTTATTAGAAGTAAGTTAAAATAAAATGAGGAGTATGAAATAGGTAATTTGGTAAAGTTGGCATGCAACTGTATAACATAGCACCAATTTATATTAAAATTCAACAATTAATCAGTACCGGTAAAATTTGATGAGTCCACCATAAAAATTATAGTTATGGCTCAAATTTCATTTTAGACAGCGTGGCAGAGGAAGCATATTCAACTTGAACATCAATTAGCTCGATCAGCAAGGACAATTGATCTAGTAGATAGGGATATTAGATATTTTAATAAAATTTCGAATTCGAAACTTAAAAATAAAAAATATTATATTAGAACAGTTCTCTTTTAAATTGAATTTGACAACGTTTAAATTGGATTAGTCTAATGATAATTTCAGATATCCATTGATATAAATAAATCAATTAGCTTGATGCTTAGACGCCCCAACTGGGCTCGTTCCATGCCCGATGTCCTTATGTTTTATCCATCGGCTTGGCGGGTTTGTTATTAAGTGGAAGATGGTGTCATGAACCCACTTAATGGATTTAATCCCAATAGAGAACTCAACTCAAAAGGCCAACCTATTGGGTGAGAGAATCTATTGGACTTAATTACTATATTATTATTTTATTGGGAATCAATGTGTGATTCATGATATTACCCGTCCCTTAAGAAACCGGACGTCCACGGATAGGTCTCACTCTGAACTCTTTACGATACCAGATAGCCTTTTTTTTTTGGACGGTTTTCACTCTGACACCAGATAGCGCTTTTCCTCTTTGGACGGCTCTCACTCTGATATCAGGTAACTCTTTTCTTTTGGATGACTCTCACCCTAACACCAGGTAGCTATTTTCCTCTTTGGACGGCTCTCACTCTAATATTAGATAGCCATTTTCCTTTTTTTGGACGACTCTCTTAAAATCTGTAGCATTGCCTACCTTTGCTGTACAAAATTTGTTGCTGCTGGATTATATCACAATATGGGCCCCAAGGAATAGATTTAGGTTTATATCTATACAATGCTTCAAAATGAGTTATTTGTATATTGGAATAGTAAGTGGTATTATACCACCATTCAGCCAGGCTGATCCATTTGAACCATTGTCCAGGTCTATCTTATGTCATGCACCTCAAGTAGCACTCAACACACTGATTTAACCTTTCACTTTGACCATCAGTTTGGGGGTGATAAGCACTGCTCAAATTCAACTAGGTGCCTACTATCCTGAAGAGCTCTTGCCAAAAGAGGCTTGTGAAAATTTTGTCCCTATCTGTTATAATCGAGTCAGGAAGACCATGCAACTTGAAAATTTGATCCACAAACACCTGAGCCACTTTTAGAGCAGTGTATGGGTGTTGTAGCGTAATGAAATGGTTGAATTTTGTCAACCTATCGATGACTACTAGAATGGTGTTATGCCTTTCAGATTTAGGTAATCTTTCCACAAAATTCATGCTTATTTGAGACCATGCTTGAGTGAGAATAAGCAAAGGTTGCAATAATCCTGGATATGGAACATTCTCATGTTTGTTTTTTTGACATACCTCACATTCTTGTACAAATTTAACCACTGCAGACTTCATGGAAGGCCAATAAAAGGCAGTTTTGATTCTCTGAAGAGTGCCATGCTGTCCTGAATGCCCCCCATTACAGAACAATGCAGCTGATGTAGTATCTTGTTTCTAAGATTTCCCCCACTTCCCACGAATATTTTGCTTCTGAATTTAATCATTCCATTTTGCAACTGGAAATCTGAGTCATCATATGGATCCAATGTGAGTTTTACTATCAGTGATTGACACTCCTGATCCTCTTCGTAACTTTGAATTACTTCTTTAATCCATTGAGGCTGATTTGAAGTAATTGCCATGAGTACTTGATCAGATTGATCTTCCTTTGCACATTCTTTTCGAGATAATGCATTAGCCACTCTATTTTTTGCTTCTTTCGTATATTGTATTTCATAATCCAGTCCAAGTAATTTGGTAAGCCATTTGTGTTGTAAAGTATTGGTTAATCTTTGCTCCAGTAGGTACTTTAAGCTCTGGTGATCTGTCCTAATAATAAAGTGATATCCTAGTAGGTAATGTCTCGACTTTGTAACAGCCATCACCACTGCCATCAACTCCTTTTCATATATGGATAACCCTAAGCTCTTTGGTCCTAGAGCCTTGCTTAGAAATGCTATAGGTTGCCCCTCCTACATAAGAATAGCCCCCCATCCTCGAGAACAAGTATTAGTTTCCATAACAAATGGCTTAGAAAAATCAGGTAACCTTATCACAAGAGCTAAACTAATAGCCTCCTTAATTCGATGGAAGGCTTGTCTGGCTTCATCATTCCAATGCTAACTGTCTTTTTTAAGTAGGCTATGAAGGGGTTTAGTGATCAACCCATAATGTTTGATAAATCTTCTATAATATCCAGTCAGTCCCAGAAAACTTCTCAGAGTTTTGACAGAAATAGGTTCTTACCAATTCATGATGCACTCAACTTTCTGAGGATCCATCTTCACCCCTTCCTCTGAGACTATGTGTCCTAAGTGCTCTACTTAAGACTGAGTAAAGGTGCATTTTGAAAGCTTGGCAAATAGTTGGTGCTGTCTAAGGAGCATTAGGACTTCTCTAAGGTTTCCTAAATGAGTTGACAGATTAGGGCTATAGATGAGTATGTCATAAAAAAAAAACTAGCACAAATCTCTTAAGATAGTGCTGAAAAATGCGATGCATGAGTACTTAGAAGGTTGCTGGTGCATTAGTTAGGCCAAAAGGCATAACTAGAAACTCAAAATATCCATGATGGGTTTGAAAAGTTGTTTTAACAACATCAGCTGGTTTAACTCTAATTTGGTGGTACCCAGATCTGAGGTCTATCTTAGAGAATAGTGTAGAACCATGTAACTCATCTAATAATTCATCTATGTTAGGGATGAGATGTAACACCAATTTTCGGTGACTGTATATCATGTACCACTCCTCATGATTTTAAACATATAAGCATCTTTTTGAGACATTTATTTAATTATCTATTTATTTATTTTAAGATTTCGCCTCAAAATCGTTAAAACCGAAAATTTTATCGATAAACCGAAAAATTTCTCGAAAAGTACCGGCAAGGACTAAAGAAGTCAAAAATAGTTAAGAGAAGGCCTACACACTTAAATAAAGATATTTAAATGAAATTTCATATATTTAAGAAATTTCGAACAAAATTTCATAGGGACCAAAAATGCAAATTGTTAAAAATTAGGGGTTTAAATGCAATTAAGAAAAGTTAAGGGACTAAGTTGTAAACCATTCAAGGATGGACAATTGGAGCTAAATGATTGGTCAAGAGGGAAGCAAGATTGGTTAGTGGCTACATAGGATTTTTTCACATTCAAGAAATTTCATTGGATAGAAATTTATGTATGAAAACTTATTGGATAGAAATTTTTGCATAAAAACTCACTAGAATAGCTTGTTCTAACTTGAGACACCTCTTCCCCTGGACATGGATGTCCAAAGACACCTAATGGAGTGCATGGAGGTTGCTTGAATCAACAATTGCATAGTTTAAGTGTTAGAACAAGTGGAAGGTTGAGATAATGCATGAAATGATCCAATAGTCAAAAATATGTTGTTAGGTTTATAAAAGAGTTTGTTTAGGAAGAGATTGGCCTATTTTCTTCATTTAAACTCCCCTTGGACAAAATTTTGTGGGTTTTATATCCATTTTGAGTTCAACCATGGATCCAAAGAGGTATGAATATTTTTTGAAATTCTTAAATTTCAATTGGAAGTATAGAAGTATTGTGTAGAAATTTATATTCATTGTGATTTGATTTTGCTAAGGTGATAAAAAAAATTCAAGAATTCAAAAGAAGTACTGGTGTTTATTGATAAATAGATCTTATAAAAGAGATAACATGTTCTAACTTATGATAAGATTAAATTATTTGATAAATAGTTACTTTAATATCCATACTAACATATTAGATGTTGATTTCTAGATTGAGTATTGTATAGTTTTCTTAGAATATCTCATTCTGAAGAAATTAAAAATCTAAGATATTTATTTTTCTATAAATTAGACTCCCTAAGCTTTAAGACGGTATATCATGTGAAGTAATTCATAAAGGAATCAATTTTTGGTGATTTTTAGAAATTTAGCATGTTTTACAAATTCTGTTTCATGTCTTGTGTACAACCAGTAAATTTTATGAATTTTTTAGGTATCATCTGTTTAGAAATTGGAGAAATATTAAACATAAAAGTTTTAGGTCTCTGTCTTATCTTTAATTTTAGATAAAGATCACTTGAATCGGAGTTATATGCAGAAATTTATGATATTTTTACTAAAACTGTGCAGAAATAGTTCTAAAACTAAAACCGAGATAAAAATTGAATTTTATAAAATTATAAATTTAAAATCTGAGGATGGTCAAAACTATAACATTTTAGATATATTCTTATCTTCAATTTGAGATAAGAATCACTTAAATTGGAGACGTATACTGAGAGATATGGAATTTCTCTCAAAACTGTGCAGAATTGGTTTTAGGAACTTAAACTGAAAAAGTGATAAATTTTTCTAAATTCGTATGTTTAGAATTTGAAGTTAGTCTAAACATAAAAGTTGAAGATATATGTATTAGCTTTAAAAGAAAATTTAAATCATTTAAATCCGATCAAGATTTTAGAAAATATCATGATTTTACTAAACCTGTGCGTGATAGGTTTTGTAGGAATTTTTCTCTAAGTATGAAATTTGACATTTTACTTTAAAGAAAACATTTTCATACGTATTTTGTAAACCAACAATATGATATTGAATTGAAAAATAATACATATTATTTAATTTAGGTATAGGGTTACGTTTTCGTTCGAGGGGTGACTCGTTCGAGAAACGATGACAGTTAGGGGGAGTGGCGTACCCTTTCTAGTCGAGGTGAGTGGGACGATCTATTTTTGACTTTAAATGAAAAATAGATTTGATCATGATTTTTATAAATAAATTTTGAAACGTGATTTAGAAATGTTTTAGTGTTTGTGGCATGTCTTAAAATGATGTTATGTGAAAATTGAATCATGATTTTATGATAACTTAATAGTGCTATATTTTTATTACGAGTAAAGATTTATGAATGATGATATATGGTACATGTGTATAATTATGGGATGGTGTATAGTGGTTATAGTGCACTCCCGACCTCGGTATTGAGCATTTATCCGACGGGATGACATGGTGGGGTAACACGAGAGCTGGGGTTTGAATCCCCTGTCTCTGGACAACGGATCCAATAGACGAGCACCCGTGAGGACCATGTCAACACCAAGGGAAGGGAGAAAATATATGTGTTTTATTCTTATGATATTGTAGTGACCCCTTGGTAGATTTTATCCTAATTAAGCCAAACTATAGGTAGAATACATTTTTAACACCCAATTGATGTATGATTAAATGATAAGGATGTATATTATTTTAAATTATACGATATATTTACAACTGAATGAAATATGAATTTGAAATGATGTTTTGATTTGCCACTCTCACAAATTCATTTATTGTCATTATGTAGTCATTGCACCTTACTCACTGAGTATATGGATTATACTCACCCTTCATATTAATATTTTCAGCTTATACTGTACTTGACATATATTGAGGTACTATCCCACGAGTTTTACTGAGAGACGCTATCGGGTAAGTGATCATACATATTCTTGTTTATGATTGGACAATGCATGTAAATATTATATGTAAATTGGAGACAAATGTTTTAAAGAAAATTTTTATTGAAAATTATCTTTTTTTTTTAAAAAATATTCCGCTGTATGATTTTGATTTAATGATATCGAGTATGGTCATAATATTAGTCTTGCATCACCTTGATGTGCGAGTAAGGCATACTCGTGCCTCGAGGAGTCACGACGGTCTGTTTGCGTGCTCGACCTGTGGGTCAGGGCTTGACATGGGATATCCATCTTTGATGGTGAGGTTGTTGAGTTGCCTATAATCCACATAAAACCTCCATGTGTTATCCTTCTTTTTTACTAACAACACTGGATAAGCAAATAGACTATTGCTATGCCTGATAACTCCATTATTCAGCATGTCCTGCACCTGTTTTTCTATTTCAGACTTCTGAGAATGTGGGTATCTATAAGGTGGGAGTTTAAAAGGTTGTGCTTCCTGCTTGAGAGGGAATGAGTGGTCATAAGGCCTTTTTGGTGGTAGTGTGTAAGGTACTGAAAATATATTTTCAAATTATTTCAATAGTTCAGTAATAGCTGGTGGTACCAGACTATGTTTTCCTTCCATAGGCAGGGATAGTGTAGCGCAACTCTGCCATTGTTGATTCCTGAATTTCTTAATAGTTTTCCCACGAATTAATTTCATTTTGGAACCTTCCACCATTCCCTTCAGAACTGTTTCTCCTCCTTCCCTGGATATCTTAACTTGTAGGAGTTTAAAATCAAATGTAATAGAACTGAAATTATACATTCAGTCCACTCTAAGTATAATAAATATCCAATCCACCTAATTGGATTATCCTTAAATCAAAAGAGAAATTATAACCTTGCACATTTCACCTAACTCTTTCACATGGCTGAAACTACTTACTCTAGTCCCATCAGCTAGGATCGCATGCAGGGGTTTTGCTATTTCTGATCTCATTTTAAGCTTATTAACTAATTTCAGATTTAGGAAGCTGTTTGAGCTCCATGTGTCCAACAATATAACTACCAGCAATTCACCTATAGTTCCTTGTATATTTATAGTTTTTCTTTGGAGTGAGTTGGATACCAAACATAAAAGAATATCATATGTCTCACCTGGAAATTCTGCATTTTCTTTGGCATTCTCTATTTTTGAAATTGGGTCTACTTCTTCCTCTTCTTCTGCTGTAATAATCAAGTTGAGAGTTCTCAGCTTACATTGGTGTCCCGGTGTATAATTCTCTCTACATCTGAATCACAAATTATTAGCTCTTCTATACTATATTTCTTGGGAAGATATTCTTGTTGTTTTATTCTCAGTAGCTCCTTTAGTCCATGTTTTGGCCTTATACAGCTCTCCTTTTTGTCCCATCCTGGAGTCATTTGATTCTCAATGCCTACTCACTGGTTATTTCCTTATTTTGTTGAGTTCCAATGATTGCTCCTGCAGTAGAGCAATTTCAAATGCTTGCACTAAAGTAAAAGGCTTAAGCATCGTCATGATAGGTTTGATTTCCTCTTTCACTCCGCTTATAAAGTTGGATATGAAATATGACTCAGTGAGTTTGGGATATTTTTGGAGCATGATAGACCATAATTCCTCAAACTTCTCTTGGTATTCAGCTACAGTCCCATTTTGTTTCAACTTATTGAACTCTTCCACCTCGTCTTGAAGTCCCTTTTCTTCAAAGTGTTGACATAAAAGTCTAGCGAATTCATCCCATTCCACCTTCTTCTTTACCAATTTCAACCCCTGAAACCAGATTTCTGCCATGCCATCCAAATACATCTCGATGGTGTCTATCCACGCCTGACTAGGCATCTGATAAATTGAGAAAATTTTTTGACATTTCCTTGGCGAAATGCGAGGATTTTCCCCTGTGAAGTTGGGCAATTCCACCCTAGTTAGATTAGAAGTATTTCCTTTAAGAGCTGGATCTTTCCTGCCCATAGTACTCACTGCATCTCCTCTTATCTTTATTTTTGTTGGAGTAGGTAATAGGGGAGTCCTATTTATTGACTCTGTCTCTTGTTCTTCCATCCTATCTGTATTCAACTTTCGCATGATGTTATTGAATTTCTCATCCATTGTGGATAGCAAATCATCTACTCTTTTGTTTTGTTCCTTGAGCTTCTTGTTTTGCTCCTCAAGCTTTTCATTCTGTTCTTCAATTCTTTGTCCAATTTCAATATGTTTTTCATAGAATTCAATAGCTATTTCCTGTATTATGGCTTCCTATTTTTTTGATCTGATCTTCAAGTGCTTTCGACCTTGTCCCTTCTGTCATGGCCAAGAATCCTTCTGCTTTGATATCAATTTGTCATGAATCTACTTAATAAACTCAAACCCAATAGAGAACTCAACTTAAAAGATTAACTTATTCAGTGTGAGAATTTATTAGATTTAAATACTATTTTATAATTTTATTAGAAATTAATATGATATTCATGATAGTTGGTCGGGTCGGGGTCAACGGTGGAGCGAGGAAATAGCCGGGCTCGGTTCTGGCGCGGTTCGATGAGATTACCTACCATTATCGTCCAGAGTATGGAAAATTTCTTGGGCGAGACGGGGGATTTCACACGAGAGCACAGTCTCAAATCAGGCCCTAAAATAGGTCTCCCTAGGTGCCGGGAAAATTGGTCTCCGGTTATTGGACAATGGACAAGCTATTGCTTGATGAAAAGGAGGCGAGCCCATGAGCGTTCTATTTCTTTTAATATAAATCACTACTTTTAATGTAAATCACTACTTTTAAAATGGGCCTCCCCATGAGCGTCCTTGGACATTGGAATTTGGCCTCCCTAGGTGTAATTATTAGAATCTTTTCCACTATAAAATATTTAATTACTACTTTTAATATAAATCCCTCACCGTAGTCCAATCAAAATATTAAAGGGTTAAATCATAGCATCATAAATTGAATTAGCGGCCGGGTGTTTATTATTTAGATCAAAATATTTATCCGTTTAAATCATTAAAAAATCAAAATTTTTTGATTCGGTTTAAGAAAAATCGGATCGATTGAATAATTTTATCCGATTAAAATAAAAATTTGTTTAAAAAGATTGCAAAATGTTTGACATGTGCAAAAAGAAAAAGAAATCACTGTTCTTAAAAGAATGATGTGAAAAGAAATAAAATTTGGAGAACTTTTGGTCAGTTACGTGGGGATTTTTGTCAAATGAACATACAAAATTTCCTTTCTTTTAAATTCTATTATTTAGAAAAAAAATAAGAAAAACAATCACGACAGATTGAAGTCAAAATATATTTGGAAATGACACAAAAATGATAAAAGGATGATGCAATTGGCCTAAAAACGTGGGGTTGTACCTCAAAAACTATTGAATTCAAATGAAAAAACCTAGAAAGTTTACATGGGCCACAACAACTTAAGATTCCAGGTCCACATTATTTACAATTCGCATGACACTAGGTCCAGTTTTTTAATATTGGGTATATGTATCGGGTGCTCCTACTTAGTACTACTATAAGAGAGATTAAATTTTTTTTTTTAGAAAAAAAACAAAAAAAAAATTTTTTAAATTATATTTTTTTTTTTTTTTTTTTTTATTATTTCGTGTTTGGGATATTTTTTTTAATAAAAAAAAAAAAAAAAAAAAAAAAAAAAATAATTTAATTAAATTTAAGTTATTCGGTTTGAGTTATTTGAGTTTTATTTATCCGAATAATCACATAATATGAAAATTTTTTTTTAATGATTTTGATTAAATAATTTAGATTTTAATTGGATTGGACATAACATGTTATGTGGGAATATGTTATTCAATTTTATGTGGGTTTTGAATAAAAATTTTTATTTTTATATTCAAATCATTCATCTGAATTTTTAATCGAATGGAATTATTCGTCTGATCTAATTTTTATTTATCTAAATCAAATAACTTGAATTTAATTTAAAGGAAACGGAAACAGTGAACACCACTGATAACCACCCCATTGCCCTACCCCAAGTCCTTTCACGATATCTTTAATGCTTTTTCTCAACTAGCCAAAAGGTCAAACATGTCATCCATGCACTATGACTCCCTAACGGCCCAAACAAGACATTTTTCTTTTGGGGAAAGAGAGAGACTGAGCTAGTTATGTGGAGGAAGGTATATTGAAGTGCAAAGGGCACGATGGAAAACCTAATCACTGTTAGGTTGAGACTTGAATGCCCCTCTTGGTACTTGAATGAAACCACGAGTCCGTGTTTGCCATGCACCGCATTGTAATAATTTTTCTCCCTTAATTTCAAACATTCTATTTGATGATTATTTTATTTTATTTTATTTTATTTTTTAGCAAGAAGACTTAAAACATAAATATATAATTTAATAAAATTATGGAAAAGTTTTCAAATATATTCTATTCTGTCGATTCATTCAAATCAGTTATTTCTATCAAATGAGACCAATTTTGTATTCCGATGTATCAGAATTCTTTACCCGAACAAAAGAGGCTCTCTGGAAGTAACCCAATAACAAAGAAGAAAGTGACCATGCTGGGGAAAAATATCTTATCGGGAGGATAGACTGAATAAATGAACCATACCAAAAGCCAACCGAAACACACTTGCAAACACAAATGGCATGACTCGCTAAATGATCATCTTACCAAACCAATACTCTACCACGTACAATTACAATCAATCTAATCTCTATAATAACCATATATCTACCTGTATCTTTATGTACTCAATATAATATATGTACCCCAAACCCTCGTGATCAGACGGTGGACACTGCACGTGGCATGTCAAGTTAATCTTGATAGACCCACACCCAATCTTTGCCCAGCCAAATCACACCGCACCTGTGCTAGACCAATCCTTGATTTTTCGAGATCAAATTCCATCCACACGTTCTGTTGATGATGATGGCCGATCACATATGCTTCCACTCCTAGTAGATCCGAATTCCCAAACGTCAGACAGTGAACAGGATCATTCCCTCGAATCTCACCCGGAACCCGATATAATAACCGATTGCCCGAAACCCGCATTTCTGCTCCCCAAAAAAGTAAGCTCACCGTGGGTAAAACCGTCAAATTCGGGCCGGTTATGGGTACCCGAAAGCACAAGTCCATTGCTCCCTGGAAAACAAAATCCGGATAAACCGTCAAAATTCCGCTTGTTTGCTTCGCAAACTCATTCCTTAATGCGGTGTAAGCCGGACCGAGGAGGAACGTGAATTGAGTGCCCGAGTCAACCATGGTTTGACCCGCCCCGGTATGGTCGGGTTCGTAAACCGACTTGGGTAACGGAAGTAACTTATCCGAAACTTTGATTCCTTCTAGCTGAACGGTATAGGCAATCCGATCGAAATAAGGTAATGGGATTGAGATTTGGATTAACGGCGTGTAATTTAACGGTGAAAGCCAAGAAAGATTCACATTTCCGAGCAACAAAACACCCGAAACATCCGACTCCGAAATGCAGTACGAGAATTTGGGAAAACCCATTTGGGAAACGAAAGACAATGAGCCCCGATTCATACCCATTAACCCCGTATTCTTCAAATCCTCTTCGCAGTTTGTACTAAAACCCGAATCCATGCACCCGAATACGGTTCCCGGCACTGGTGACCCGCCAATGTAAAACGTATCCGACGCAAGATTTCCTTCACTGGAAGAGAAGTCAGCGTAGGAGAGAGTAGCGTGGCAGTGGTTATTCGAGTCACAGGAAGCGGGTATAGGGAAGTCCCGGGTCTGGGTCGTGCAGGTTGAAGAAGAACAGTTGATGGGTTGGTAAGAAGAGGACTGAAACGGGTCGAATACGGGTTGAGTAGTCCGGGTTTTGTTGCAATGAAGCCAAGATAGTTCACTACCCGTGTCAATAACCATAGACACATTTTGAGGAGGAGTGCCTACAGTGAGGGAAACAGTGAGGCTTACATTGTGATGGAACTGGAGCTTGTTAGGAGATCTTGGAAGGGACCCAGATGGAATTAGTTGAGTTTTGAGGGGTAGAATAAGGGATTGTAGTTGGGAAGAGCATGGTTGAGTTTGGGAGATGAAAAAGGAGAGAAAAAGAAAGATGAGGGAAGGGTTCGTCATGGCTTTGAGAGATACGGGGTTTAGTTTGAGAGTGAAGTGAAAGGAGGAAAGAAATACATTGGAAGGAGACAGGTGATGGGAGGAAGTTAAAAGGGCATCTAATGCTTTCCTGCAACTGAAATCAATGTGTGGAGGTGTGGGTTCCTTTTCTGACACGCACTTGACTGGAATCCGAATACGGTTATTGATCTCCGCCCTAAGTTCTTGTTTTACGATTTTGTATTGTTTGTAAAAGTGTTTTTGCTCGCTCTCTCTCTCTCACTAGAGTTTTGGTTAGATGTGGAAGATAGCATTGTACTCTCGAACAACAACGGGTGGCTTCATGATTCATTTGACGTAATCTTCTTTCTTCTTCCATTTTTCCCTTTTCTTTCTTTTAACGGTCAAAAGAAGAAAATATGATAACTAGTGTACTAAATTCTCTTTCCACGTAAGCAGCGGTAAATTCAAGACTCAAGGAAAACGAGGGGAGAATATTTTAAGAGAATATTTTAAGAGGGAGATAATATTTTAGATTAAATAGAAATAATATTTATTTAATATATAAAAATTAATAAAATTATTTTAATTTAATAGTGATAATTATTCACTCTTTATTTTAAGAATGTTCATATTTAGCTATAATTATTTGAATTTAAAGAAAAAAAACTAATCAAGGTGAAAACATCAATTTTAATAAATTACATAGAGCGGAGTCCGAGTTATTCATTATTATATTAGTAGGTTATTGAATAAATTTGAAGTCCTTTCAAAAATTAACTAAGTTAATACAAAATATAATATTTATTTGATATTATAATTTTATAGGTGAAATTATATTTCAACTTAGAAATTTAAATTTTATCTTTTAAAATCTCAAGAGAGTCTACTCTTGCTACTAGTTAACACTTCAATTGCTAAAGAGCTAGGCTATCTTGTTCTTTATGGGCAGGTTAAGTGATAGATCTCTCTATTTTCATCATCTTTTCTCTGATTTAATTTTGTTTAGTTGTATTTTCTTATACTTAAAAAAAGAACTAAGCTATCTTATTGATAGTTGAAATAATTTTTTTAAAACTTTGTTGTTTGTATCATTTAAACATGATACATTCCAGATGACTTCCATATAGGTATTGGACGCAAATATTTAATTTGAGAACATAATCTAAGTAGTATTGTTTCTAATATTATCCTTAATGATCAAATGTAGTCTCCAAGAGGATAGTCTAGTTATCATAATACTCCTTCTCTAACCCGATAATTTCGTATTCAAATCTTGATATAATAAAAAAAAAAAATCAAATGGAATAACAGTTGGAAAAGCTGAATTTTGATCAATATTTGGAAATTCTCACAACTGTGGAGAAAATGTAGTTTGGTGCAGATGGCTACAAGTCACTGACTGGTTCACAGCATTGCCAATAGTTGTTGCTTTCGCCTTTTACTAAAGAAAAGCAAAGAAGTCCTTTTACACCTAAAATAGGACTGCGTAACAGAAAAAGGAGAATTTTTTTGAAGAAAGCAAACCGAGTTGCTTCTGCAAAAATAGTAACTTTTGCAGTCAGATTTCATCATTTTGTTTGCATTGCCAAGTATGGCGCATTGCTTTTTTACAACAACTGTTCAATCAGTCCCAGCTATTTACTAATAATTAGGTTTGCCATTTTTGTACTTATGAAGCTTCTTCTTGTCATTGCTCTATATATAACTTAATTGCCCTGAGTTTAGCTTAATCATTACAGCAATAGAATAGCAAAAATTCATATGCCTCATTGCCCCTTTCCTCACAATTGTGCCACCCCTTTTTGCTTGCTTTTGCATGTATGGCGTCCCTAAACTTTTCTAACACAATGTGCCACAACAAACACATGAAAAATGCGATGAGGGATGTTATAGGTATTTATCCATTCTAAAGTATGTCAATTGACACTATGATTACTGGCAATCACACTATTTTATAATTAATATATGACAATCTTTTTGTGTATATATTTTTATAAATATCTTTATCATTAGCAATTAGCGTTCCTCAGACCAGCCCCCAAAAAAAAAAAAAAAAAAAAAATAACTCCTGCCAATGGCTTGGATCCAAAGCCTATCCGATGTCGGCTTATTTATGTGTTAGTATTACTTTTATTTTTTTTGGTACAGAGTGAGACTTGAATTCGAGTCTACTACAAAGAGGAGGGAAAGTGAAACCATTTGATTATTGGTGAACAATGTTATAGGAGAATGGCACGTTCTCAAAGGTAAAACTCTTTTTAGTTTGTAAAGACAGTTGCTTTACAATGACAATTTATATCAAAACCCTTGGTATGGGCAACCTGTGTCTATACTCATAATACTAGAAGAAAAAGAAAACCAATATGATCAGATTGACCCAAGATGGATTTCACAGTGACAAAAAAGGAAAAGAGAGGGAGAGAGAGAGAGAGAGAGAGAGGAAAAACTAGTCACAAGAGATGTTGGATAGTTGTCCTTGTAATCTGTCTGGTCACTGTCAAAGCTGCATAGAAGGTGTTCATATTTGTACAAAAAATTTAATTACAAGTTCCATTTAGCATGTGAAAATATGCTTGAGCTTTCACTGCGAGAGATGTAGGCACCACCCAAGGAAGAGATATTTAGAAAACAAATGCACATGCAATGTTAAGGAGTGAATAAACAAAGGGATCAATTATGGGTCCATTGAAAGAATGGCTATGGTTATTCCACCACTTCTCCATCATGTGCATGCAAAGTGGAAAACTAAGCCAAATGCTTATAGCCTTTTCTTAGAATTTAACTCAAACATACTCAGGCGCCCTCTTTTCCAATCGCAAAGAAAGAGTCAACCCCATCAAATCAAAGCCCTATCTAGGTAAATAGTTGCTTTGTTATTTTTTGGGCTCTAGTGGATGGAGTACTCGACCCATTTCTCGGTCTCCCGCACTGTTTGCGACTCTGTATGAGGACCTCCTTACTTTCTGCCCCCTCTCTGTTCACATGGCTCTTTGCATGTCATAAGGGTTAAAGCCAATTCTGCGCATGTCACTGCCTCAAAATTGACAGGTGAGATGTCTCTTTAGTGATAAAAAGTAAGGTTTAAGGAACATTTCAATCCATAGCAATTTCTACAAATGCCATTCTTTTATTCAAATATGTCAAGAAAGACATTATTTCGGATTGAATGAAATTCCATTGCAATTGCTCAATCTAGATAATGTCACCCAATGTACATGCATGGGTTCTTCAACAACTCGGCATCCAAGCCATAAACACAATTACTTTATATAATAGGACTCAAAAATGTGCATCTCCTCTGCAAATTTCAAGCAAAGTCATTGATTTCTTGCTTTGTCGACGGGTCTAGCTTAAAAACAAATAATAATAAATAATAAGCAGCTTGGCGGAGAGAAACCTCTTTTCCATTGTTTGGTATAACCCCTCATTAGGGATTCTTGAAATTGCTGAATTTGTGCCAATACAAGAACATGTCACGCCCACAGGTAAAACCGATATGCAAAATCCATTCTGAAAATCAGAATCAATTAAAGGGACTAAGATTACTGAGAATTAGGACTTGTCATCCATCAATAGTAGTCAAGGCCACGTAAAATTTGACGTAGGATCAGTACCTGGATCTTAGATAGCATATGTCCTAGTATGCTAAGCTAGCATGACCAAGGGCATATGTTTGACTGTAAAAACATGACATGATTAAGTCATAATCATGTATAATATAAAATGAATTTCAGAGTCTTACACAGATGCAGGAAACCTACAACAAGAATTGAGGAGAACGATCCAAGGAATGCCACTAACAAACCTGCACTAATTTCAGAACAGATTAGAAGCAAATTTTGGTGTTGTCTGATACAATGCATATGTTTACAGGAAGAACGTACCAAAAAAGGGGATACTGAGTGCCACAACTGAAGTTGACAACACCAAAAGTGTTATGATAAGCATGCATAGTGAATAAGATCTTAGTTTAGATGGCAAGAGTTCCTCTATGCTTGGTACAACGGAAGTGAATGTTGAGGCATATTTTTTAAGGGGGCTTACCACCTGAAAAAAATAAAAAATAGTCATATATGAACAACAAATCTTGACAATGTATGGGAATTCTAGAAGACTGATTCACACCATGGTCACAATGGCTACTCGAGAAGCCACAGGTTCCTTGGGCATGCTTCAGGTGTATTGAGATTCTACCTCATCCCTAAACATTAGAAAGCTGCAGGCACCTACTCCAATATAGATGGAACAACACATAGCAAAGCTGCACGATGGAAGAGAATTGTTTAGATCCGACATTAGCAAGCGTATTTTAAGGTTAAAAATAATTACCAGGTTATCATAACTAATGGAAATTGTCTTGGTTTCCCATAGATGAATATACATTTGGGAAAATGTAGTGCCCCCTTAAAGCAGTAATACACAAACCAAAAGCAACAGGGAAATTTGCAAAATCTAGAAATGATCCACTTGGGTGTAATCTGACTTGGTTGACGACCCCAACCCATGCCAAGCAAAGCACCAGTACAACACTATTAATGATTCTTCCAGCTGGATGAAAAATAGACAAATCAGAAAATAATACTAGCAATCTAGAATTTGAAACAGATTTAAAAGGTAAGAGGAAAAACCTGAGAGGTATGAGAGCAAACCAAGGTCTCAAAGCCAAATGGTTGGAAGACCAGCAAATTTTGTTATAATAGCAAACACTTGGCGAGAGTTTAGGAGAATCCCTCCAAAACTCAGAGGTTTCAGGAAACATTAATGACAGGTTATCACTCATCATAATCATATACCCCGCAAGGAGCCTACTTAAGCATAGAAAACAATCAATCCTATTAAAACATAATAAAAACAGGATATAAAAAATCGATTCTGAGGATCCTATAGATGGAGAATGCAATTTATCTACATATAACTGAGAGTACAAAATTATCTGCGTGGGATCAAAACCTCAAGAATCAGCTCAAAATCACATTTTCATGAAAGATATTGAGACAATTTGCTCTAAAACTTCGTTTATACTAACAGCTATAATTAAGCGACCTGTAAACCCAAAAGCAGCTTGGCAAATAGCCGGGTAAGTTTGCAGTCCTGGAGAGCGATGTAAGCATTCTTTCAACAGAATCCCTGTATAGCAAGAGAAGATAGCAAACAACAGTAGCAGCAAGAGACTCAACCATCTTCCTCCTTTGATTGCATAAGGAATTGTAAGTAGTCCAACACCACATAGACAATTAATTTCCGCATGAATCTCAACAACTAAATGAATTGTTTGCCTTTCTATATGCTGAATGATCTTTTGTTTCATTATCTTTACCATTTAGGACTGCCATAAAAAAAGAGCATAAAGGTTGAGATCATGGAAGTTTACAAGTAGAGAACTTAAGATGATGAAGCCGCAGAAATCCTTGCAGAGAAACAGGGAGGTACCACTTCTTATTGTGCATGGTTGTCTTCGAAATGAAGGGTCTTTTTTGTGAAGCCTCAAAATCATATGCAGTAGATCTCCTGTATATTGAAGACAGGAAGGACTTGCCAATTCCTTTCAAGCTACATGGCGGAGTCACCAGTGATAACATGTCCGTTGACTGCCTGCATACCATAAAACATCAATGAACACTCACGAAGAGTTCAAAGAGATCATAAACTAGATGAAAGAAATAAGGTAATTTTATAAAAACCTGTAACTCTGAGGCCATTGAGCAGGATTCATATCAATGTCATTGCTGGAGTGACCTCATGAAGAACTGAGGGAGTAACTATCATCATGATCCCTTTCAGCGTGGTCATCTTCATCGTCTGTTTCGAATTTGACTCCACGGTCTTTGCCAAGATCCTCATTAAGCTTCATTGCCATCTTCGCTCAATTCTCTCTAACACAATTCTGAGGTCACGCATGCAATTCCAGAAATCACAGACAGAAACAAAGAATGTTGAGTACCACAAACCTGTTGAGCAGCAAATCTTTTATTGTGCCAAGAGATTTGGCAGGGCAGGCGGATAGAATGGGAAAAATAAAATGATTGATGAAAAGATTGGGAAAATGTTACAACCAACCTCAAAATGTTATTTATTCAGAGCCCAGATTCTCAATAATCTCATGGCCAAATACAACTTAATTCCTCATTTTGTCACCAAACTCCAATGTCCAGCTGATTGTACCTGATTACTTTCTTAATCTATGAAAATACAACAAAGTAAAAAATACAGAACAAAGGCCAAAATTCTAATTTTAAAGTTAAAAATTAATTAATTCCTAATTTGAACTAACTTCCAATATATTTTTAATAGGAGGGTTTCACCCATCACGCCACTTCTAAACTATTTTCAAATAAGGGGATGATAAAAAAATAGTTTGGAAGTTATATAAAATAGAGATTATATATGTTTCCAACTTTTTATACTTCAGATTTTGCTGGGACAAAGTCAAGAAATAAAGTAACAATATCAATCATATAGAGCCATAACTAATACAACTTTACAGCAGCAATTCAGGTTATTAAAGGAGGAAATTATACAAAGATACGTATATTTGTAAACAGACAAAAAGCAAAGAGGGGTGTCTTAGGATGGGAATACAGAGAAAGAATAAATGGGAAAATGGGTCTCTTATTTGTCTACTTGATTAAGCTTGCCAAGGCCATTGCAACGAGCGCAAACAATCTGAACCTGATCCTTTCTGGCTGCATTTGCACGCAAGGGTGCCCCAGACTTCCGAACAAACCCTGCTCCATCACATTCCGGACACCTGTAGCAAGCATATCAAAACAAAATGTCAGAAGAACCATTCAAACAAACGAATGTACGCAAACAAAGGAGGGAGGGAGGGGGGGAGGGAGAGAGAGAGAGAGAGAGAGAGAGAGATTACAAGTCCTTGCGGGAGAAGAAGGCAGGAAAGGCAGTTCCAAGCAAAGCTACAATGGCAGCACCAATATACAGGTAGGTTATGCTGTCAGAGGAAACTTCCCCGACTGCAGCAACAACTGTCATCGGTCTTCTCTTGTTCTTCTTGCTCAGCCATGGCGAAGCCTTTGAAGCAACAAGCACAGGTGATCCAAAAAGGGAAGAGTTCCAAGAAGGAGCGGACACTGTTGATTGGTTTACAGAAGTTCTCTTGGGAAAAAGAGTATGCAATGGAGCTATAGATGCCATTATTCGGATTTATTCTCAAGGAACCTGCAAATTAAAACAGAAGAGCCTTTTCACAAGTGGAGAAATGACGGACAACAAGATTTTGTAGTTGGGGACTCCCAAAGAATCAAATGGATCACTCTTTACCGGATAAGACCACGTCAACACTCAAGATTTTTCTTATTCTGGATAAGGTTGGTCCACGTACCCCTTGTAAGGTGACCTGACGAATCCCGGTTCAAAACTATCAAAATGGCCCTTAGCTTCTTGCTCGTACTCCCATATAACATTGGCATTTGAACATAGACCCGATGAAGCAAATTAAAGAAACCTACCTCGCTTGAAGCTTCAACCAAGGGCTACTGGCATGTCTTGACCATTTATCCACTTTGCTATCTAGTGTTTTCGTTTCAAATGGACTATGCTAGAAATCCCAATATCTTATTTCTATTTTGGCTAACTCACCTGTTACAGATTGCTATCTAGAAATTCTGTATCTTCGCCAACGCTTCATAGTAAGAACCAACATTAGAGCCACAACCATGTTCGCCTGTTACATTTGTAAAGTTCATGAAAGTTTTTCATATCGACTTAACTCCAATTGTTTGCATGCGACCATTTATAAATTTGAGAATGCCAATAGAGAAATCCTATAACATGTCCAAAAACCAAAAAACAGGACAAAGGAACAAAGTTATGCAACAAAAATGTAATGCCACTGGTAGCCGGTCACAAACATCATCTCTGTAGCTAATAGCATATCATTATCTTTTTAACCATATGGAACAAAATTGAATGAACAAAGACCAAAGTCAGCTACCCTGATAATGAAACGAGGGCAATCTTTCATTAGGGAAAAAGGCTGCAGCTGCCCAACACTTGGGCATGGCCTACTCTGTAGCTCCAGATCTCCCTCACCTCACGAGAAGAATTAAAGCTTATCAAGCTGACCCAGGCAACAAAGAATAACCTAGTTCTCCAATTACTACTTGATTATTCTGAAATTTTGCAACCTCACAAGCCTTCCGTGTCGCAAGTAAAGAAAGGTGGCTCTCGGTAACTCTATCTGATCAGTCATGAGAGTGTAAATTACAGCGTCAGAACATAGACTTAAAGCATCGTGTTCAATTCATTAACAGGCAAAAGGCAAGATATTTCGGGTATGGAAAATGTCCAACTAGCACTAATTAAAATTCAGAATTCAACATCCTGCAGCGGCATTCAGGGAATGGTGGGAGGTATGGAAACATTCATCCAATTCCTACCCATGAAATTCCACAGTAACAACCTTATATCTGTCTTGAAACCTATAAAAGCTTACCATATTTCGTCTCCCAATCTAGGAAAGAGCAACCACACGATGGATGTCATTATTGCTTGAAACAGTGAATATATGACCAACAATTGATTATCGGAAGATACGAGACCTCCAAACAAATCATCAGAGCTGGCTACACAGACAAAAACTTCCAAGTCCGCAAGCACCTTTGAGGATTAGAAATATTAACACGCCAAGCACTGCACTCTACTGTGATAAAATATTCTAGTGTAGTAGTAATTGCCAAGAAAAAGAGATAATGAAGAAATATATAACTTCTTTCTCATAATTCTCTTTCTAGTGGGTACATAACAGAGCATTTTTTCATTCAAATTCATCCTTCAATGCTATCAAGTCAGTGAAAGCCAGGGCAAGTAACATAACAAAGTTTTCATTCCATCTTTCAAATAGTGATAACCATAACCACTAGGCAAATAACAAAGTCACCGTCCCCAATAAAGGACTTGTCACCCAAAAAAAAAAAAGGGCACCAAGTGACACCAAAAAAAAAAAATCATTGCTACTCAGAAACAATTCTAAGTACCGGATGTTACCAGGTACCCTCTAGGTCACCTTAAACACAGTTTCACGATCAGGAATCTCACTGTATTTGTCCTTCATTCCTGCAATAAGGAATAGCTTCCGGACTGCAGCTCTAACAAAATCAGGCAAAGAACAGGAAGCACTAGATTTTGTACTCCAACTTGCTCTTGCTACTTGTCTGGCATGCAGACCCAGCGACCCCACCTTTTTGATGTTCACTTTCTTGAACAGAGCCAGTAAAGACATTCATGAAAAAGTTGAACTTAACACTGGGCAGAAATCATTGACCGGAACATCAAACATAGTGTACAGCTTCAGCATCAAGCTCACTTTAGGGGCATAATTTTTCCCCTTTCTGTGTTATTAGGAACTGCAAGGAAGAATGTGTTAGGAACTAAAAGAAGATAAAAGTTCTTTGGAATAACATAAGGCATCCAAGTTGAGTGATACAAGAGAAAGGGGGAAGGGGGAAGAAAAAGAAATGATTACATTATGTGAATGGGAATGTATAGGTAGGCAGGTGGTGAAAATTACAAGCTAGATCTAATTCATAACTAGCAAGCTCCTTTCATCATATTTTCAATGCTCATCCCAACCGTGCAAGTGGATATGGGTGCACCTACTTACAACAACGCCTCATTAATTTCCACAAATTTGCAACAATAATAATACAGTCATGTTGAAACAACAATTTGCAAATCATTAAAGAAAAACAAGGGAAACAGAAAAAGACCCCACTCTGAAATAGTAAAGTTGTCTTAAAAACTGAAAGTTGTTTCCTGCTAGAAAGCATTGTGGAAACTTATAATCTTACCCGTGCTGCTCACAGCAGAGGCCAATCATTACTTTGCTCTCTTTAATTATATTAAAAAATGAGGACTTCATCATGTCTTTAGTCTGTTTGACAACTAGTTACATCTTCACACAGGTCTTGTACTTGTTGCCAGAGATGCGGACTTCGCATGGATTGGGCCAATAAGCAACCTGCCTTCTTTAGTTATCTTAATGCTTCTCAGTTGATGCAATCTCATAATAGCAAAAAAGCTGCACTGTTATTCTGGCCATGACTGCATCTATCGAGAAAAAGCAAGTCTCCATATGTTGCAGGCTAGAGGACATTGTCAGGACTAATTTATTGCAAAATGCATTCATTTAACAGTATTAAATCCTCGAACCAGAGGCTTGGAACTCCAAAAAATAAAAAACATTTAGCCATAAAGCATCATGAAAAATACATATCTAAAAAGTATAAACAAATAAAATGGAAACCAGGAAGTCTTGTCCATTTCCAGCAGAACTGCATGCAAATAATGAAATGATGCGAAGGCAAAAGGATAGGATGTTTACTACAATGGAAAAGTAGTTTGTAATTCACACCATCCTATGAAGCATGTAAGGAAATTTCAAGAATTAACATTTTCCTTAAAAAACCACAGAGACGGATGAACAAAATGATTTGCAATAGTGCCACCAACAATCAGGATACAATACAATAATTTAATGGAAACTCAGTTGACTTGCACTCTAAATGAGGCCAGGAACCATCCGATGTTGGTTTTAGAGTTCTGCTGCAAGGAAGGAGTTATTGCATATTGAATGAATCACAGTAGAAAACATTTGTACTTTTCATTTAAAACTTATAAATTTCAAAATAGAAGTTACCAAGCTACACTCATTAAAAAAATAATGATGTCATCCATCTCAAGCTTACACCTAGATCGTAGATGCATCTTCATATGACAAGCATAGCGGTCCAACTATAAGTTGCTATTGGAAGCATTCTCATGCTGACAACCACGGTTCCTCAACTCCAAACTTTCTGGCTGACAAACCAATAACTGGGGATAGAATTTCCGTGTGAGAAGCACTTCACATGGTCCAAGGAGATAGAAATGTATGCACCAGCAACAAAGTAGAGCCAATGCAAATGAAGATTGGAATTTTTAGTTAAATAAATCCAAAAGAAAGAAAAGCTAATCAGGAAACGAAAAGGGGCAGTGATCTGTCATGCAAAACGATATGAACAAAACAGCTGGTGAAAAGACCCATCTAATTGATGCAAACGCCAAGATTAACTTGGAAATCATGTGCACGCAAATCTTTGTAAATAGAAGATTAAATTGACTACTTCAAAGTTCGAACAAAATCACTCGTACAGGTTCTTGAGGTACATGAGAAATGGTACCTTCATGACTTCTGGAGCCTGAAGGGAAACTCTTAAATACATTTTCTTTTCAATCTTCTCATCTGTGAAGAAGAAACAATCATCTAACAGCGAAAAATAAATATTTTTCTGCTTATCAAGAAGCAAATGGAAATTCATTATCTCCTTTCTTGTATTGTTATGTACAGCGCGTACAACAGACATTCTACAAACATTTCATTCAGCAGGATAGCAAAGTTTAAGTATCAAATAATTGCTAACTACAGAGAGAGAAGAATTCCAAGAACCCCTTTTACCATCTGCTACTGCCATTATCTAGTGTATTCTGCATCGCTATCATTTTCCAAGGACCAAGGATGGCTGCGCCTTCTTGAAGATCCACTGAAATCTAACCTTCTTCTGACTGAATCTCCAGGAGACGAGGTTGAACGAGAGGATGGACCTCTTAATCTACCAAAAAAGGAGACAAAACTGCGAAATGCACGACTTATTCTTCCTCTTTCTCTCGACCTGCTTCCTCTTGCTGTCCATGACCATGAAATCCTCCTGGGAGCACCAGCAGCGTTAAATCCACCATCCATCTCAGTGTAAACAACAGGAAGCTCGCGCTCCGCTGCTCTTCTACCCCCGGTAAACCTTCCAACTGCAAAACCACCACCAGGCAATCTCCAAATCGTCAAACCCACAGTTTCCTCTTCCGAGAACTGCTGTACTCCATCTCCATCCGTATCCGGGGAATTCCTCACACTTCCGCGCACATCAGAGGGCAACTCATGGCGACAAACAGGACAAGAATTCCGCATAGAAAGCCAAGGAAGTATACACTCCGAATGATATATGTGTTTACAAGGCATTTCTCGAGCCTCCGAATCAAGCTCGAAAGCTTCTTTACAGACTGCACAATGCGACTCCATCACAAGATGGCTTGAAACAATCTTGATGGTGGGCATTGAGTCAACAGCAGCCTTTGATGCTGGCGGCTGATCAAACCGCCCAATCCCATTAATCTCCAACTGAGCCAACTGCTCAAGCAGCCGCTCAAACCCTGAACCCATCAAGAAATCCGACATACCAGCGGGCAAAGGCCGAAGCCCAGAACCCGACCCATCATCATAGAACAACTCAAAGTTTCCCCTCTCATTTCCACCTCCTTCACGGACTCCATCACCAGGCCCAGGAAGAACAATCACCGGATTATAGGGCGACCTATCCCCACGATTCCTCCTCCGATTATTTCGAAACCCTAAATTCAGATTATTCTGATCCAAATCAGATCTCTCTCCAACATACATTGCGGCAGTTGTTAATCGATCCCGTCCTGATCGAGACGAACTATCGACTTCCTCGACAAACCCACCACCACAATCTGGGCATGCTATGGCTGCAGATTCTTCAGCCCGTACCCTAACAAATCGACTGCATCTATAACACCAGTAAGAAGAACCCCTTGAAGCCATTGATAAATTCAGACTAAAAGAAAATCCTCAAATAGAATCCCTTAGCCCACTAAAAAGAAGTTGCAGATCTACTTCTCAATGGCGTGTTCAAAGCCTTGCAGTAAAAAGATTCAATCTTCAGATCTGAGAAAACCCAAGAATTACCTCAAATCTATATATTCTATAGTCTCAAATCAGTACAATCAAATGAAACCATAAGAAAGCCTTTCGGGAGGGCGTAGAGAGAGCTGAAATAATTCTCCACAAGTAATTGAAAAGAGAGAGTTAGAAAGTTCAAGTTTACCAAGAAATTGATGACATCGAAAGAGCTCGTGTTGTTTTCGCCCCCTGAAAACCCTAATTTAGAGGGGGAGGGAGGGAGGGAGAGAGAGAGAGAGAGAGAGAGAGATGACTGAAGGTGAAATGAGGGGTGAGAGGGTTTTAAGGGGTGGGGGGGAGAGAGAGGAGAACGGCAAAAGCGCGTCGTTTGTAAGCGTGGTACTTGGGTGGGGTTAATGTGAACAAGAACCGCCGTTGAGTGATTATAACGTCGTCGACTCACCTTGGACTGCAGCAAGACCGATGGATTTTACCAGGTCACTCCATTCCCCCAACACCCCCTATAAAACTAAAACCACTTTTTTTAATTGATGGAAAACACAAAATTATGTCTTTTATAATTATAATCATATATATTAACCACGATTTATATAACGATCCTTATGTCTTAAAATTTATGATTTAATTAATTAAATTATTAGATCATTGATTATTTTTTATTATTTTAAAATATAAAAATATATATAATTATATTTTGTTAAATATAAAATATCAATCACAACATTTATAAAATATAATATAATCATATAATAAAAATTAATAAATTAATAAATTTATATTTTTATTATTTTAAATGAGTAAATAAGAAAAAAAATATAAATAATAAAATTAAAAACTCAAATTAGATGGAGATTATTTAAATAAAATAATAAATAATATAATATTTTAGAATATATCCCGCTTGCAGAGAATATTCCTCCCTCCCCCAACTAATTCTAATTAAATTTTCATTTTTAACAAGAAGAAAGTAGAAAATAAAGGAAGTGGAGATGAGTTCCTCAGTAAACTACTTCGCCTAAGGCTACAACAAACTCAACATTGATCTTGAGTTGAAATCCCTGCAAGCATTTTTTCATCATTGTAATTTTCGCCACACTCCTCACTCGAAACCCTATTTCACATATCCAACGAGGAATCCGAATCCTCTTACTACTCATCACTCAACATCACCACATCAAACTCCTTCAAATCCCTTTGCAACTCAACTCTACATTCGATTTGTGTTTCTCAAGCATCTCCTCCAATAATCTCCTATTAAATCCTTTTCCACAGTTTATTTTCAAACTCTCTCTTCGAGTCGTCATTGACGAGCTCTCCAAAAACACGATCTCCAAAGTCAACGTGGGAGCTAGTGCAGTGAAGGAGTGTAAGGAATTATTGGATGATTCACTAGATTGAAGGAGACACCGAGACGGACATTAAAAAAAACAAAACTCACAAGGTTTTGTAAAAACTTGAGAGTCACATGGATTGCGAGTTGATTGTTTATCCAGGTTGGTTGTATATATGATCAATCTAGAGAACCGATCCATACAGTGTACAGATCGAGAGTTGACCCGATCCAATCAGCGGATTGATCTGGATTTAATAACTATACTTATAATAACATCGTTTTACTGTTGAAGATTGTCTCTTTTACTGAGATTTGAATTTTTTTTATTACAGATTTTTTATGTTTGATTTTAGAACTGTTAGGAAAATATCTTTTAATTTGAATTTTATTTTATTTTTTAGATTTATAGACTTTGGGTTGTTAAATTGATTTCTATAAAAGGGTTGTTGAATATTCAATAAAATGTGTGTTTTTCAATCCATTATGTGTTTTCCTTTTTCAATCACTTAGTTACCAAATACTTTCTTTGCTCTCATAAAATTACAACAGTGGTATCAGAGCCATCTTTTTTAAGGATCTGTGAGTTGAGTGAATCCAAACTCAAAAAAAAAAAAAAAAACACAATTAGCCCATCATGGCTTCTAGCAATACACCTACTCTCTCACCCCCAGTTTTCAATGGTAAAAACTATCAAGTTTGGGCTGTCAAGATGAAAGCTCATTTGAAAGGTCTTGGTTTGTGGCAATGGGTTAAAACTGAAAGGGAAATATCCCCTTTGGGAAACAATCCAACCCTCAGTCAAATTAGGGCTCATGAAGAAGAAGAAACTAAAGCTCCAAGAGTTTTATCCTACATTTATGCTACTGTCTCTGATTTAATTTTCACAAGGATTATGGCTTGTGAAACACCAAAAAAGGCTTGGGATAACCTTAAGGAGATGTATTTGGGGAGTGATAGAATCAGACAAATGTAGATTCTGAACTTGAGGAGAGAATTTGAAATTTTGAGGATGAAAGAAAGTGAGTCTATCAAAGAATATGTTGATAGGCTCATGGAAGTTGGGAATAAGATCCGACTACTTGGTGAGGATCTAACAGATCAAAAAGTTATAGAGAAAGTTTTAGTGAGCCTTCCTGAAAGATTTGAGTCCAAAATCTCTTCTCTTGAAGATTCAAAGGACTTAACTAGGATTTCTCTGGCAGAATTTGTGAATGTATTACAGACACAGGAGTAAAGGAGAATGATGAGAAAGGAAGAATATGTGGAGGGTGCTCTCCAAGTAATGACAGAAAAGTTTAGGAGAAGGCAGAGAAAAGAAGAAGAACAAGACTGACATCAACAACAAAAACAAGGTTGAGACCTATCCACCTTGCCCACAATGCAAAAAGACGAATCATTTGCATAATAGGTGTTGGTGGAGACCTGATGTCAAGTGCAGGAAATGTGGTAGAATTGGACACATGGAGCGAATTTGCAAGTCTCAACAACATGAAGAGGCAAAAGTTTCTACCGAGCAACATCAAGAGGAGGAACTTTTTGTTGCAACATGCTTCATGACAAGTAATAGCTCCAACAATTCTTGGCTAATTGACAGTGGTTGCACAAATCACATGACCAATGACCAAGAGCTCTTTAAAGAGCTTGATAAAACTATCGTTTCCAAAGTAAAAATAAAAAATGGTGAATTCATTTCAGTCAAGGGCAAAGGAACCGTGGCTATAAAAAGCTTAACAGGTTTGAAATATATTACTGATGTTCTATATGTGCCTGACATTGATCAAAATTTGCTTAGTATTGGACAGCTAGTTGAAAAAGACTTCAAAGTCATATTTGAAAACAAATTGTGCTTAATCAAAGATGCAATGGGCAAAGATGTATTTAAAGTTAAAATGAGAGCAAAAAGCTTTACTCTAAATCTAATGGAGGAGGAGCACATAGCATTTTCCAACAATAAGCACAATTTGGTGACAAGTATGCCAATGTTGGAAGTTTTGCAGAATGAACTGAGCTGGACACAGAAAAAACTGGAGAGTATTGAAAAGATCTTAAGGCTGCTGGAATCCAGGAGAGCAAAAAAATGGAGAAGTTTAAATCTACTAAGGAGCAATTGCAGCAACAAGAAAGACTATTAGAGCAAGCCACCTCAAGGAACTTGGAGCTTGAGTCTTTGTATGAAACCTTTGTCAAAGATTCAGAACTGAAACACCAAGAAGTAATGGTGAATTTCACAAACAAAGACATTGAGACAAAAATGCATACGTCAAAGATCAATCAAGGAAATATTGCACTGAAGAGGGATTTTTTTGAAGATGCTAAGTCAAAGATTCTGATGATATTGTGTGAAAGCCCAAATCCCAAAAAGTTGCACATGCCAATTTCTACCCTTGAGTATGGTGCTAAAGCAAAGGGCATTGTACATGGTACTCAAACTCCAGTAAAGGATAAAGCTAGAGGTGGAGATTTTTTTTCCGCAGTTATGTTAGGCTCAAGAATTGCAGCAATGGATCGGTTCATAATGAAGCTACAAATGGAAAACAAGTTTAAAGAGAGAGAGCATAATGAAGCACACAAAAAAACTTTTGGAAAGAGAAGAGGAAGTTGTTTCACTGAGAGCTAAACTTGAGCTCATGAAGGGCAGTGGATCTGAGACAAATGATATGGAAGATTGGAGTTTGTAATAAAAGAAGAAAGGAGGAGTGTTGAAAATTGTCTCTTTTACTGAGATTTGAATTTTCTTTTATTATAGATTTTTTATGTTTGATTTTAAAATTATTAGGATAATATCTTTTAATTTGAATTCAATTTTATTTTTCAGATTTTTAGACTTTGGGTTGTTAAGTTGATTTCTATAAAAAGGTTACTGAATATTCAATAAAATATGTGTTCTTCAACCTATTCTGTATTTTTCTTTTTCAATCACTTGATTATCAAATATTTTCTTTACTCTCATAAAATTTCAACATTTACCACAGAAACGATGCTTGACATACATGTAATAAAAAAGTACCATATCTTTCTTAGAGTCTTTTAAACAATAAAAAAAAAATATTCCTATAAATGACCACTAATTCTATTGATAATGATCATAAATGACCACTAATTCTCATAAAATTACAACATTTACCACAGAAACGATGCCTGAAATACATGTAATAAAAAAGTACCATATCTTTCTTAGAGGCTTTTAAACAATAAAAAAAATATTCCTTGATAATGATCATAAATAATGTGGAAGGAGAAAATACCAAAATATAATTTCACAACAAGATTACCTTTGCGCTTACTCAAAATGGTAGTTGATATTTTGATAAGCATTGACATTTATTTTATATTTTCTCCCCCCCCCCCCCAAAAGGATGGCCAAGAGACTTTGATGTGAGTCCAAGATGGGATGGCATATAGGAGGGGGGGCATCTTGGACCAATTCAATTGATTTATATCCTATCCTTCTAATGTTGAAGAAAACTAAAAGCTTAGAATCGAATATCAATTATCATTTTATATAAATTAAATAATAAAAAGGTGCATGATTACATTATGTATAACACAATGTAATATAATAGTACAGTGTAAGATAGGAAATATAGAAAACGACCGACCACACAAAGCAACGGGCAAGGAGTAGAGACTTGCACTCAAGCTTGGTGATGATAGCGAAATGGGAAATTGTTTACAAACAAAAATTCAAAATATGATACGATGGGGAACCTTTGCCCTTTTCTCTGTCTTTCCTCATTCACCAAAATTCGCATATTCCCTCGTGCATGTTGGTGGGGTTTTAGAAGAATTCTTACTAGAATAATCCTGTCTTAACGTCCAATCTTTTGTAATTTGTGAATGTGGTGATTGATCCCACGTTGTTGGCACATGTTAAAAACAAATAAATTCCTTGTACTTTTGTTCTGTTGTATCATTTGATCTTCTCCGCATGATACGCGTGGAAGGTTTCGAACCGTTCATCAACAACTGGTAACTTTTTTGCTCTTTTGGGTGAAACTAAATATAGACAGATACATTCGCAGGAGTTTGGACAAATCCGGGCAAAGTGGTTTACCGCCGACACAAGGATAGTAACTTGGCTTTCCTTTTAGAAGCAGACATCACCTAACATTCAGATATTAATTTCTTTTAATTAAAATTTTAAATTTAAATTTTAAAAATAAAAAAATATATTAAAAGATTCAATCACTAAAATAAATTCTATAATAATTAAATCAAATTAATCAAATAATTCAAATACCGATTAATTTAATAAAAAAAAAGCTAGGCATCAATTTAAGCCATTTTGAGTGAAGTTGTGAAATGGGTTAAGAGACCTGAAGCGAGGTTCCGACTCTTGCCAAGATGAACAGATGTGCAGACGTTTTAGCCAGCACAAGTGTGAACAATTTCTCAAACTAGTTATCCTAGATGAACAGATGGGCAATTATATAGGTGTGTTATTCTATAGTTTTTAAATAAATAATCTCTATGAGAAGGTAAGCATGATTCTCCTAATAATATAGTAAAAATATGTAGATTATCTTTGGCAGCTAGTTTTACTTTTGCGTGGATTAATTAACTCCGCAATTTGAGTGGAGGGGGCTCAGGCTTGTTTTGAACCATCAAAAATTTAAGATAGCTATTAATGGGAAGTGGTTCAAGGTCCAAATCAGAAAAGTCAATTTTTAAAAGGCTATGAAGGGCACTTGCCGATCAATATTTAACGTCCATCACGACAATCTACTGAAAGATCATAACAGCCCAGATCAATTTACCGAGGAGTCTTAGTCGCCCGAATCTACCTAACATAACCTTCACCGAGCGAGGGTAATCACCCCAATCGGGTAAGCAGACATCAACTCTTCAAACGGACAAGTCACGAAGCCTCAAAAATCCCTTAACCGATCGAGCGACCGAACAATTATGTAACTCCCCTAAGGATTCCAAAGGAAGGTTAGAATTTCCTTATTTTCGGTCTCCTACTTCATAACGAAATTCTAGAATCTTTCAAGTAAGAAAAATATCCCTCCCGAAGATGGAAGCTCACCCGATAAATAAGAATCGTAATCAAATCGTAATATTAATTTTCGGGATTCCCAGATCGGTTCGATATGAAATGTAGGGTTGGAATCTCTTATCGGCGCACGTCTTTCAGAGATATAAGCAATTCGAAAACCTCAGAATCAGATACGCTCTCTAGGCGTAACACTCTGAGCACACTGATTACAGAGAAGAACCTTCCCTCAATTCTTAGTCTGTTTCTTTCAATCGAAAATCGTTCTTTACTGATTTGAACATCGGAGCCTCCCCGCCAGAGTACCATCCGACGGTTTTTCCAGGTGCATCCACCCAATCTGTGGAGTTGTAACCCACCTCCAACAGATTGGCATCGTCTTTGGGAAGCAGACTAGAGTAATTTTCTGTTGTTATTCTAACAATCATGCCTTAAAAAACTAGAGCATTTTCGAGAGCCACACCTGTTGTAGGAGAGCATATCCCTATGCCCGCCGAACCTACCATTCTCCTAGAACGACAAGTCATGGTCTCAGGACCAGAACAGGCAGACCAGCCTTAAATGGAAAGATTAGTGTCTGGAATCCAAAGAATGAGTAAACAGTTGGAATAACTCAGTCGAGTTCTCGGGCCACAACCATTCATCTGCTGTAGAATCTGAATATAAGCAACCACTTAGACGAGAATCCCCGGAACCATCGGCGGCCTCCCAATACGACCCCCAAGATCTGAAAAGACAGATTGAACAGCTCGTGGCCGCTGAGTTTAAAAGAGCGGGCGTAAAAGATAGGGAAAATCTCCTACGCTCTCTAGGCGAATCGTCATTCGATGCAAAGATCTTGTCAGAACCAACGCCAAGGGATATCCTTCTATCTCCTATGAAGCGGTATGACGGGACAAATGACCCCCGCGACCATTCCGTCCATTTCATAACAGTTATGGTCTCTAGAGACCTCTCGGATGCCGCGATGTGCAAACACTTCCCTACCACTCTTAAGGGTAATGCCCTAGTCTGGTTCAATTCTCTTCCCCCGTTCAGTATCAAGAGTTTCACACAACTCCGACAACAAAACCCATTTTGTAATCAGTCGAAGGGTTAAACAGAAATCTATATCCCTCTTATCATTACATCAATGGAAAGAGGAATCTCTTAGGAATTTCATGAAGAGATTTAAGACAGAAATGCTGAAAGTTCCTGATTTGGACCGTAACATCGCTTTGGTCGCGCTCCTAATGAGCCTGCGCTCCTCTAATATGAAGGTCTCCATTACAAAGAAACCCACAGCATCCATCCAAGAGTTTTACTCCCAAGTGGAGAAATATATTACTGCGAAAGAAGTAGAGGCATTCGATAGACAAAAAGGCCACCATAGCAAGAAAGAACGCGGCAGGTTCGTAAACCAGGAATTTCACATTCGTAAAGGTTCAGTGTCTACACCCCACTGAACAAAACCCCAAGTCGGGTTTTGTATCAAATAAAGAACAAGTCATACGTCAGATGGCCCCCGCGCCCGGCAAAAGAAGATCCTAAGAAAGACAGGTCCAAGTGACTCAAGGATGAGCTGGAATTTTTGGTCCGCAGTGGAAAACTGCAGTAGTTCATCAGTATAGAAGGAAGGAATCTGCCTTCCCCCAATAGGCGTGATGCACCAAGGGAGAATGAGCTGTCTCATAGGTCAGATCCCAAACTATCACGCGAAGAACCAGGAGGGGTGATCCTCCAAATCCACAATGAAGACGGTTGGCACGAGCCATACGCTCCTACTAGCATTTGTTCGGTCTATGACCCAGATTTCCCAGCACTTTTCTTTTAATCAAGATTTTGATGTTTTTTACTACTCACCGACTGCACGTGGCTCGGGATTTCTAATGATCCACAGAGAAAGGACCTCCTAAAATCTCTAATCAACAGAAGGGTCTTAGTGGCCCAGATCTTTTGAACGAATGTATCATTGAGTTGGGATAGAACTCCCCGAACGGGCGGACATGACCATACCTCCTAAAGTTTCTAATCGACCGAATGGTCTTAGTCGTCCAGATCTTTCGAAGGAATGTGTCGTTAAGTTGGGATACAACTCCCCGAACGGGCGGATATGGCCTTACCTCCTAAAGTCTCTAATCGACCGAAGGGTCTCAGTTGTCCAGATCTTCTGAATGAATGTGTCGTTAAGTTGGGATAGAACTCTCCGAACGGATGGACACGGCCTTACCTCCTAAAGTCTCTAATCGACCGAATGGTCTCAGTCATCCAGATCGTCCGAACGAATGTGTCGTTAAGTTGGGATAGAACTCTCCGAACGGGTGGACATGATCATATCTCTTAAAGTCTATAATCGACCGAAGGGGCTCAGTCGCCCAAATCTTCTAAACGAATGCGTCGTTAAGTTGGGATAGAACTCCCTGAATGGGCGAATACGGCCCTACCTCCTAAAGTCTTTAATCGACGAAGGGTTTCAATCATCCAGATCTTCCAAACGAATGTGTCGTTAAGTTCGGATAGAACTACCCGAACAAGCGGACACGGCCCTACCTCCTAAAGTTTCTAATCGACCGAATGGTCTCAATCGCCTAGATCTTCCGAATGAATATTTCGTTAAGTTGGGATAGAACTCCCCGAACGGGCAGATACGGCTCTGCCTCCTAAAGTCTCTAATCGACCGAAGGGTCTCAGTCGTCCAGATTTTCCAAACGAATGTGTCGTTAGAACTCCCCGAACGGGCGGACACGGCCTTACCTCCTAAAGTCTCTAATCGGCCGAAAGGTCTCAGTCACCCGGGCCTATCGAGCGACCATCTGCGAATCAATCTCCTAAAAACAGGCTGAAGCAACCCTAATTCCAAGAGCTCTCATTAACACATCAGAAGTTGGACTACTTGGCACAATTAAACGAGCGCATCATCAGAGGAGATCCCCCCGGTCTCGCTTGACTAGCAAGATATCAGAAGTTCCTTGATGATTATTACATTTCAATGAATCATGGGGTAAAAAATCCCCATTCTACAAAATTACAAAAGAACGGAGGGGCACGAGAAACAACATGAGCGGAATTCGAATCCGCTGATCCTTCAAGAGGGGGCAGAGTTTTGTACCGTACAACCTCCTGAAGAATCTCTTCAGCGCATTTCAGACGCTCATGCAACTTACGCTGAAAAAGTTAGAGGACAACATCATCTTTGGCAGCAGAAGCCTTGAGATCAACCATCTCTTATTCGGCCCTTCGAAGGGACTCTTCTCGTAAACGGACTAACGTCTCAGCGGCTGTTAACCGCGCTTTCCGAGCGCATGCCTCTGTTTCCAATTCCTTACAACGAGTTTGAGCCGAAGCGAGGTCTTCCCAAAGATGCTTGATCTGTCTGTCTTTGACCTCTCCAATTGTCTTTTCTTGGTTCTTCACGGCATCCCTCAGCGCCAACACTTGGTCGCTCATTTGAGAAAATTGCTCATCCCGCTCTACCCTCAATTTTCTTTGAAGCTCAACCAGGACAGACGTCTGGAAAAAAGACACAGTAGTCAGAATCATGAGACAGTAAAGATCGAACTTTAACTCGCACGAAGAAAATACTTACTGTAAGACAAAGAGAGTGGATGGCCCTGTCAGTACACATAAGAGGCATCTTTCGGAGGGCAGATTTTGAAGGAAGTTGGAAACGCTCAACCAACTGTAACCCTTCCTGCGAATCAACAAGATTGAAATTGTGGCCCCCCATGAAGACCGCCATTGATTCTTCTTCGGAACTCTGTCCCTCTCCAATCAAAATAGTTGGAGAAATGCAATAGTCATCTGGTACATCGACCAAAAGACACTGAGACCCCTGAGGGGACTGTCCCGAAATTTCTTCCGGAATGGAGGCGGAAGGTTGCGTCACCGGAGACTCCTCCGACCTTTGCGGATCTTGAACCGGAACATTCTCAGTCACTTCGAAGAGTCCCTCGTTGGAACCGCCTCCCTCTCCAACCTCGGTAGATGCATCAAAGGTTTCGTCGACTAGATGGTTCTCTCCTGTTTCAGAATGCTCTTGAGAAAGCACATGCTCTCCAAATTTAGCTTGCTCTTCTTCCCTAACAGGCAGACTGGGCGCTCTAGTGTTAAACTTTTTTCGCCGGGACTCAGAGGAAGCATCAACTGCCTTCCCCTTCGTATGTGACCGCATTTCCTGCTCAGTAGATATTTTATCGAGAAGACGGGCATCAATGTCCGACACAGTGTCAACCAACTCCTTTCCCTGTTGTTCCAACAAAAGGGGCTTGGTGATTTGGCTTGACTCATCCGTAAGTAGATCGGATAGTATCAACATATCGTCTCTCACCAAGCTATCCACCCATAAACTCCTATAACTAACTTCACAATAACGAGGCACAGCACGTAAGAAGCGAGAATGATGAAGAAGAGGTGGGATCTTTTCATTCAAAAAGGGCGCTTGGTTGGTATATGGAAAGTGGGAATAAGGTCCCTGTTCAAGAATCGGACGAAGAAAAACTTTTGCATCCAATGTTTATCCTGAGATTCGCTGTAGAAGAATTTCCAGCAAGACTCCCGACGGGTTTGAAACTTATACCAGCCATGGGTGGACCCTTTAGAGTTATATCGCCCTAGAGAAAAAAGGGTCCCTAGAATTTTCAACTCAAAGTGGATACGGAAAAATCATAACAGAGAAATTAGGACAATCACAAATCGCCAAGTGCTTAGGATGAACAATGAGGGATGAATGTTCTAGTGCCTTAGGATTTCTGCCAGTGAGTCCATGTACGGAATCTTCAAGTCGTACTTCACGCATTGCCTATACATCGGCACGCAACCCTTGGGGGCAAAACTCGCTCTGTCCTCCTTACCGGACAACACAAACTCAAAATCGCTTCCGAGCAACATCTCCCCTTAGATTTCTAACAGATCCTCTTTGGTCATGATGCTCTGAATATTGTCTATACTGTGCGATGAGGAAATATCTTTTGACATCTCGGTCTGAAGAAAGAGTTCTTTTAAAAAAAAAGGCTGAAGAGTGGAATTTTATAAAAAACGTGAATCCTTGTGAAGCATAGGAAAGACAGTTTGTGGAAACTGAAACGACGGAAGTCAAATTAAAGGGATACTCCTTTTTCGAAAATTATCTCTCATGACGCTTCTTTTCAAGAAAACCATGAGTTGGGGACAAATGATGGGACGTGGCTCAATACTCAAATTAGAAAAATCAATTCTCAAAAAGCCCACGAAAGGCACCTACCGATTAGTATCTAACGTCTACCATAACAATCTACCGAAGGGTCATAGCTATCCATATCAATCTACTGAGAGGTCTTAGTCGCATGGGTCTACCAAACATAACCCTCACCGAGCGAGGGTAATTACCCCGATCGGACAGACAGACATCAACTCTTTAAGCGCACAAGTCACAAAGCCTCGAAGATCCCTTAACCAATCGAGCGACCGAACAATTATGTAACTCCCCTAGCGGTTCCAAAGGAAGGTTAGAATTTCCTTATCTTCGGTCTCCTACTTCATAACAGCAATTCCAGAATCTTTCAAGTAAGGAAAATATCCCTCCCGAATATAGAAGCTCACCCGATAAATGATAATTCGTAATATTGATCTCCGGAATTCCCGAATCGGTTAGATATTGAAGGTTGGATTGGAATCCCCTAGCGGCGTACGTCTCTCAGAAGTATAAGTAATTCAAAAACCCTCAGAATCATGTACGTTCTCTAAGCCTAACACTTTGGGCACACTGATCATAAGGAAGAACCTTCCCTCAATTCTCAATCTGTTTCTTTCAATCGAAAACCGCTCTTTACTGACTTGAACGTAAGAGCCTCCCCGCCGAGCACCCTCCGGCGGTTTTTGTAGGTGCATCCACCTATTGACGGCTATTGTTCGGGTCAAGAAGAAACTGGTATCTGTGTAGCCATAACTCACCTCCAATAGTTGTGCTCTTTAAATTTTTTCAAGCTGAGTGCGATCGGAATATTATTAATCAAGGCTTGGTTTGGTTTTTGCGATGATTAAGGTTAGGGGCTTAGCCTCGGCAAGGTAGGAAGGATATTTCACCTCTTAATCATACACTTGGGATCAAGCTTCCTTAAAAATGGAAAAAAACATTATTGAAAGATCTTTTTTAAAAAATAAATTTTATAATAGTTTGATTTGAATTAATCAGAATAAAATCTTTAGAAAACGATGACTTAGGATTTTTTTAAAAAAAAAAGTTTGAAACTTTGGAGAGAAGAGACAAAAAGAAGCGGGTGTCGTAGAGACAAAGCCAGATGTGTTGGGTCCCATGTGGGCCTTAAGGTCTCCCTCGTGATTTGGCCTTCCAACTGGTTTGGAACGTGGATTCATATCCAATGCCCCTAAAGTGTCATAGTCAGAGAAGTAAGCCTCAAAATCTCTGCCCCCACGCCACAATCCGCAATCCCTCATTTTGTGGCCGTGGCTTAAAAACACTAGGACATCCAGCGTGCTTGTGTTCCTAATCTAGCAAAGGACAGCCTGTGCATTGGTTCCCTATTTGACTTTAAAATCAGTGCGTAACTCGCTCTGCTCTTCTACTCTGATTTTCTCATTGCGGTGAGAACACAACTCACCAAATCTTCCTACACATGGGATGTTTGTGTCGAAGGAGCTTTTAAACGTTACATACAAGTATTAGGAAAGCCATCTGAAATTGACCCTCTCTGACCCTAATAAATAATTTAATTAACAAAGGGTTTGGTGGAGGCATCTAGTCTATTATTTGTGTTCAAGTCAAACGAGTTGGCTATCTAAATCTAGATATGAGGTGTAGCTCCGTTGTGTTGCATGCAATGACGTCAAGATTCTGCGCCCATTTAGGGTTCTCTCTCATATCAGGCCTTCAGAAAATAGAAAATGTATTTGTTCTTTTCAGAGACTTTCGGGGCCCTATTTTGCAATTCATGTCTTCGTATGTATCATCATTGATGAATGTGATCCATTGGCCCATGAAGGCATACCGCCTTTTATTATGTGCAGAAAATAAAAGCCTAACAACTTCAAACAAGTATGCTTGTCTGGGAGTTCCAGGTTCTTTGAATAGGAAATAAATAGCTTCTTCGGACTTTGCTCCAGTTCTATTTATCAAGGAGTAGGATATGATGAAGCTCAGCGTGCTCGGTTTTGCCTATAAGTGCATCAAGTCAAAAAGGATGCAAGCATTTTGGGATCCACAACTTAAATAAAAGGTCATACCTATGATTATAGGGTATTGAAATCATCGTTTCAGCTTGATTATCTTTTTCTCTCCGTCTTTTTTTTTTTTTCTTTCTTTGCTTTTTTTTCATTTTTTATATTTATTAGGGACGAGTAACAAATCACAAAGAGATCAGATGTTAGAGACCCAACTTACAGAAACAAATTCTGTTTGAGGTGGATCCAAACTCTATATATCCAACTCCTTGATTTGAACGGTGACTTGAACGAAGGATTTAAAATTTACAAAAAATTATTGAAAAGTGTTATGGGAGAGATTCCGACGTTCAAGTTAGAAAGAATAATTTTTGAATGAGATTAAAACAGACCGAGAGAAAAAGAAAAAGATCAGATTTCTCTGTGACTTATATGCCGAGTGTTGACTCAATGAAATTTACCTGGGTTTCAATGTATTAAAGACTTTTATATTAGGGGCAACGAGTCGTGTGCATTCGAAATGTTACAACTCTAATTTTTTTATAAAAAGTTTCAAAAATTTTAAAATTCAACCGTCTAATATTTGAAATCGTTATCATTTAAAAAGTTTGATTATATAGGGAGATTTTTTTTTTCTTATCGATTTTATTCACGAGAATTTATTTTCTTATCTAAAATATACGTTTCGTACTAAAATAGAAAACCAAATCAAGGTGAGAGTAGGTTGAATATTACTATTGATTGATTGGAGTTGAAGGGATCGGTTCCCTTAGGTGGCCGTTAGTCATCGGTTGAATGGAAGAATGTGACCGTTTGGTTTTTGTCAAATATATTTGTGAATCGATCAATCCGTCTTAGTTGGTTAGGTAATCTGTTGTTGGTTGGTTCAAGGACTGAACCTCTCATAACTATAAATATTAGATCCTTTAAACATCCGTGTACTATATCTTGTTTGAATCATTTCTTATCAAATTTAAAAATCCAAACTAAAAAAATTATAAGCACACGATAACTATTTTGTGAAAATCACAGCCATCATATACTCTTTAACAAAATCAAACGAAAAACCAATCCGACCAAAATCTAAAAACAGCCAAAGGAAGTATTCTTTGATACAAAATGATCCGCTTCTGTCAAAGAAACCCAATCGGTCAACCTCCTCTTTTGCAAAAACTCACTAACTTGAAAAGGAAATCTTTATGTTTCCATTTAGATCCCCCGATCTGCATAGATTGAAACCTTTGTCGCATACCGGTGCAAGATTTAGGCAGTGGGACACTCGAACTTTGATGAGAGAGCCCCGACCACCACTGATCTAATACCCAAAATCACATCACCGCACCACTTTTTCGACTCTCAAATCACTGCACTTCCTATGTGGATCTTTCCTTCGTTGTCGGAATCATGAGCTTATATGATCATTGCCACTGTTAAAATCTTCTTGTGGTGATCTGTCGAGCAAGAGAAGGGTGGAGAGAAGAATGCCACTTCACCAAAAAAAGACATCTGTCTCGGCGCACATTAGCAATCACCAGTCAAGAGAGGTGAGACAATTGCCACTTTCAATCGCGTTCAATTGAGCAAGAAAAGGGTGGAGAGAAGAGGGTCAGCTCGCCAGCAAAAGATATTTGTCTCAGCACGCATGAGCAAACGAGTCAAGAGAGGCGCGACTATTGCCACTTTCAATCACACCTGATTATTGTTAAATCTAAGAAGAGTTTTTCTATTTTAGTTCATTCTTCTGTCATGATTAAACGAGAATAGATGAGAAATTTATATATATATTTTTTTCTATTTTAATTTATTTACCAAAAGAAAAAAAAAAGAAAAATAAGAAGTTATAAATTTTTTTTTTATTAATTGGTGAACATGAATGAATCGAGCTATACCTTTCTCAGCCTTTTGACTAAAATCAAGTGTGATATTTATTCTTATCGGACGAATGGTTCAAATTCAGCAATAGGCCTTATAATCTCAAGTTTATTACCACTTCAAAATGGTAAAATTTGACTTGTAAATTAATAATTTTTTAATTAAGTTTAAAGTTAGATTTAGTTTTTTTTTTTTTTAATCGTTAGAAAGTTAAATCCCCCCATCCCTCTGGTAGAAGAACCAAACAGAAAGAAAAGGGGTAAAAAAAAACAGTCCAAAATCATTGTTTGGGGGGGAGGCCCAGACCCAATAGTTGGGCCCAAACCGAACCGACTGGAACTTAACCTTGGAGGCGTTTCAGGAAACTTTCCAATTCCAGAGGGAGAAAACCTTTTTCCCTTTTGCCTCTTCTCTCTCTCGCGAGTTCTGTTTTCTCTTACATATAAACAAATCCCTCCCTCTCCAACCAAAAGGATTTTCTCCGATTCATTGATTCGTTATCTGTTCGTCGGTATTTTTTTTTCAAATTTCCGAGATATGGCGAAGGAAGGTCCCAACTGGGAAGGATTGCTGAAGTGGAGTCTTGCTCACTCAGATGGCACTAATCCTCCTCGCAACCTTAGGTAACCCCCCTCTGTAGACGTTCTAATTAATTTGAATTTCATATGCTAGTACAGTTCTGGGTTTTGTTTTTGAGAACGATATAAGGTATGGAATTAGGTTTAAAATATTGGGATGGGAAAGTAATGAAATCAAAAAGTGGCTCTTTACGAATTTGGGTCTACACACGTTGTGCAATTTAGAATTTCTCTTACTTTTCGTAAGTTGGGGTTTGAAAATTTCAGACCCTTTTGTTTGTTGTAGCTCAGGCCATTGTCTGTTTGATTGTTCATATACTACTACTCTATGCCGGCAATTACTTGTGCAGTAATATGACTTTGAAGGTGTAAAACTATGTTATTCAGGGTTTAGAAATACTCAGAAAAGGGGCATATCTTAGCATCCTTAGGTTAAATGAGAATCTGGGTGGTGATTTTGATGACTCAGGTATCAGTGCCAGTAATGGAGTCTTGTGTAACATGGGCATTATTTAGTTAGTCATGAATCGTGATTAGTTTTTCGAATAGAAATTCAGTTGATTGAGTGAAGTATGTGTGTGTATTACCTCTCTTTTACTCCTTTCAAAAAAATTGAATTGATTGAGTGAAGTATGTGTATGTATGTATTTGTGGCAGCGAAGAGGACAGAAAGTGGTTCATGGAAGCTATGCAGGCTCAGACATTGGATGTTGTTAGGCGAATGAAAGAAATTACTCTTGTGATGCAAACGCCAAAGGAAGTATTGGATGCTCAAGGTGTTACTTCTGCTGATATTGAAGGTATTGTCTTAGATTTCTTTGTTTTGGGTTTTGCCGTGTGTTAAATGGTATCAATCCTATATACATGGTTTTCTCCGTTTCACAATTTGAAGTGATGGTGGTTCCCCCCTCCCCCCTTCTTGATCTTCTGAGTTGCAGAATTGTTAGGTGAACTCCAAGAGCATGTTGAATCTATTGACATGGCCAATGGTAAGCTGTTCAAGTGGAAACATGATTTTTAAGACTAGATGTGTTATGTTGTTACTTTCAAGTGGTTGTGAGGTTCATGGTAAGCTCATTGTTTAAAATTGACAACTGCATTCACTTGACATCATTCTGGTCGTTAATCTTTCTGACAGATCTCCACTCAATCGGTGGTTTGGTCCCTCTGATTGGATACCTCAAGAACCCTGAGGCTGGTATCCGAGCTAAAGCTGCAGATGTTGTGAGTACCATTGTTCAGAACAATCCTAGGAGTCAACAATTGGTTATGGAAGCTAATGGCTTTGAGCCTCTCCTTTCCAATTTTACATCAGACCCTGATATAACTGCCCGAACAAAAGCACTGGGAGCAATATCCTGTGTGTGGTTTTCCCCCCTCTTTTACTGATTGGTTGGTTGTTTGTTATATTTAGGCCTATCTGTTCGATCTGGGAAAATCTTGACTTGTTTCTTTCTGTTCAGCTCTGATTAGGCACAATAAGCCCGGAATAGCAGCATTTCATCTTGGGAATGGTTATTCAGCACTGAGAGATGCTTTGACTTCTGACAATGTGAGGTTTCAAAGGTAATTTCTCAATCCACTCTCATGATGATTAGGGCTGTCAATCGAGCTTTGTGAGTCGAGCTTTGCAAAGCTCGGACTTGGCCTGTTTAAAAATTTACCAGCCCGAACCCGGGCTCGGCTCGAATAAATTAGGAGAATCTAGGCTCGAGCTCGGCCCAAAAAATTAAAAGGGCCTCGGGCCCATTTCGGGCCAGGGCTGAGCTCGATCTAACCAAAAAATCAAAAAAAAAAAAAAAAAAACAACACTGAGAGAGAGGTGAAGGACAAGTGGAAACAGCCAAGTTGGAAGAGATTCACTGGCTTCTTTGCTTCTTCGACCATCGATTCGTTACAGATTCAAAATCTCCATTGTTGAATTGATCTTCACCGGCAAGAAAGTAGGAAAAAGAAGACCGAAGTGTAGAGAGGAAGCCAAAAAGAAAAAAGAAAAAAGAAAAAAATAGTGAAAGAGTGAGAGAGGGAAGCGTGAGTGAGCGAAAAGCAGAGAGCTTATTAACTTTCTCTCTGTGTGGATCTGCTTTCTTGACTGCTGATGAGGTTGATTGCAATTTTCAGGAAAGCTTTGAACCTGATCCACTACCTGCTGCATGAAAATAATGCTGATTTCAATGTAGTAAGCGAGCTAGGATTTCCACGCATAATGACGCATCTTGCTTCCAGTGATGATGCTGATGTGCGAGAAGCAGCTCTTCGGGGCCTTCTTGAGCTTTCTCGAGACAAGGCAGGTGCTACCTCCGGTAGTGAAGATGACGAGAAACTTAAACTAGTTCTTCAAGAACGGATAAATGACATAAGCTCGATGTCTGCTGACGATCTTGGTGCTGCAAGAGAGGAGCGGCAGCTTGTGGACTCCCTCTGGACTGCTTGCTACAATGAGCCATCATCTCTAAGGGTGAGGGGCCTTCTTGTTCTTCCAGGAGAAGATGACCCTGCTCCTGCACCTGATGTTGCGGGCAAGTTTTTTGAACCTCCTCTTAGAGCTTGGGCTGCAAATCGTGGAGCAGATACCTCCGCTGCTGAAAAGAAGGCCGCACCATTGTTATTGGGGCCTGCTCCTCCTCAAAATAGTTCTAGCACCCGTACTGATGCAAATGGGCAATGAATAGATTGACATGAGATTGTAGTTTGTTTTAGACAATGGTAGATTGATGGAGGGCTTGCCAATGTTTTCTGGTCCTGAATTATAACTTTCCAGTTTCTTTCATGTAATTTATTGAAAAGGATTTTCTTCTTATTCTCTTGTTTTGATTTTTTTTTCTTTTTTTTTTTGGGGAGGGGGGGAGGATTTGGATTAGACAATGATCTTGAAAATATTTTTATGGCCTTTTTGAGATGCAATATATAGTTGAGTATGATATCTGATGTGAACCGGACAGGTATAAAGATCTTAAAACTTACGAACAAATAATATAGTTCAAGAATTGTTCCATCGAATGATTTGAACCGGTGGAAAATAAAGATCTTAATCCTTACTTTAAAGGAGAAAAAACCTAAAATATATGATTTTATATCCGTTTTTCACTAGAACAAGAATGACATTAGAACAAGAATCTTGATATAAAGATAGAATGGATGATATCATAATCTAAATGGTTCGAAATCTAAATTGATAAGTCAAAGAATTAAACAAAACTCGTATCTTGAGTAAATTCAAAAGTTCTCAAAAGAACAAGAATTGTGTGAAAAAATCTCACAATTTTATTAATTTTCTCAAAAGTTATCAAAAGTTGTGTTTTTATATAATGTATAATGACCTATTTATAAATTAGAGGTAAAAACTAAAATGACAACTAAAAAGTTAATAATTTCCTAAACAATCAAAAATTAGGAAACTAAAATATAAATTACAAAGATAAAAATTAGAAAACTAAATAAAATAAAACCAAACTATTTTGATCAAGTCTTTACTGTTATTTTTTTTTTTACTTTATTTTCATCTTTCTTTGGTTTTGGATAGTTTTGGCTCATTTATTCTTTCAATTGAGTTTGTATGAGTATAATTAAGATCTCTTTTAGTTCTTTATTCACTTGATTTTCAATTTCTTGATATAAAACTTTCTGAATTAAGTTATTCAGTACTTTCTCGAACCTTCCAACTCAAACTTTTGTCACCGACCTAACTGAAAATTGAATTAGATCATGCAAATTCTTTGCAACCTTAATGATCTCATCATGAGAATGATTTGTCCTCAAATCGTCACCTATATCAAAAGGACTTAAGCCAGTAATATTAAAAGTAGTACTAACATTATACTCACCTGGTAAATCAAGTCTGTAAGCATTGTCGTTGATCCGTTCTAACACTTGAAAAGTATCATCTTCTCGGAGCAACAACTTAGAACGTCTTTGCGTTGAAAATCTTTCTTTTCGCATGTGTAACCAAATCCAATCACGGGCTCAAAAACCAGCTTGTGACGTCCCTTGTTGGCTTATTTGATGTATTGTTCAGTTCTCTTCTTTATATTGAACCGTATCTTCTCATAAAGTTGCTTCACAAATTCTGTATTTTTTCTTACCATCTAAATTTATTTGTTTAGAAACAGGTAAATGTGATAAATTTAAATGAGTTAAAGGATTAAAACTATAAACAATTTCAAACGGTGAAAATTTAGTAGTAGAATAAATGGTACGATTATAAGCAAACTCAACATGTGGCAAACAATCTTCTCAAATCTTAATATTTTTATTGATGACAGCTCTCAACAAAGTGGATAAAGTCATATTTACTACTTCTGTTTGACCATCAATTTGAGAATGACAAGTTGTTGAAAACAAAATTTTTGTTCCTAACTTTTGCCATAATGTCTTCCAAAACTAACTTAAGAATTTAGTATCCCAATCTGAAACGATTGTCTTAGACATACAATGTAACTTCACAATCTTCCTAAAAAATAAATCCATAATATGAGAAGTATCATCAGATTTATGATAAGGGATAAAATGAGTCATCTTAGAAAATCTATCTACAATCACAAAAATCGAATTCCGTCCATATTTACTCCTAGGCAAATCCAAAATAAAATCTATCGAAATATCAATCCAAAAAGAATTAGGAATAGGTAGGGGTGTGTAAAGACCATTAGGTTGAACATTCGATTTAACTTGCTTAAAAGTAATACATCTACTACAAAGTCACTCAACATCTCGTTTCATGGGTGGCCAATAAAAATGTTCTTGTAAAATAATCAAGATTTTGGCAACTCCAAAATGTCCCATTAATCCTCCACTGTGAGATTCCTAAACTAACAAATCTCTCAATGAACAATTAGGTACACACAATTTATTTTTTGTAAACAGAAAATGCTCGTGTGTATAGAACTTACCCTCTGTAGATTTTTCATAAACACTATAAATTTTCTCAAAATCGTGATCATCATGATAAAGTTCTTTAATATACTCAAAATCAAGAAATTTAGTATCAAGAGTAGAGATTAGGGTATACCTGCGTGAAACTGCATTCGCGACTATATTTTCTTTACCTTGTTTATATCGAATGACGTAGGGAAATGTTTCGATTAATTCCATTATTCGAACAGGTCTCTTGTTTAGCTTGTGTTGACTTTTCAAATATTTTAAGGATTCATGATCCGTATGAATCACAAATTCCTTCGACAACAAATAGTGTTGTCATGTCTCCAAAACTCGAATCAAGGCATACAACTCTTTATCATAGGTAGGATAGTTAAGTGCAGCCCCACTTAATTTCTCACTAAAATATGCGAGTGGTCTTTCATCTTGCATAAAAATTGCGCCTATACCTATATTAGAAGCACCACATTCAATTTCGAACGTTTTAGAAAAATTAGGTAAAACAAGTAAACGAGTATAAGTAAGTTTATATTTAATAAGTTAAAATACCTTTTCTTATTCTTCACCCCATTGGAATGCAATATTCTTCTTGATGACTTGTGTAAGCAGTGCAACAATGGTAGTAAAATCTTTCACGAACCTCTTATAAAAACTAGCAAATCCATGAAAACTTTTAACATCACCTATATTGGAGGGAGTCGATCAATCTTAGATGGCCTTGATCTTCTCTTCATCAATCTCGATACCTTTAACACTCACAACAAAATCTAGAAAAACAAACTTATCGGTGCAGAAAGTACACTTTTTGAGGTTAGCATATTACTTCTCTTTTCTAAGTACATCCAAAACCGAATGTAAATGTGAGACATGATCATGCAAACTCTTGCTATATACTAGAATATCATCAAAATAAACAACTATGAATTACCAATAAAAACACGATAAAACATGATTCATTAAGTGTATGAATATACTAGGAGCATTGGTTAATCCAAAGGGTATAATTAACTACTCATACAATCCATATTTAGTTTTAAATGCTGTTTTTCATTCATCTCATTCTTTCATTCGTATTTGATGATATCCACTCTTAAGGTCAATTTTAGAAAACACACAATTACCATGCAGCTCATCTACTATGTTATCTAATTGAGAAATAGGGTGTCGATATCTTACTGTTATGTTATTGATAACTTGGCAATCAACACACATTCTCCATGTCCCATCTTTCTTAGACACCAAAATTACTGGAATTGCGTATGGACTCATACTTTCTCTCACATACCCTTTTTCAATTAACTCTTCGACTTGTTTTTTAAGTTCCTTTATTTCTTCTGGATTGCTTCTATATGTTGGACGATTTGGAATTAAGACACCAGTTATGTATTCGATTTGATGTTTAATCTCTCGGATAGGTGGCAAATCTTGGGGTAGCTCTTTGGAAATCACATTTTTGAATTCCTACAAAAGGGAAACAACAGTACTAGACAAAAAAGGGTTAAATTAGTCAGTATTTAAAAAAGTTTCCTTGTACATAAGTAAAATCATTGGCCGTTTTGAAAACATTGCTCGTTTAACCTCACTTGTTTTGGCATAGAAATTTTTTTATTTTCTATCGAATTTTACCTCATTGGCCAAACATTTCTCTCTTTTCTCTTCCTTACCCAATTCGGCCTCTCTCTTGTCTTTTCTCTCGTTTTTTTCTTCTCTCAACTCATTTTGATTTCTCTGTATCTTTTGTTTAGTCAATTTTTGCAATCTCACTCGGTTTTCAGACTTATTTTGGTGTTATCGAAATTAGAGTGATTTTTCGTTGATTGAACATGAATGAATATTTGTTGATGGAGCCATCATGTTGCATATATTGATCAAATTGTCATGGCCTTCCTAACAAAACATGTGCAGCTTGCATTGACACCATATCACATAGCACCTCATCTTCATATTTACCAATCCTAAATGGCGTAATAACTTGTTTTGTAACTCTTATTTCTCCACTATCATTCAATCATTGTAACTTGTATGGTTGTGAATATTTAGTAGTTGGAAAATTCAGTTTTTTCACTAATAATAGTATTGGCAACATTAGTAAAACTACCACCATCAATAATCAAAATACAAATCTTGTTTTTCACATGGCAACGAGTGTGAAAGATATTCTCTCATTTTACTTTTTCTTCATCTCCTCTGGCCTGTAAGTTTAAGGCTCGACATGTAACTAGTTTTAACATCTCACCATATTCAGTCTCGTACTCCTCATCTTCGATTGGGGCGTTTTCCAATGGTGGCATACAATCAATGTCATTTTCATCTTCAGACTTGATTGCACCATTTTCCCAAATCACCATAACTTACTTGTTTGGATATTGGTTGGCTATTTGTCCCATTCCCTGACACCTAAAACATTTAATTTTACTAGATCGAGTTGAAGTGGAGGCTGCCTTACCTTGAGAAGTCGTGGTGGAGGCAAGTGGTTTGTGTTCGGGTTTAACCTTGGAGATGGCTGGATTTTCTTCTTTCTTTGAATAGCTCGTTCTCCAAGATATTGTACTCGAAATCTGTGGGGTTGGTCTTGACCGTGTGTTGCCTCTCAACCTTGATTGCCATATGTACTAAATTCTTCATTCCACGTAATGATTAAACTAGATCGTGTTGGTAATATCTCAATTTAAACCATTCGAAAACTTGACTATCGTCGCCTCTCGATCTTCTTCCACATTGGCCCTAATCATAGTCATCTTCATCTTTTTATAATACTCGTCCACGTTTCGGTTATCTTGGTGGAGACTTTACAACTTGAGATATAAATCCCGATAGTAATGACTCGGCACAAATCGTCATCTCATCACCCTCTTCATCTCATCCCAAGTTTCAATGGGAAGATCCCCGTTCCGCTTTCTATTGATGCATAATTGATCCCGCCACACAATTGCATAATTAGTAAACTCAATGACAACAAGTTTTACCATCTTTAATTCGGAATAGTTGTGACAATCAAAAGTCAACTCCAACTTCTTTTTCCACTCAAGGTATGTTTTGGGATCACTTTTTCCTTGAAACGATAGAATCTTCATCTTGATACTACCTAAGTTGTTGTCTACTTAATTCCTAACTTCTTTGTCTTGACCAAATTTCCTATGACTACCCATTGACAACCTATCAAACTCTTTCTCTAACCATTCTCCTTCAAATTCATCCACAACTTCAAGTTCCCTTTGATGAAATTTATTTCTTTTAGAGGGGTTCGGCACTATTAATGGTTGCTCCCTTTGTAACCCCTCTTTTACTCTATCTAACCTTTCATGTATAAGATCTAACTCTATCTTCATTATCCGTCTCATCTCCCTCATAAATGCTTGTAATTGTAAATTCGGTCCAATGTGTGGTTGAACCTTCTCACTTGTGCTATCTTTTTGATTTTGAGATATGATTGGAATCTGCAAGACAATGTTAAAATAAAATAGAAAAGAATCTCACCACACTCCCTCACGCGTTTCACTCAAAAATAATGATTCACTCAAATTCACTCGTGTTTCACTCTTTGAATTTGTCTTTTATATTTAATGAATTTTCTCTTACCTTTTACCACTCTACTTCACTTAGTCAAATTTTTTATTGAACTCGAGAACTTAATTAAAAAATAATTGTCTTGTGAAATTCAACGACTTATATGGAAGAAAATATAACAAGAAAAGCAAGAAAAAGTGAGAAATAAGGAAATTCATAAATTTGGAAAAATTCTAAATTAGAAAGGAAACATATAAGGAATAGAACAAATAAGAAAAGTGAATAAATAAAGGAGTTCAAGAAAGGAGAACAAATATGGAATGTTTTGAATTTGGGTAAGTGTAGAAATTTAGGAAAGTATATAGACAATGAAATATTTCAAACTCAACACACAAAAATTTTAAAAATTCAAATTTAATAATAATAATTTAGAAATTTGTCAAATTTGAATAATATCACATAATGAATAATTATCAATTTTGAAAACAAAATGCAAAATTTGGAAGTTGACTTTTTTTTTTCTTTTTTTTTTGGCCTCTACTTTTTTTTTTTTTTTTTTACGACCTCTATTTTTTTTTACCCTTCCTTTTTTTGCCTCTTTTTTTGTCCTTTTTTTTGCATGACCTTTTTTTTTTCGGCCTCTCTCTCTCTCTCTCTCTCTCTTTAACTATGACAACATAAAAAAAAAGAATGAAATACACCAAAAATAAGAAATAAACCAACGAATGAAAAATTTTGGTTAAGATGATGAATTGAGATTGAAATTAGAGTTTCAAGACACAAACAAAAATTAAAAAAAAAAGAATAATTCGAAGGAAGAAAAACCTGTATTTGCTCTGATATCAATGATATGAAGTCGATAGGTATAAAAACTCTAGAACCCACGAACAAATAATATAGTCCAAGAATCGTCCTAATGAATGATTTGAATTGGTGGAAAATAAAGATCTCAATCATTGTTCTAAAGGAGGAAGAACGTAAGGTATATGATTTTAGATTCGTCTCTCATTAGAACAAGAATTTTGGTATAAAGATGGAATGAATGACGCCATAATCTAGGTGGTTCGAAACTTAGATTGATAAGTCAAAAAATTAAACAAAACTCATAGTTTGAGTAAGTTAAAAAAATTTCAAAAGAACAAGACTTGTGTAAAGAAATCTCACAATTTTATTAATTCTCTCAGAAGTTGTATTTTTACACAATGTGTAATGACCTATTTATATATTAGAGGTAAAGACTAAAATGACAACTAAAAATTTAATAACTCTCTAAACAATCAAAAATTAGGAAATTAAATAAAGTAAAACCAAACTATTTTAACTAATTATTTGCTACTATTTTTTTTACTTTATTTTCGTCACCTTTTAATTTTGGGTAGTTTTGAACCCTTTATTTTTCTAATTAGGTTTGTATGAACATAATTAAAATACTTTTTAATTTTTCATTCACTTGGTCTCCAATTTCTTAATATAAAATCCTCTGAATAATGATCAAAAGTGTTTTCTTGAATCTTTTAATTCAAAATTTTATTACCGATCCAACTGAAACTTAAATTGAATCATACGATTTCTTTGCAACCTTAAAGAACTCGTCAATATCCCTTTTCGTTTTCCATTGTATTCTCATTACCATTCTCTATCTTATTAGTAAGTGCTTTGCCTGTGTGCTGACGTACTGTCTTGCTCTTCATTGGGGAGGTCTTTTTGCTTGTTTTTTCTGCAATGGCTATGACAGTAAATCCTGTGTGATGTTGCTCTTTTTGGGGCTTTTCATGATAGTAGCAATGCAATTTTGTAAGGGAATGATGATTCTTAAACTGGTCTTTTCGTCGTTGTCATTGCTGTTATCTTCTTTCTTCTGTATAAGGGAGGAGTTTTAGATACTTAGTTCTGAATTCCAAACTTATCTGTTGTTGCACTTTCTTTGCCAGAATCATTCAAGGATTTTTGGATAAGCTTCTTGTTGTTCCCTCTCACATCATCCTTTTTTTTTTCCTTGTCCTTTTTAATCATTTATCTCCCCTTAAGATCTCCAAGTCAAAGCTTTTGCCCCCGTTGCAGCCTACGAGGCTACAACTTGTCAGGCACTCAAGGAATATGAACTGCTGGCCCTGATGATTGGTATCTTGTAGCCAAATGCCACTAATTGGAAATTCAGTAGCTGACGTCAAAAGATCATAAAGTAAGTAGTAAATGCTTAAACTGAGAAAGAGAGAGAGAGAGAGAGAGAGAGAGAGAGATGCAAGATGCATATATACTATCAGAACAGAATTCAGGAAGTTGCAAGCTTCACATTATTGTTTGTAAGTTTACACTAGTGGCTTACAGCATTGCCTTCAATAGTGTTGTGCCAACTTTAAATATATTCCGCGGCAATTTTGAAAATCCTAGAATAGAACTGATCCCGTTTAACATTTTGGAGAACAATACTAGACATGAGTGACTATCACAAGAGAAGAATCCCCAGAATAATTCCAGAAAGGATCCAGCAATAAAGCAAAAAAACTGTCTGCCTTAAGCACCATGATATACTTTTCCGCTGCCATGATCTTACTTACCTAATAGTTAAGCAACATTACTCACTTGGTGGGGGGACAGAAAGTTATTACATACCGCGAAGCCCTACACTTATTAAGACTAGAAGAATCATCGAAAGCGTAACTATATGCCTTGGGACAAATAGCCTTGAACAAATGGGCAAATAGTGTAGGCTTACAAGTTTTAGGGTTAGAATAACTTCCGGTGCAGCAATACTTGGCAGATCTCATTGCCAAACAAGCACTCTTACATCCCACAACTCTGTTCCCTCTCTTAACCTCCAATGCAGACGGACAACACACATTCAAGTCAACTTCACATGCTGCGACCCCGCACCCTATTCCACCCCCAACAGGTGCCATTGAGACGGGCAAATTGAAGCCATCAACCAAACTCACATCGTAGAAATGCAGAGGTGAGGCTGATGTTCCTAGTGTCATTTCAACCACCGTGGCTGGTGGCACGCCTCCTGTCCCACGGCAGTGTAACTGTCCAGAGCAGTCACCTGTGTCACACGTACCTTTTCCATTTCCGTCGAAACAGCAACCTTGTCTTCCCCAAACTCTGCCCGACCATTTTTCGGGGACATCAATGACTACTTCCTCCCCACTTCCGAGGTGGAAACCGCCATCCTCGGGCGTCACGTGACCCGCCCCGCCTAGGATTCCGGGCCATAATTCCTCTTTGCAGTTGTTCACTAGTATCAATTGCGCCCCATCTGTGACAAAACAACGTTAACAAGTCGCACAGTTTAGTACTTGAAAAAAAAAATGAAAATGAAAGTAGTAAAACTAGGAGGGAGTAGGGAAAAATTGTACTTGTAATGCAGAGTGAAATTGAGAAATAGATGAAGAGAGAAAAAAGATGTGAGGAAGAAGACATTGTTTAATTCTTAAAGAGAGAGAGAGAGAGAGAGAGAGAGAGAGAGAGAGAGAGAGAGGTGGTTTGCGAATGTTGTGCTCAGCATTTGGATTTCAAGAACCGCAAATTTAAAGACAAGCGGTTGGAGAGGATTACAGAGTTCGACTTTTACTTTTATCTATGTTTGGCTAAAAAGGGCATATATGCATTACTTCCAACATGGGTTTTCTGCTAAAAAGGGCATATAATCTCTTCCTTTTGGTTCTAATCTATGATTTGTATTCCTAATTAAAGTCATATTGGATTTATTTTAGTGCCATAATCAAGACATGATCTGTAAGGCCGCGAAGGATAACAGCTTTATCAATCTCATAAGAATCCAAAGCTAATACAATTGCAAGGATTATTAAAGGAAGTGATTGAATAAAGACCACTGAGCCACAAAAGGGGAAAAACAAAAAGAAATTCTCAGATACAATGTGGCCAAGTAAAATGAAGAATGCTTTCACGCTTTGATTTACTTTCTTACGCTTGCACCATAAGCTCTACTTATCTTGGGCCAAAATTGTAAATAATCTCTTGAAATTTAGGGTAATTTTGAGATGGAATTTGATTATATTAGGATTAGTAGGTTTTGAAATTTAATTTTTCTTATCAAGAACCGGTTTTCAAAGGAGATCATTGACGTGGGTCCAAGAATTCCCTATTGGGTCTTTGGATCACTCCACAAAGGTCAAAAATAACATTAAAATAATATATAACATCTAAAAATATGGAAATGAATGCTAAAATCACGTTATCAAGCACTAACTATATTAAAATTATTTATTTATCTTTAAAATTTTACTTGATTTTTCACAAATAATAATAACGATTTTCTTTTATTTTTCCAAGTAAAAAAATATTTTGAAACTCATGGAACGCAAAAAATGCAAATCGGAACGAAGCGTTTCTGGAAGCAATTACGCAAGTGGCGGTGCTCCGAATTCCATAAAAATGAAGTGTTTCGGTTACAGATAAAAGAAGTCAGGATGACGCAATCTTGGCACCTAGCAGTAGAACGTTGCGTTTCAGTATAAGCCTACACCTACACGAGGCGCGCACAGACGGAAGGGAGCAACGGATTCATCTGGGAAAATCCCATTCTCACAGAGATTAGGGTTTCTCTCTGTTCGGAAGGAAAAGAATCATCGAAAATTAGGTCTCAAAATCAAAATGATTCGCATAGCAACAAAATCATTAAGGAGAACGGCGACCGCCGTGGCTTCTCGAACGTTCCTCTCATGTCGTCCGTTGTCGTCGTTCTTCAGTTTAATCTCAAGCCGAAATCTAACTCAAAGCACCCAAATCAATACCGTTACAGTTGAGATGATCAATTACGCTCTCTCCCTTGCCCGCTCTGATGAATCAGTGTCTTTCAGCACAATCGAGCCCACATGCTAAAGGACTAGTTCATCTTGCTATGTCCACCGTCTTACATGAAAGGTTTCATCTTATCTTCTATTATTTTTTGTAAAATTTTATACCATTTTCTGAATTATTTGTTTTATCATCATGAAAAAGGAAGTATACCATGAATGTGGTATATATAAAAATATTTTCGTGGGGCTTTTCTTGGGTTATTTAAATTTTAACATATGTTAAAATTTATGCCACTCTTTGCATGAAAATATATGCTTTAGCGCACTGCTGATTTTGAGGGTGAGGTCTGTGATTAATGGCGAAAAGTACAATTGTTTATAGCCTATATATATTGAGCTCCTGTGTTAAGCTGTTAGTTTGGAAATGCATGTTTATTTTTAGAGGTGATGTTGAAGATGCCATAAACAAAATGCAGACAATTCAAGATTCAACAGACTATTCGTTGGGTGTTAAGATGTTAGTTGATTCAGTTTATTTCTCTGATGTTCTGTGTTTGATTGTTGACTAAAATTTTATTTCAATACTGAGCTATATTGCTTGTTCAAAATTTTTCGGGGTTTTGTTGCAGTTGCTGCCTTGGAAGGTCTTGTTGGACTACATTTAGAGAAGGGGCAGGTTAGTCGTTACAATTTCTTACAATTGGATTGTTCATGGGATTTGCTGATCTTTTGAATTCATCTGGAGACCCTTCTCCCTCTGTAGGATGATACTTTGTCAGTGCTCGCAGACGAATGGTTGCAGCTCTTTGAGGAAAAGCGCCACTTCTCGCTGTAGAGGATGGTTTTAAGGAATTTCAAGCTTGAGTTAAAGCATTAAAAGGACTTATTGAAGTCGTTTCTGGTAATCTTGAATCAGGTGTTGATAGCCTTCTTTTCCTTGGATTTCTAATGTAGATGTAGCTGTTGTTTCCTATTCACTATTATGTTACTATGCTAATCTGCTTCTTTACAGCGGGGTCATTCTTCCAAGGAGTTCAGGATGGCATAGGTAGCTCTGGTAAGGATATTTTAATCTGTTAATTTTGAGGACATTTTCCACAATATACCTAAGGTTGTGGTGGTTTGCAGGTATTACTGGTTTATCGTGTGGGGAATACGTGCGTGCAACATGGAATTTTTTTTCAGCAAAGGAATTTTATGAGAAGCTTACTCAGGGGCAGCCAATAACTCCAAATTTTGGTGAGCGTTTGGTCTTGGCCACATGTAATATGGCCCCAGAAGTGGTTTTCTTAGCAGCAACCTGTGCTTGGACAGCTTGACATGCACCTGGGGTGAGCTTGATACCACTTGACTCCAATGTCTCTTGGTGCTTAGTTTTAGTATCTATCCAGGAACTTTGATGTGGTAGAGGAACTTCTAACAAAGGCGTTAAAAAAACTGAGGAACACTTTGGTGAGTAAATTCAGACTACACTTGGAAAATAATTTTGTCTAGCTTGCCTTTGTTTGACTCGGGATACAGTGATCGAATAAGGAGTTATATTGAATCTGCTATTATTAATTTGATGTAGGTTCAAAACATCAAAAAGTTGGTGTAGTTCTACTCTGCATTGCTATCATGTTTTGCCATAAAGCATCTATGGAGCATTCAAGTTCCCTTTTAATTCAATAGGTTCTGCCTGGGCTGTCTAGAATATTGTATTGGTTTATTTCTAAGAACATCATTACTTGGGAATGCTTTTCTAGAGGTGGTTTGGATGATAAGAACTAATTGTATGGCTTAAAAAGATGGGTTTAAGTAAATAAGCCACAGTTTGTATCTTGCAGATTGATTATTGATTTTTGTTGGGCTCCATGTTACTGTTCTTTACTTGATAAACTCATCCTTTGCTGATGGCTGCACTAATTTAATATTTACATGGGCTGTATAGATGGGCTATAGATTTGCTAAAAGCCCCACCTCTGGAGACTGAAGGTATCAGAATATAAGTCTGATCGTTTCTTTTGCTTATTCCGTGTAACTTGGGTCTGGAAGCTCATATACAAGGCAGAGACATTGTGGCCCTTGCAAGAGGTATGGTATCTAAATGAATGATATTGATTCTTGCGTGCTTTCGTGGGTTTTGCATTTTGAGTGCAAGTATCATGTACTAGGCACGAACAATTAATTTTTCCATGTTCTATGGTTCACAGGTTCCATCCAGTATGGTGCACCTCTGCTAGGTGCTTGCACTGGCAAATCTCTGTTACCAGACACGTTTGCTCAAATGATTTCTGTGCCGCTATCATCAGTGACTTACACCATGTTTGTCATGTAGGTGGCTACGGTGACATTCTTAGCATACTACAGTACAGAAAAAATTAAGGCGAAAGGATGAAGAATTGGGCAGAGGCCACTTGGAGAAACCCACAGCTTTCCTTGGCTGAGGCCCTAGATTTCTCCAAAACTGGTTACAAGATGCCTGTTGTAGATCTTAGGATAAGCAGAGTTCTGTGGTTATCAATTATTCAACCCCGATGGCAACATACATCGATGCAGCCAAGGAGATGCACTGGCAGGAACATTAAGATGGCGCATCAAGACTCAGAGTCTATGATAACGTTTCCAGCAGTGGATCGTGCTTGGGAATAGCATCTACAACAGCTAGAGAGACAGAAGCCCCCGTACAATACCAAGGTTTTGGAATAATTCTGTAATATTTTATCTGCTCAGAACTCCGGTTTTATGTTATTTATGTCTATGTGCATCAAGTCAACTTTCCCCCTTTGTATTCTTTTGATGCTCAACCGTTTTTGACTAGGAACCCAGTGCAAAGCTGTACTTCCAACTGTTAAGAGGCACTGTGAAGCCAAATGGTATAAACTGAACTTAATGGTTCATTTCTGTTTAAGGTACAGAGTTCCATCAAAATGAGGGACCAATAAAGGCATTCACCTTAGAAATGGTTTTCTTTTTTGCTCTAGGGTTATACAACTCATAGAGGAAGATTAAGACCTTTGCCAACCTCCACCCCAATCACCTGAAGTATTCCTCTGTTTATTATCTGCAAAAAAAAAAAAAAAAGGATGCTTGAACACTAATAGCAAAACACAGAAAACCCACATGATAATCGTTAGAGATGCAGGTGAAAGAGAGATGTCACCACACCAGTTCAACAATGAAGATCCCAGTAAGGCCAATCATACAAACTCTAGAATTCCAAATTTCCGCAGTCTTTGTGAACCCAAAAAATGGTGCCTGGAATTTTGGTTCTACTTTTGGCAACACCACCTGAAATATCAAAATTTAGATCGTTCACCGTATATGAGAGAGAGAGAGAGAGAGGCATACCCCAGGAGGTGGCTTTGCAGCTCGAACTGTTAAAGAAAGGCGCTTCTGGTGCTTAATGTTTCTGCAAAGAGGATTGCTGAAGAGGGAGGGTTGGTTCTCCAGACGAACACTTGGTAGAGCTCTTGTTTGGAAGAGAGGAGAGGATATAGACATTGGGGCGGCCATGTCTCTCCGGTTCTAAAAGATTAGCAACTGGTTTTTTCTCCACATTTATCTGCTGTGAAGCTTAGACGTGGCATATACTACGCCACCATCGCATCTTGCGATGGGTCCCACCCCAAATAATGTCCGGTTGGCTTTGTTCATAGCCAATTGAAATCTGCCATGTCGTTTCCCAACTGGTTAAGTGACAGTCCAGAGTCATCAAGTATCTTTCGGTGGCCCGGATGGCCTAAAGCAGCCCACCTTTTAAGCCTCAGGCCCAAATCGGCTTGCCCTCTAGCTTAGCCCATAACTTGATTTTGCCTCGGCCTTATTTTTATTTATTATTATTGTTATTTTTTATAACAAGAATCAAAAAGGGATAGGGAAGAGAGACTGATACCACTAGACTATCTCCTTAGGGAGTTACCTAGCCCTTCTTTATCTATTTATTTATTTGTTATTATCGGTACTGTTATTATTAATATTATTATCATTATTATTTTCCTTTAGCTTGGGAAATCTTTGTTTTGTTGCTAAAAAGCAAATTGTTCAGAGGTTTCCAATTCTGTGAAGTAGATGATTCCAATTTTAATTTACCATCTACTTGTTTCAATGCTTTACTTTGAGTTTCGGATTTTATTTTGAATGTCAATAGAGAATATATTTTAGCATTGAATAAATCGGCAATAAGAATATTTATCCATTTGTAATGAAAATTATAGTAATATAAGCTAAACATATCATGATTTTCAATTTTCACTATTACTTACAATAAACAAGGTTCAGTTATTTGAGAGTAAATTGGATATTTAAATAAAAGAATAATTAAACTAAAAAAAATTCTAAAAACTCAGCTTGTTTATTAGGGTAATTGAACTACAAGAGATCGCACAAGTTGACATTTGCTGGAGTACTGTACTTGATGGAGAAATCACCCAACAAAAAAAAAAAAAGAAAAGAAAAATAGCAACAATAACAGTCTAAATTTTCTATCCCAAATTTTAAATCGACCATATAAGAGACAACTATCGAAAATTGAAAAAAAAAAGAAAAAAGAAAATAGATTTAATTTGTGCTGATTTTCATACATCATTCATTTTTATCTAAAACTATCTTTTCAAATAAATTCATATTTATCATATTTTTACGAATATATTGCGTTCAAGTTTTTAATGACCTATCTCTACCTTTCATTAAATATCCTATTTTTAAGTTTTCGATTTGCTTAACAAATGTGTCCTTAGATTTTCATTGCACATACCAAAACCACTTTAGATGGTACTCTTTCATCTTATTTACAATTGAACTAACTCTTAACTTATTACGTATCTCATCATCTCTAACTCTATATTTTCTTATCTTGCCACATATCCATTTAAATATTTTTATTTCAGCAACAACCATTTTTTGCTCTTATTATTGTTTAATGTTTTAATACTCAGTGTTATATAATAACGCAGATTTTACTACGATTCTATATAATTTTTCCTTTAAATGTAATGGTATCGTGCTATCACAGAAAATTTCGAACGTCTTTCTCCATTTTATTTAATTCGCTTGAATTCTATTGTTTACATTTTCATCGATACTACCATCGTTTTGAATGATGAAATCAAAATATCTAAATTTTTCACTTTTTGAAACTTCTCTTCCTTCTAATCTAATTGTTTCTTTATTATCCTGATAGTTGCCATTAAAGTTATATTTCATATACTTAATTTTGGACATATTTAATTTAAATACTCTAAATTCTAACGAGACTCTCCATAACTCTTAACTTAGTATTGATACCCTCCCTAATTTTATCAACTAAAACTATATCATTTGCGAAAAATATATACTATGGTATTTCATTTTAAATATATTTTGTGATTTCATCTATCACTATTATAAATAGTATAAAACTCAATACCAAAACTTGATGAAATCCAATGTTAATAGGGAAGTTATCGCTCAGACTCTCGTAAGTTTTTATATTGGTCACAACTCCTTAATACATATCTCTAATAAGATTAATGTATTTCAGCGAAATCTCTTTCTTTATCAGCGCCCTCTATAACACGTCTTCTAGGGAATCTATCATATGCTTTTTCTAAATCAATGAATACTATATATAGGTTTCTCTTCTGTACTCTAAATATTTTTATCAATTGTTTTAACAAATAAATTGTTTCGGTGGTAGATCATTCTGATATAAATTCAAATTAGTTATGAAAAATATTTATCTTTCGTTTCAATCTATAATCTATTACTCTCTCCATAACCTCATCATATGGTTTATAAGTTTGATTTCTCTGTAATTAGAATAATTTTGTATGTCCTTTATGCAAGAAACGAGCTTGAACATGTAAAATTAATAAGCTCAAAATGATTAAAATATATGCCAATTTATGAGGTTGTTCGACAATGACTTAAAGATCATCATTATAATATATAATCAAGTGCATCTTATAAAGACCGGAAAAAATGAAACAAATATAGCAAAACAAACATATGAGGTAAGAGAACAAATTCATTTATTCTGATTATACCGTAAGGAATTTATTGGAATTGAATTTTGATATTCTCTGTATTTTTCAACTTATTTAATAAAATAATTTATAAAAAATTCAATTTATTTATTTATTTTGCAAAATTTGATTATAAGGTGGGAGAAGTTACCACCTTTAGCATGGGTCGCAAATGGGGCAGTTGGGTCATGATAATTTTTTCCAAGTGATATGAAAACTCCATTTGTTTGATTTCAAGTTCCCGTTGTTGGCTTCATGGGAAGTTAACAGCCCCCGATTTTTTTGGGTAATGGGATTGGTTGGCTTCCAGAGTGTTTTTTTTTTTTTTTTGGGGGGGGGGGGGGTGGATTGGTTACATGGATCTTTTCATAGAGAGTCCTCCCCTCCGAACAAGGCCCTAGCGTCCCACACTCCAAAACTAGAAAGTGCTGGTTGGAGTGGTTTGCCATGGAAAGATATTTTCATTAACAATGCATTAATTAACTGTACTCATGCTTCCTCGTCCGCTCACGCAATTGGCTACTCTGGTCAATTATTATTATTATTATCATTTTTTTACGGCATTTACCCTCTTCATGCACCTCGTGTCTTCTGTTTTATATCTGATCATCTCTCTCTCTCTCTCTCTCTCTCTCCCAGATCTCTTATATTTAATTTTGTTTTAAATGCTTCAGGTATTGAAACATGTCAATCATTTGTAAAGAATGTTTACAAGAAAGAAGACACTCTAAAAGATTAGAATATGTAGGGGAAGGAAACACTTGGAGAATTAAAAAATTATTATCATGTAGAAATATAATTCAATAGTCAAGGAGATGCAAGAAGAGGTGTAACTCCTTCCAGATCTCTTATATTTAATTTTATTTTAACAAAAACAAACCAGAAAATAAGTGTTCCTTATTTTCTCAAATTAAATCCATCTGCAATCCATCCTCTCACTTCAACAGTACCTAGAGAGAGAAAATCGAGAGTGGGAGGGGGAGCAGAGAGAAACGGAACAATCTAGTTGTCTAGAGTCTGGACGCTTGAGATCGATCTCTTTCTCTGTCTCAAAAGCAAACTCATTATTCTACTCGGTAAAAACAAACCCATCTCAATCTTGCCGTCATGGAGAAAATCGAGGGAGAACAAACCCATCTGAAGAAAACAACGGCAATCGCAGAGAATTCATTTTAGCAAAAACAAAACCATTTCAATCTAGCAGTCGCAGAGAATTTGTTCCATTTGACGGGACGAACAGAGATCGGAGAACAATTGACCTGCACTTGTGGCGAGGTTTGTACTTGACAAGAGTCAGTTTAGAGAGAGAGAGAGAGAGAGTCCCTATCCAAAGCAAGGAAGAGAGACCGCTGGGCTGCCATTGAAGGCGTTCGAAAAGCTTTTCTCTTAGGTCAAATGAACACAATGACAGTGGCAATGAGGGTGAAAGGGCAGAAAGTGACAGGTTTTTTTCATGGGTTTCATCGGTGGGTTTCAGCTGAAAACCATCCTTATCCTTGGTTTTGCAAAACCCATATCATGTGAGTTTGATTTCCAAACCTTTGTTTTTATATATTCTGTTAACCCAAATAATTTATAAGCATTTCATTTTCAACCTTTTAACCAAAGACCTACTCCATCTATCTTACGTTCAGGTTTACATCTAATATGATCGCTTTCTCTATTACGCGTACGATATTGAATCAAATTTTTTGAGCGGTTGAATTTTTTATTTTTTTTTATTAAAGGTTTTGAGTTTAAATTTTAAGAATAAAAAATTTTTTTTAAAAAAATCAAAATTATCATCGATGAAAATAAAAAGAAAAAAAATACGACATTGAATTTTCTTTTTCTTCAAGATGGGGATTACCAAAGCCAGCAGAGAGTATGAGTTGGGTCAAGCCGGCCCATTATCTTTAACCCATTTCATCCGGAAGGAGGTGAACCCTGTTTGCTAATGTTAATTGAGATAGTCCCCGGCGGCTACAACCCTTTCTCTGGATCCATTCGGGTTCAGATATCATGTAACCAAAAAAAAAAAAAAATTGTTAATTGAGATATTTTAAATAATTTCTTTTCCCACTATAAACAAAAATTTAAACTTGGGGTCAGAAGTCCATCTCAAAAGTGGCCACTTGGGCCGATGCTTCGGCCTTCCTTAAAGTTGAGTGCACTTGCTAATCAATTAGCTTTCAAAATAATTTTAAACTTGGTTTACCCTAAATCTAAAATTTATTTTCAAATTAAAAGTATACCCAATTTATAAAAGTATTTGAAAAGTCAAGTTTATCATAACTAGAAAAATTGAGCATTGGGTGTGTGTTTTTATTTTAAATATAATATCTACTGATTAGAGTAGAATATTTTTATCTAAAATTAGATAATTTTTTAATTTTATAAAAGTATTTTTTTAATAAAACTCTAAATATATTACACATGAAAATTGTGTTGATAGAAATATTAAAAATTTACACCCAAAATTAGTAAACACTTCGTTGAAAAATAAAACTCATCCAAACAAATTTGGATTCTCTTTTTCAGAAAGGAAGAAGAAACAAGTCATTTAATCACCCGCCCATTGCCCGGCGTAGCCGGTTCGGTTCAGTGCCCACGTTTCATGATACACCAGAAGTTTTTAATACTAATATTTTTTTATTTTATAAATATTTTTCTTTTTCGAAACATTTCAACATTATAAATTAATTAATATTTATGTAAAAAATTTATTATTTTATTATTTTTTATATTTAATGAATTAATTATTTGTTTAATTTTAATTTAATTTTTATATTATTTATTTTATATAAAGAATAATTATATATTTAATTATTTTATATTTTTCATATTTACATGTTTGTCTATATTTTTATTTTTTTAAATTTTTACAAAATTTTATTTTTTATACCATTTTATATTCATTTTCATTTTCAATTTTTGTACAATCCGGCTTCTAGGGGAATGCAATGGAGTTGACTATTAAATCCTTACCATGAGCCCAAGTCCGCCACACCCAAAACTTCACACCACAATTGACAAAGATGTCAAAGGAAAGGAGGAAGAAGATGATATTGCGGTGAGTTCAATCAGTATAGAATTTATAAAACTATGCAGATTTGGTTAGTCTAAACCTAAAATATTGCAATGAAAATGCACATGACCAAAAATATATATATAATATTTTTTAATAAAAATATATCAAAATATATTTTTACAATAAAAGAATATAATATCTTATATAGATCTAATCTTATATATCTCTTAGGATAAACTATAAAAAATAAGCTGGTACAAAAAATATAAACTAAAGTTCTAAGAAATCATTATGACCCAATAAAATGAAGAACCGAAATAAAACAATAACGTTAACAATCTGACTCTTAGTCTTAAAATTTGAAATCGATCGTTTGAGAGATATATATAATATGAAAAAAAAAATGTACACACACTATCCAAATATGTTTTATAATATGAAAATTGTTGATTTAACTTTCTCTAATTCTCCTACGTTACTCATTTTTCTCTGAAATCATCTCTTCAGTTAATCCATTAACCGTCATATCTTTACAAATATATTACATTCAGGGTTTTAATAGTTTATCTCGTTGTTTCACTAAATCTCTTATATTTAAACTCTCGATTCTCCTAACTGATGCATCTTTGATTTTCGTTGCACATGTCCAAACTATCTTAAACGCTATTTTCGCATCTTATCCACAATTGAATTCACTCCTAATTTAGTATGTATTTTTCTATTTTTAATCCTATCTTTTCTAATTTTATCACACATCCATCTTAACATTCTCATATCAGTTATAACCATTTTCTGCTCTTATTTTTATTTAATGGCTCAACATTCGATGTTATACCATAATACAGATTTTATTGTCATTCTATAAAACTTTACTTTCAAATGGAGTGGTATTATGTGATCGTAAAAAACTTCAAATGTCTTTCTCCACCTCATCTAATTCGCTTGAATTCTATGATTTACATTTTCATCTATATTACCGTCATTTTGTATAATGGACCACAGATTTCTAAACCGTTCACTTTTTGGTACATCATCTCCTTCTAACCCAATCGTTTTTTTATCATTCTGATAATTATCACTAAATGTAAATTTTATGTACTCCGTTTTAGATCGGCTAAATCTAAATCCTCTGAATTCTAGTATGTCCCTCCATAACTCTAATTTAGTACTAATATTCTCTTTAATTTCATCTATCAATACTATATTATCTGTAAAGAGTATATACCATGGTATTTCATTTTTTATATTTTCTGTGATTTTATCTATCACTATTACAAACAGAATTGAACTTAATGCATATTTCTGGTGTACTCCAATGTTATTGGGAATCTATCACTTATCCCCCGTCAATTCTTACATTGGTGACAATTCCATCATACATATCTTTAACAAAATTGATATATCTGATGGAAATCCTCTTTTTCTTGAACGCTCATCACAATATGTCTCTTAGAACTCTGTTATATGTTTTTTCTAGGTCAATGAATACTATGTATAAATTTTTTTTTATACTCTAAATTTCTTCACCAAATGTCTCAGTAAGTGGATTGTTTCGATAGTAAATCTTTTTGGTATAAATCTAAATTGATTTTAAGACACGCTTATCTTCAATTTCAGTCTATATTCAATCACTCTTTCTCATAATTTCATAGTATGATGACTTATAAATTTAATTCCCCTATAATTAGAACAGTCTTGTATATCCTATTTATTTTTATATAATGGTACAAGTGTACTCTCTCTCCATGTTTTGGTCATTTTCTTAGTTTGTCAAATTTTTTTAAAAAATTCATTAACATTGTTATCCCGACCATCCCCAAGTATTTCCACACCTCAATATGGATGCTATCGAGTTCTAAAACTTTATTATTTTTCATTCTCTTTAAAAAAAATTTTATTTCATGAGAATGAATATTATGTTTGAAATCTCTATTGATCTCTTTTACAGGTATCATAATATTGTCGATATCTTTTGTACTCTTCACGTTGAATAGATTATCAAAATAATCACTCAAATACTTTTTTATATTATCATTTCTCACAAATATATTATTAGTTTCACTCTTAATATACCTAATACTATCTAAATTTTTTTCCTTTCTCTCCCTTCATTTGACGATTCTATAAATCTCTTTTTTCCCGTATTTGGTTTCTAAGTTCTTATATAATTCATTATACACTCTATTTTTAGATTTCTGGATAATCTTTTTCTCTTTTTTCTTTGTATTTTTATCTATTTCAAAAGTCTCATTATTTCTTATATTTTTAAAATTTCTATAATACTTCCGTTTTATTCGTATAATAGTTTGCACTTCATCATTCTACCACCACGACTCCTTTACCGTTGGAGTCCGTCCTCTAGATACACCAAAAATCTTCCTATCTATTTTCTTAATATTATTAGATATTTTTACCCACATAATTTTTGAATCATCATTAGGTAACCAAATTGATCAGTGCATTAACTTTTTTCTAAAGATTGTTATCTTTTCTTCCTTTAGTTTTTACCATTTAATTCTTGACTCTACCAACGGACGATATTCTTTTTACGTTTTAGGCACACTCACATCTACAACTAATAGTCTATGCTGAGTTGTTACATCCTCCCTCAATATAACCTTTCAATCCTTATAAATTATTTTATCACTCCTACTAATGAGAAATAAATCTATTTGGTTAATATTCAACACACTTCTATATATAACTATGTACGACTCCCTTTTCTTGAAAAAAGTATTTATGAGTATCAAATCAAATGCTATAGTAAAATCTAGAATGGTTTCCCTATCGCATTTCTACTACCAAAACCAAAGTTTCCATGTATAATTTCAAATCTTTCATTATTCTCCCCTACATGTCCATTCAAATCTCCTCTAATAAATAATTTCTCTGTACTAGATATATTTTGTATAAATTCATCTAAATTTTCTCAAAATTATTTTTTACTAATTGCATTTATACCTATTTATGGTGCATATATGTTGACTATGTTAATTATATCTTTTCTATTAACCATCTTGACAATTAACATTATATCTTCCTTTCTTTTTATTTCCACTACATTCTCATATAAGCCTTTATGAATAATTATTCTTACGTCATTTCTAGTTCTATCTCTATTTGTGTACCAAAATTTATACCCATAAGACTCTATTATTCTAGATTTCTCCCCTACCCACTTAGTTTTTTATAAACATATAATTTTAATTTTTCTTCTATTTATTATTTCTCTTATCTCTCCTAATTTGTCAGTTAAGGATTCTATATTTCAAGTATTTAGACGAATCATATCTTTTCTCTCATTTTGTATTTTGATAATGGCAATAAAATAAACTAAATTAATAATAAACTAAATTTTACCAAATAATTTTAATTAAAGAAAAATAATAAACAAAAAAAATCAAAAAACAAAAATTTTGAAAACAATAATGTCAAAATTAATTATAAAAGTAAAAATAGAATAATTCTTATTTATTTCTATTTTATTTTGAAAAAAGATTTTACTATGACTCCTATTACAACCCTATTCCTTTATTCAGATTTGGGACTAATCGTGGCGGAGTGTTTTTTTTTTAAAAAAAAAAAAACCATCTTATATACTCCAAAATGAAGAAATGAAATAATAAATAAAAATACAACTCATTCAAGTTTTCAGAAGGGCAGTGTGGGGGTGCCCCTGTTGCAATATCATAAGTGCTGTGAGTTACTACCCCGGCCACTAACTAGGCAAGAGTTCAGTGTGGTGTTCAAACTCAAAATGAAATGGAAAACATAGCATCAAAATGACAGGGGAGATGAACTGAGATGGTATGGCGGATGGGAATGCAGTTCATGGGTAATGTTCAGAAATGAAGGAGTTGAAGTGGAAAGAGAGAAAGAGAAGAGAATTGGGGAAGAAGAAGTAGAAAGAGGGAGGGGTTAGAGAGAGAGAAAGAAGATAGAAATAGGGGGAGAGAGAGAGAGAGAGAGACAGATAAGGGAGAGGGAGAGATAGAATAAGGGGGAGAAGTAGAGAGAAAGAGCGGGAGAAAGAGAGAAGTTAGAGAGAGAGAGAGAGATCATAAGCCCATTGTCTGTTATTTCTATTTCTTCCTTTCCTTTTTATACGATCCAATTGTTTAGCTCTGCAACAAATCCCTAACTGGTTCAACTACCCTATCAGGCTGACTAATATCTATTGCAGAATCCAACTAATCTTCAACTGTCGAACAATGCAGTTGACTTTAACAGTAGTCCAGAATCTAGTCGTTAAATTCCAAATCTTCCTGTACTATTGACTGTGCTAGTGCATTTGGTGCAACTGCTCTATATTGGCGCATGCACGCCCAAGTTATGGTTAGAAATGCTCCAACTACTTCTTTCACGCATAATATCCTCCCTTTAGATAAAGGGCATACAAACACCATATCAAAACATATTTTTTGTTTTTTTTTTTTTTTTTTAAATTACTCCTTCCTATTTTAAGAGATAAAATTATCAAAACACTCGTGTTAAAAAGACACACCCATTAAAACAAAGACAATAATTATTTTGATAAAAACCATTTTTGTTGAAAGAATAGAGTAAAAGCTAAGCAATGCTCGCCGAACCCCAAAGACAAGGGGTCTAATAGAGGTCTATGATGGACACAAACGAACCATGCTCGAAGTTCAAGAGAAATGAGAAGAAGAAGGGACCGAATTACTTAAGCAGCCTGTCCAGAAAAATAAAGTAGACTACCCAAGAGGAAGGCCCAATCTAGCCCGATCCAATTTCATTCTTCTCTACTAATTCAGCCCAACTTCTGCGCATTTAAAGGGTCTCCAAGACCATTAAGTGAAGCCTAATCCAAGTCAAAATGGACTGCACAAGTGTCTCAAACCAAGCATAGAATGTTGACACAAGAAGCTGATCAAAATGTCCAATGTACTATATCCAATCCAAATCAAATATCAAAGTCATTTCAAGACAGCTCAAGACCAAGCCCTTAAGAGATTTTTAGCCCCATCAACTTGAGCATAATTTGGCCCACAAAATGCCCTAAAAACGGCCCCAACAGCCCAACAAAGAACTAGTCTTTGGAAGCCCCAATAGTTAGTTTTCTAGCCATTGGGAGAGAGGGTTGTTAAGCCCTCTCACTCTCCTTTCTCCTCTCATTAGTTCTCCTCTCTCTCTCTCTCTTCTTTTAGTTATACAAAAATTAAATTCTTAATCACAGGATTATGAGAGTGAGATTATGACTATTAAACTATCTTTTTGAGAACTTTCCATCTCTCTCTATAAATAGGGGACAATGGGTAGGAAGAAATCATGATGATTTTAAGTATGAAGAAAATCATCAAATATCAGAGCAAAAGTCTTTTGTGTTTGGAGCAACGTTTCCTTGTCTTTATTTAGAGCATAGTCTCTTGTTGTCTTCATAAAATCATTTGAACATTTTTTTAACACCATTTGTATATATTCTCTGATTATTTATCAAAACATCGTGATTTTTCAAAATCTTTTTTACCAAACGCTTCCGCAATCATTTTCTAATAGAGGTCTATGATGGACACAAAAGAAACACAAACGAACCATGCTCGAAGTTCAAGAGAAATGAGAAGAAGAAGGGACCGAATTACTTAAGCAGCCTGTCCAGAAAAATAAAGTAGACTACCCAAGAGGAAGGCCCAATCTAGCCCGATCCAATTTCATTCTTCTTTACTAATTCAGCCCGTCTTCTACGCATTTAAAGGGACTTCAAGACCATTAAGTGAAGCCTAATCCAAGTCAAAACGGACTGCACAAGTATCTCAAATCAAGGATAGAATGTTGACACAAGAAGCTGATCAAAATGTCCAATGTACTATATCCAATCCAAATCAAATATCAAAGTCATTTCAAGACAGCTCAAGACCAAGCCCTTAAGGGATTTTTACCCATCAACTTGGGCATAATTTGGCCCACAAAAGGCCCTATAAAAGTCCCCAACAGCCCAATAAAGAACTAGTCTTTGGAAGCCCCAATAGTTAGTTTTCTAGCCATTGGGAGAGAGGGTTGTTAAGCCCTCTCACTCTCCTTTCTCCTCTCATTAGTTCTCCTCTCTCTCTCTCTCTCTCTCTCTTCTTTTAGTTATACAAAAATTAAATTCCTAATCAAAGGGTTATGAGAGTGAGATTATGACTATTAGACTATCTTTTTAAGGGCTTCTTCCATCTCTCTCTATAAATAGGAGACAATGGGTTAGAAGAAATCAAGATTTTAAGTATGAAGAAAATCATCAAATATCAGAGCAAAAGTCTCTTGTGTTTGGAGCAACGTCTCCTTGTCTTTCTTTAGAGCATAGTCTCTTGTTGTCTTCATAAAATCATTTGAACATTTTTTTAACACCATTTGTATATATTCTCTGATTATTTATCAAAACATCGTGATTTTTCAAAATCTTTTTTACCAAACGCTTCCGCAATCATTTTCTAACTCAAACACCCTTTCAAAACTATTCAGACATGGCATCAAAACAATCACCTTTGGGCAATGATCCCATTAAGATTTTTAACAAATTTTTCCAAGAATACCCCTTAAATTAGTTGCTTCACTTTCACCTACCTTGTAGGGGTAAAATAGTAACATTATTTTTTGTAAAATATGTTCCGCTAAAAGTCAGATGTAGAGAGTGGCAAAAATTGACTTCAATACCAATTACCAAGTGTATGCCAAGCATATAAAAAAAGGGAAAAAAAAAAAAAAAAAGGAATACCAAAAGTCCGGAGAAAATTCGAGATTTCATTTAGCATAATCGAAGCAAACATGGATATTTGTTACTTAATATAACATACCACAGGAAGGGGAAGCCTTTCTAAAGATTTGTTTTCTTTATTAATATAAAATATTATATCTTTTTTCCTTAATTTGTGTTATTTATACCAACGCTCAAACAATTTTAAAATTTATGCCCTCGAGACTTATTCTGAAATACATTAAAAAATATATATAACGATTATTGGACTTAGTACAAATTATTCAACAGAATCTGTCTGCGACCTCTAAAGAGGAGGGATATCTCAAATCCAAGAAGAGGGAGAGAGGACACAAGATTATTGGATAGTGATAGCTGAGACATTACATTATGTGCCCTGAGCTTGCATTACGGGCTGCATTAGCTCCTTCCACATTTTTTGTTTCTCTTCTAAACTGGGGCCTACTATGTTTTCTTCTGGCACTTCAGACTTCAGTCCACTTCACTCACCAAGATGCATCGTTGAGGACCGTGGCACAGAGAGAGAAAGGACACAAGTGTCTTGCCGTGTCAATAAGGAAATGCAAGGGTAGAATTCAGTGCCGGATCCGAAACTCAAAGATCAAAGATAATAAAGATAAAATGTTTTTATAGGTTAAAATATTTTATTTATAAGTTACAAACATAAAATTTCTTTTGTGTGGATAATTTATTAAAGTGTAGGGACTTTTTCTTCTTTGTGTAGGGTAATTTTTTATTTAATAATTTTTTTTTCAGTGGAGGCAATTGCCCCCACACTCTTCAACGTTTGCTTGGAATTATAGAGAAAGATCTCTCGGCATCCTATTACAGCTGTAACAGGAAAGAAAGGTTGAGCTAATGATTTCTTTGTCGTGGGTCTTGTTCGTATTATCGTATGTTCTTTTCCTAGCTCACAATCCATAAAGGGTTTTATTAGTGTTGTGCTTTCTCACACTAATTATGGCTAAAAATGTATTTTTAGCTACTTAGTCTGGCAGATGATAAAGAAAAGCCTGTTATTTTAATTTTCTATTGGTTCTTTTTAAAAAAAAAATTAATTGTTTTTTCTTTATTTTGATTGACTAGAAACAATTTTGAAAAGTGATATTTTCCGACACAAAATGCTAAAAAATAAATTTGGATGCAAATTATTCATAAAGAGTGTTAAGTATTTAATTGAAAATATGACTTTCTTTAAAAATGAGTGATGTTGAAGAATTCGAAAAAATTAAATTATATCTCATATTATTTTAAATTTTTATGGATAATTTATTTTCATTTCTCTTTTTTCATTACTTTTATTTTTATTTTTTTAGTATTATCTTTTCTATTTTTATTTTTAAATTTAAATTTTAGATTTTTTTCTCTCTCTTATAGTTGTCTCTCAAATCATTGATTATAAAATTTAGGATTAAAAATGAGATTCTTGTTATTGTAGGTGTTAAAATACAACCCAAACAAGTACTATAATATGTGGATAATAACCTTTTCCACGTTGAATTGGTGGTTGGAATCGGTGAAGCCTTTTGAAATCGGAGAATGTCCAAGAAGCCATATTAGTTTTAGGGCTACAAAATAATGAAGCACTATTCAATGCCTTAGCGTAATAAAGTATATGAGATTTGAGATAGAGCTTTTTCATGGGCATTTGAAAAGAAAAAATGAAATAAAATTATGGGACATTCAAGTAAACCTCAAGTCCATAGTGACAACATTGTAAATAATGACCCAAAAACCATAACAGGACCCAAGAAAGATTAAAATTCGCATAATTCAACAAAATATTTTTCGAGAAAGAAGAACCAAATCACACATAAACAAGACACACTTAATACAAGCTTAGCAAAAGAAAAAAAAAATACATTTACATGATATTCTAGGTTACAGGAAGAACAATGGGAGAAATATTAGGTAATGCCCCAAAGGAAAATTAGCGGCCTCCCGAGAGAAGTATGTCTGAAACTGTAGAAGACCCAGTGAGCTTGCTACCAGAATTGGAAGAGGAAGGATAGGGCATTGTGATGTCCTCAAAACCTTGTGCGAACTTTAGGGTCTTAAAAGAAAGACCAAGAGATGACATATCTGGCAAAGGAGAATCCCTTTCCAGTATCTGTACCACTTGGCGCATACTTGGCCTAGCAGTGGGGTCAATGTGAGAGCATAACAAGCCAAGTTTGAGCACCAAATCTACATCCTCTGCTACATGCTTACTAGAACCCAAATTTGGATCAGCTGCCTTGAGAATTTGACCTTTCCGCCAAAAAGCAAAAACCCATTCAACCAAGTTAATCTCCTCATTGTCCGCATTCATTTCTATAGGCCTTCTTCCACATGCAACCTCCAGCAAAAATGCACCAAATGAAAACACGTCAGAGCTCGTTGTAGCCTTGGCTGCTCTGTATAGCTCTGGAGCAATATATCCATGTGTTCCAACCACATGGGTAGTTTGAGGATCGGCTCCATGATCATACAATCTGGCAAGTCCGAAATCTCCTAACCTGCTGTTGAAATGAGCATCCAACAACACATTGCTGGCCTTGATGTCTCGATGAATCACGACTTGTTCCCATCCTTCATGTAGATAAAACAGGCCTAATGCCACGCCTTCTATGACCTGAAACCTCTGTTTCCAATCCAAAGTCACCTTAGGCTGGCCATGGATGTACCTGTCTAGACTTCCGTTAGGCATGTAATCGTATACCAACAGTAATTCTCCTTTTCGCCTGCAATAGCCCAAGAGTGACACCAAGTTACGGTGACGTAACCTCCCCATACTGACGATTTCTGCCACGAATTCCTTCATCCCTTGTCTTGATTCATGCGACACTCTTTTCACTGCTATTTCGATTTTGGAATTGGGTAATGTGCCTCTGTAGACTCTGCCAAAGCCTCCACTTCCCAATAGCTCCTCGTCATTAAATCCTTTGGTGGCAACGTAGAGGTCTTTGTACTTAAATCTCTGAGGCCTGTATTCTCTTTCCCAATCTTCGACCACTTCTGCAAACTTCCTCTTTCTTCTTATCAAAAATGCTAAATAGGTAAACACTAACACAAACATAACAACAGAGATCACTGGTAAAACAACTGTTAAAACCATGGATCTCTTTTTGGGTCCAATGTGAGGAAGACTAGGAAGTTGAGAAATGTTTAGTTCTTGTGCTTGACCACTTATGCTAAAACTCCATCCCAACACATAGTGATGAGATGATAGCGACGAACCAGTGGCAGCTGAGAAGCCAACATACATAAACTCATCTAGAATTGGAGAAAGATCGCGGGCCAATGACAAGAGAGGAATTTTAGGTTTCGCTACCTTAATTGGAGCTAATGTAACATGAATTTTCTTATTCAAACCATCATATTCTAACCAAATTTGCATTGCTTTGCCACTAAAAAGGCTCAAATTCCTGAACGCACCATTGTTGTTGTCATCGTAGTAACCGGCTGAAGAAGTGACATCAGATGATAGACTATTAATATCAATCCCAACATGGTTGTCATTGATGTCATTGAACACAGGGACGTAGTTGGTGTCGATCTCAATAGCAAAGATATGATTGGTTGATTTCCCATCATTGATCGGATTGAACACACCTAAGTACTCATCTGCACGACTTCCTCGAAGTTCTAAGTTTGGCGCAATGACAAAGGCCATTCCGTGACCCTTTAGGGCAGGCACATCAGAAAGAATGGCAAAGATGAAACTAGTACAGAAGGACAAGGCTGTACCATTTGTGGAGTTCTTGAAATTGATCCTAGCAGGATGAAAAGCATGACCGATAGATAGTTTGGTCTTGTTGGTGAGCTCTAAAAGTCCGTTGTGAGCAATGTTGGCTACGCCATCGAGACTCAGATTAGCTGACCTGAAGCCATTGTAGGTGAAATTGTGTTCTGCAGAGGATTCCGAGTTGCAAACGACGAACAACGTGAACATAACCTTAGACAACATGTTTTTGCAGGCTATTGACATAGCAGCTCTATCTATTTTCCGCCCTCGTCTTTCTATGGTATGGTTATCTTTGTTTTAAGGTAGGCATTGTCGCAATGCAACCCCTTTTCAAGTGGAATTTATTGTGGGGTGAGTTTTAGGTGTGGACAATTATATGCAGGGGCCTACCACTTTAAGCTTGTCCTTGTGATTCATAAATTAGGGAAGGCCTACCACCTCTTGTGTTTTTTTTTTTTTTTTTTTTTTTTTTTTGGTTATAGTAGAATTTGAACTCAATTTGGAGGATTGTAATTAATAGACTATCCTCTTATTAGAAACGAAGGCATACGACGTTATGCTTACTAAATGACAAAATCTCTTTAGACATGCCAATGCCATACAAAAGGGTTCAATGCAAATTGTTTGCCTCAGTCATTACCAGCCCTGCATTTGCTTGCTTTATTCGGATAATTTAATCTTATTTTGATTTTTGTTATTGCAATTAGATAATTTTTAATTTTTCCATTTATCATAAACATTTTTAGAAAAATATGAAAAGGAGGCAAAAACTCTTCTTAGTTCTAGTAAAGTCTTCAGTTAATTTCATAGACACGAAAAGAGTAATCTTAAATAAACTAAATTAATTATAAATCAAATTTTACTTTTTGATAAATTTTAATTACATATTTTTAATATTTGAAAAACTTTTAGAATTAGTCTTACACGGTAGCCAATTTACCAATAGCTGGTGGCTTTTGGAACCACAAGCCAGCTTAACAATACCCGTCAAATTGTGTGATCATAGTCTCTTGTGCATGAGATTTTTTTTCTTTCTTTTTGAATGAGTGAACTACAAGCCTAAAATCACTCATCCATACCATCACAATTGGCAATACTCTTCGATTCTTCTTAACTAAAATTGAAGCAAAGTCTTAGAATCTGTGTGGAAACTGAAGTCATCCATCTTGATTTATTTAACTATGTTGTGGAGTGGAGTGACCATAGGCGGCGGTCCAACAGCAATGATGAGGTACAGAGGATGGTCCACCTCCCCATTTTGTAGCAGATAAACCAGAGCAAGACAATTTACTACCTTATCTGCATCTCTTTGACAAGGCGAAGACCTTGAGCCCCCATAGCTCCGCAAGTCAAATCTGCTTTCCCAATATTTATGAAGAAACCCCTAAGTCACCTACCATCCTCTCCCCTAAGGAGGACCCCACCACTCGTTCGTTTGACACTCTTCAATAGAATTTATAGAAAAAAATTTCTTTTTCCATTTTTACAGATAAAATTAAACCAAAAGAAAATTAATACGAATTATGAATATCTTTATGACTCTAAAAAATTTTAACCCAACAAATGGATTTAATTTAATTTCAAATTAAATTTGAACTATTTAAATTATAAAGAAAATAAAATATTACAAAGAAATCGAAACAAAGCGGAGCAATAGAAAGTTAATGTTTTATTTGAATTTATTTTTATCTGCTTGCAAGTAAGCAACTCCCACTTATCACGTTTTCAAGAGAACAATTTAATAGTCATAATCTCTTTCCTAAATAATCTTAAATTTAAATCATAATATAATTCAAAAAAAAAACTTTCACCCTATTTTATTTTTTTTTTTTATTATTATCATCGATATTTAGAGTCATATTATAATTAATATAATTTAAATATTTATAAAAGCGGAGGATAATTTTAACGTAATTTTTTTATTTTTAAATTTTAAAATAAAAAATTTGATTAAATAATTTAATATTTTATATTTACTGGTTTAACTGTTTGTCGGTGAGGAGAGACTACTTTATAGCTACGAAAATGAAACGAAAGAGTTTTGCTAATTAATTCTCACCTGGATTTGATTTGATGGCTTCCCTTCTCGATGATTCTGCCTGCTGCGAAAACGAAAGAGTATCACTAATAGATTCTCACCTAGATTTGATTCGGTACGTGATGACTTTTCTTCTCAAGAGATTCTACTTGGACATGGGCCTTCGAAGTCTTATGGGCCCAACATGGATTGACGTGGGATTATTGAACATGGTTATTGGGCCAGCTGACAGAATGATGGGTTTCCAAAGGCTTTGTGCTTCGTGTAATCTCTTGGACGTAGTAAAGTTGTATACTTGGGCGCACCAGGGCCATAAAGAGAATGTGGCCCCCCCCTCCCAACCCCGCAAGACACGATTGATTCCTTCATGTAATTCTCGAGTGGGGCCATTACATGGCAGTGTTTTTGGGTGTATGATGCTGACCTATGAGGTGACGTATCAGCAATGCTTGCTAGGATGAAAGCCAACTAAAAAATTATCCTCACATTATACATCATGTAAGTATGTGCATGATTCGAATCTTTATGCAAACAAAAGAACACAGTCTCAGAGAACCTCTCTCCTGATGGATGAATATGATGATAAATCAATTCGGATTAATTAAAATAAAATATTAGATATAAAACAATAATATATCAAAAAAAATTGTCTATCACATAAATCTATATCAACATTTAATAGTCATATTAAATCCGTTAATAATTAAGAAAATAAAAAATCATAAATTTTAAAATTTAAATTTCCAATTAAACTCAAGAACTAATTTATAAATCAAAGATAAAATTTAAGAACTTGATAATTAATTTCCTCACATTTTGAGTGAAAAGTACAAATGTTTGTCTACTGCGATGCATGCAATATGCAAATATCTAAGAGAAACATTGGATGGCTGCTTGCCTCATTAAGAATGTAGGTCAAGTGTGTTATCCCATCCTGATTGTTGGTAGCACTATTGCAAATCATATTGTTCATCCGTCTCTGTGGTTTTTTAGGAAAATGGTAAATTGTATTGAAAGATTCAACAACGTTTTTTTTTTTTTTTTTTTTTTAATCACCGATAAAGTGATGTGTTAATTTAATTTTAACTTTTTTTTTTGTCAAACTTGTATCCTTCATAGTGGAGCCCATGATGCAACGGTTTTTTTTTTTAATTTGGCCATTTTGGCATTCGTAACTATAATTTCATATCTTATATTACAGTTAAAGGGGTGAAAATAAATTAAGTTTTAGTAAATTCAAATAACTAGTATTTGGGTTTGGATTAAAATAACACATCATATCATCTCTCTCTCTCTCAACCTTCAACATTCAATGATGTCGATGGATTTTGGATATTCCTATTTTCCTTTTCTATAATCAATGTAGCCATAATTTTCAAGTTCTATCCTTTTCCTTTTGTGATTGTGATTGCGGTACGTTTCACATTCTTCAACAAAATTTACAAAAAAAGATTTCTTTTTCCTTTTTTACATATTAAATTAAACCAAATGAAAATTAATAAGAATTATGCATATCTTTATGACTCAAAAAAATTTTAACCCACAAACGGATTTAATTTAATTTCAAATTAAATTTGATCTATTTAAATTATAAAGAAAATAAAATATTACAAAGATATCGAAACAAAGAGGAGGACTAGAAAATTAATGTTTTATTCGAATTTATTTTTTATCTGCTTACAAGAACCCAACTCTCACGGGTCACCGACTACTTTATTATTTTTTATTTTGGTATTTAGAGTTATATTTTAATTAATCTAATTTAAATATTTGTAGATATCTTATATGGGATAACTTTCTCAACGTAATTTTTTTATTATGAAATTTTGAATTCAAAATTTGATCAAATGACTTAATATTCCATGCCCACTTGATCAACTGTCTATTGGTGAGGTGTGACTACTTTACACAGCAACAATAACAAACTGAATCTTAATATCAAATTTTGAGATCGATCATGAGAGACAAATATCATATAATTTAAAAATAAATAAATAAAATATTAATTTAATTGGTGCGAATTCTCCTACATCACTTATTCTTATCGAAAACCACCTCTTTAACTAAACGCTTAATTATTATATCTTTATGGATAATTTACATCCAAGTTTTCAATTACCTATCTCCACGTTTTATTAAATCTCTTATATATAAATTCTTGGTTTTTCTTACTGATACGTTTTCAGGTTTTCGTTACACATGTTCAAATCATTTCAGACGATATTCTCGTATTATATCTATAATTGAATTAAATCTTAACTTATTATGTATTTTTTCAGTTCTAATCCTATACCTTTTAGTTTTGTGACGTATCCATATAAACATCTTTATTTTAATTATAATTATTTTATATTTTTTTTATTGTTTAATAATCCACGGTTATATATAGTTGCAAAAATGAAACCAAAGAGTTTTGCTAATTAATTCTCACCTGGATTTGATTTGATGGCTTCCCTTCTCGATGATTCTACCTGCTGTGAAAACGAAAGAGTATCACTAAGTAATTTTGTCACCTAGATTTAATTTGATGACTTTTCTTCTCAATGGTTGTACCTGCTGCGAAAACGAAAGAGTATCACTAATAAATTCTCACCTAGATTTGATTTGGTACGTGATGACTTTTCTTCTCAAGAGATTCTACTTGGACATGGGCCTTCAGAAGTCTTATGGGCCAAACATGGATTGACTCGGGAATATTGAACATGGTTATTGGGCCAGATGAAGAATGATGGGCTTCAAAAGGCTTTGTGCTCTAGTGGTCTTGTTATCTGTTGGACGTAGTAAAGTTGTGTACTTGGGCACCATAAAGAACGTGGAGGTGGGGGTGTTTTGGGGTGATAATATGCACAAAGAGGCACATTTTGAAGGCTATATATCCATTAATTCCTTTTAGTAGAGCAAATTCAAACGTAATTATAGACCCAAGTGTATAATAATAATAATAATAATATGCAATTTTAAATATATGATTAATTTTTTTTTTTCAATAGAACAAACCTAATAAAATAATCCTTTCATATGACAATATAATTTATAACATATATGTTGTTATTTTTATATATTATTATAAACAAACATCATTCTCTCCACCTATTTTCTTCTTTGTATGAATTTTCATACATATATAGAATCGTGAGTTTAAAATTATATAATGAAAAGCAACTTTCTTTATATAATTACTATTAAATTATTAAAATTTGAGAAAAAAATTACCAGAGCATAAAAGCGCCACACTGCAATTTGTGCATTTTATTACTTCGTTCGTTTTGTCATTTACGATGATCTAACGGTCCATCTCTTATTGACATAAAATTGCAAGTATAGCATAGTTAGTTTAAAGATGGTTCATATATTTTGTTTTTTTTTTTTCCAAAATAATACAAGATAAATCAAACAAATCTTAAATTAAAAGAAATTTATTAATTATTTGTATCAACTTGAATCAGTAAAATTTAATCAATTTTAATTGAATATTTATTCAAATCGATCAAAATCAGTTAATGAGTTAATTAATAATAAGTTAACATATGTTATAATATATTAGCTCGCATAAGTAAAATTGATCTATTTTTAATTAAATATTTATCTGAATTGATTAAAATCTGTTAATGATTTGATTAATAATTGATAAACATATATTAATGTAGACTATCACGTTAGAGAGTCGACAAAATTTAACAAAATTCTACAAATTTTGATGAAATTTGACAAAATATTTATTATACCTCTCATTCACTTTCTTTCTCCTTCCACATTATCTTCAATTTTCATCTTCAACCACTTTAACACTCAAAAAAATCCATTCTTTTCACGTTCACATTTTTGTTCCAAAAAAATCAACAAAAAAAACTCTCTTCCTCTCGTCTCCAAAAAAAAAAAAAAAAAAAACCCCATTGCCACAACTATTGATAAAGTGTGGAACATATAATACAGGATAGGGTAAATTATTATTTTTTTTTAAATTGGGGTATTCAACCTTTGCTTAAGGGGTGATCACGGTTCCGAAACTGTCAGTTTCGATTTCGAAACTATCGGTTTCAATTCATCATCCAATGGAATCAGAACCGAACCACTCACTAACAGTTTCGATTCCGCTTCCTCACGGTTTGGTTTCAGTTTCAGAACCGACGGTTCAAATTCATCATCACTAGAACCGAAACTGAACTGCTTACTGACGATTTCGGTTGCTTACGGTTCGATTCCGGTTCGAATCGTTTAGAAGCAAAATTTAAATTATTTAATTTTAATTCTTTCATCTCTTTAATAGGTGACTTAAATATATTGTTTTCAATTGATTAATTCGATCGACTTATTTTAATTTAAATTATCATATATTTAAATTATATTTAAACTCAAGTTTAGTATGTGGGGATTTGACTTAAGCCGATTTATTTATTTTATATAACTCTTTAAATTAAACATTTATCGTAAAAAAATTTTCATCGAAATATATTTGATCAATAAATTCACATCAACAAATTAGAAAGAAAGAATATATCTATTATCATTCTTATAATTACAATATATTACATATTTAATTTTTTGATTTTACAATTAAAAAAAAGAAAAAAAAAAAGAAAGGACTTGAACTTAATTTATATATATTAAGCCGCTTACGTATGCTTTTGGAGTCTAAAGGAATAAAAACCCTTGTAGTTCACTTACCATTTGAATATATGATTATCTTATCTTAACTTAATTTGAAATGTTGTCAGAGGTAGTGGTTGATATGCCTTTGGTTGTAATGTCATATAAGTTTTCATTATTCTTCATCATTATTTTTTGTTATCTAAGATCTGCTCTACACCAATCATCCAGATAGGTTTGTGACTCAAGTGATTATGGAGTCATACATGATTTTGTTTCATCCAAAATGTTTTCTCCTGCACTAAATGCTTGTTCAACCGCCACAATAGAGACAGGAGTTGTTAAAATTTGTTTAGAAATTTGTGATAATATAGAAAAATTGTTTGCATGCTCTTTTCACTATTCTAGAATTGAAAAATTCTTCAAAAATGGGTAGACACTAAACTTAAAAGAAATTGTTAGATATAAATCAATTTCAGATGCAGAATTTAAATCTCTTGATTTCTTTTGCCTTTGAAATAATAGTTGCTCTACTTTGCTCATTTTAGAAAATTCTCCAATATTTATAGAATGAGAAGATTATTGAGTAAAATTATCAAATGTCACACTAAACTCAATATATATATTAAAAATTAATTTTCTAATGTAATTTATTTTTTATACAATATCATAATCATTTATTTCTAAATTTTCAATATAAAAAGTTAAATAATAGAATAAACCATCTAATTTATATCTACGATAAAAAACAATAGTAACAAGATAAATGTCAAGAATTTCACAAAAATAATTTCACCATTTTATTTTCATTAGATAAATTATATTTTTTAAATTTTCATCATTTTCATACTCTTGCATAGTATTTACAATATTAATACTTTTCAGTAAAAATAATGAAGATGTAGGATATTAAATATTAGAGAATGTATATGTAGTATCATTAAACACTTTTAACAAATTTAAAATTTTTTCACAAATAGTCTATTATTGTGGATATAAATAGAATTAATATTATTTGCGAAAAAAGCACATAACAATTATCTATAAGAAAATGATTCATATAATAATTCATAAGTTAAATTCCAACGTGTTGGAACATTTTTAGAAAATCTTTTAGGTTTTCTCCCATTTTCTTTTCAAAATCTAGCTCAATTTTTCATTATTTATAGATGATTCCACAAATAAGAAATTACTTTTTTAATAGGAGTAAAATAAATTTCAAGAGATCTTAATCCATGTTGAACACATAAATTTAATACATGACATGAACATTTTATATGAAAAAATTTACCACCAAAATTAGGTTTACAAATATTTTCTAAATCTCTAATAAAAGCAGTATTAGTAGAATTATTATCAAAACCAATAGAAAAATTTTATTCACTAAATAATATTCTTATAAAATTGAACTAATAATCTTATAAATATTTTTAACCGTACGTCTTTCATTAAAAACTCTAAATGCAATGATACATTTTTTGATATTCCAATTATTATGAATATCTTTATGAATGATCACTCCAAATATCACTACATGTAGAAAGTTGACCATTAAAATTTTTGAAAAAGTTTTGTAAATTATTTTTTTCTCTTTTATAAAGTTTATGAGTTATACGTGTAGTAGTAGTTCTAAACACACGTTTTGCAAAAGGATTTAAAGCATTTTGACAATAATTAATAAATCCTATTTTTTCACCAAAACTAAAAGATAAATGTTTAATAACAATTATTTTAGTTAATTATTTTCTATTTTTTTCATTGGAATAAATAAAAGGAGAAGAAGGATTAGAAGATGCAAATTCGGATATTTGAGTTTGTGTTCTATCAATATCAGATTCAGTTGGATGTTTGTTATTCAAATGTTTTCTAAATGTTCCATATCCTTCACCTTCTTTGTATTTGAATTATTGTGCACAGTGATTGCAAATAAATTGTATTGAACCACTTGATAAATGATTTTTTTGAAATGTACCTTAAAAATGTTGGATTTCAATATTTTTTCTTTTTCTGCACACATCTCTTCTTGATCATCATTTTTATATTCAAGATTGACGTGTTGAGATTCTTGTGTTGGAAAATTTTCGAGATAAAATTGCTCATTTTGGGAAAATTCTCCAACTTTACTCTTGCCGCTATTAATCGACATAACTGATAAATGAAATCGAATAGAATTAGAAATTGAAAAAAAAATGAGCAATTGAATATAAGAAAAAATAAAAAATTGTAAATATCAATTGAGAGTTGAGAAATTGAGAGTGAAATTTAAGAGTATATTGATAATAAGAAATAAGAAGTGTGAATTGAGAATTGATTTGTGAAGGGAAATGAAATTGAAGTGGTATTTATAGAGATTTTATATTTTTTTGGAATTAAAATTATTTTTCTAAAAGTTGTATAACAACTAGTTTTGAAAGGTATAAAAGTAATTATAAATAATTTAAATTTTAAATTTTATGACATAACAGTACTATTTATTATTTTGATTGTAACACAATAATGAAAATTTTGAATTTTAAATAATTTTGATCATTGTGTATATTGATTGTTGTCACATAACAATAAAAATTTTGAATTTTAAATGACTTTGATTTTTGTGTATATTTATTGTTATGACTATGAAAAATCAATGAAAAATTTGAATTTTGAATAAATTTGATCATTGTGCATATTGATTGTTGTGCATGATTTTGATTTGAATTTTGAATGAATTTGAAGTTTGAATGACTTTGAAATTTGTGTATGTTTTTATTGTGATTGTGACAGAATAATGAAAATTTTAAATTTTAAATAATTTTGATTTTTGTGCATGTTGATTATTATAACATAATGATGAAAATTTTAAATTTTAAATGATTTTAATTTTTGTGCATATTTATTGTTATAATTGTGACAATAATAAAAATTTAAATTTTAAATAGGTTTAAAATTTATTCAAAAGTAAAAACTAATTACTTTTAAAAATTTGGTTTCGATTTAAATAAAAAATAATTTAGTTTCGGTTCTGATTCTGAGTTTAATTTTGATTTTGATTTTGATTTTAATTTTAATTTCGATTCTTAAAATATAGAAACTGAAATCGAATCATATGTGTACGATTTCGATTTTAAATTTTGAATGAGAACCCAAAAAACGATTTTGGTTTAGTTTTTAAGCCATTGATTTCGATTCGGTTAACGGTTTGAACAGAACCGCGGTCATCCCTACTCCACTGCATAAAAAAAAATCTCAGCACACAGTCTCTCTCATCACTCTCCCTGTTGATGAAGTGTGAAAGGTTGGGCATTTGTGATCTACTTTGCCACCACTGATGATGCCGTCGGAAGGAGAAATTAACCATCGGGGAAGGTCGATCAGGGGATAGTGAGTATGGATCTAGAGTTTGATTGGGGAGATTTCTTCTGTAGGTCTTCAATTTCACTGATATCGATCCGTCAGTCTGTCTCTTTAATCTTTGAAATTCGCCACTAACGATCGGAATAATGTGCCGGCCATAGTCCAGACACGTTTACCTTGATGAACTCTCTTCAAATCTATAAAGGATTGATGAGTTTGACACCGATTGAAGAAGTTCCTCAAGTGACCGAGGGTGAATTTCTTACGAGCGAACGATGGATGCTGCTGGTGAGGAAAATCCACACCAACTCCTACCATCGACTCTTCGGCTTCCTTTAATTCGCATACCAGAAGATTCACGATGAACAGATCTTCCCTCGATTGTGATTTTTGGCCTATAAACGAACGTCAAAACTTTCTGTTCGTTGTGAAACAACCTCTGTAACTCTTCCCTGAAGGGGCAGCGATGATGCTCCGGCGGGAGAGGAGTGGTGGCTGTGAGAGCATAAGATTCGTGGTGGCCATGGCTGTCAGAGTGTGCAGAGCAAAGGAAGGGAGAGGAGAGGGGAGAGGTGGAGAGAGAAGACAGAATGCCTTTTTTTTTTTTTTTCTTTTTAAATTAGGGGTAATTTTGTAAATAAAAATTAATTTTGTGATTTTGGGTATGTATCTCTATTTCCTGATAATTTTAATCATTTTCATCACTTATCAATTTTTTTTTTTAATTTTTAAATCATAAGAGTATAACTACGCATTTTTTCATTACAAGAGAGCTACGTGGATTTCACTTTAAATTAAAATCACGAAGAAAATTGTAGTTAACTCTAAATAATTTGTCCAGGCTGTACGAAAACGAAAACAAAGAAATAGAAATAGAGATGAAGTGATAAGAAATGGAAATGTACCTTCCCAACAAGTTACCCCGAAGATAGATTTGCAACATCAAGGATCCAATAGCCAAAAATTCCATGCTTTGTCAGAAGCTCAAAAGTCCGAACCATTGGAAACTCTTGGGACCATGGATCTTGATTACAAACACAAGATTAACTTGCACCATGGAATTAACAGCAGTATCAGTTCAAGGCTATACACTTCAAAGTCAAAAAGCACAACTGTGTTTCTCTTATGCTTCTCCCAACAAGAAACCAGTGATCAAACGAGGAAAAATTTAAGAGTTGTAATACCTGACACCCATTGTCCTTGTAATAGGGCAACCTTCCTATGAATAATCTGCATATTCGGATGGTCACTTGTGAGTTCATGGGACAATGCACCATTAAACCTGCATTTAAGTCATTCAAGAAAGCTATCGTATTTATGTTCATATTGGCATTAGGACCTTTTCCAAAGTTTCTACAGTAGCAAGCAAATTAAGTCGCAATTAGTCATTCTAGCTGGTCATCACAATAGTGATGCTAGCATGTAAGCACCAAAACGACTCACAGAATCAACATCATCTATATGATTTCAGAGAAGTACCAGTCTTTAAAGCTTACGTAATTTGAGAGCTCATAATAAACATATGCAGCAGCATACTTGAGCAGCATGCCAGGAGTAATTTCTGTTACTGAAGCTGGGCATCCATTCATAGCCTCTTGGAGAATGAACACCACCACAGGCCCTAGCAGCTGTAATAACAACTGATGCCACAATGAAGTACAAACATCTACCCACTGTAAACTGGTTGCACAAAGACACGACTGTTAAGCCACCTGACTATGGGTTTCAAACAAAACAATGTATAGAGCTTCTGCACATGGTCTATGTTTCTCTGTCCATTGAATCCTATCCTGCTCATGATGAAATTATTCAGGATTTTGGCACCACTCCCAATCATTTGCAGTTAGTACAAAGTATTTGTTAAAGAACTAAGACCTCAGGCTAAGCAACAATATTTCTGAACACAAAACAAAGTATAAAAAAAATAAAATCACTATTTAAACAACATATATGAGTTTAATTTGCAAGCAGTTTATAATCTTTTTGCATGATAACAAAAAAAAAAAAAAAGAGTATACAACTTTGTTTGAATTAAAATGCCTATAGAACTTTATAAAATTATCATGAAAGGAATCATATGATCAGAACCAATATCTTACGCTTAATAGTAATCAGATAGTCATACGACATCCTACTGCAGAACGACACTCCACATTAGTAGCCCAAACGGCTCAGCCATGGAGGTCAAACAACACAAATATCAATAGAACTAAGAAAATGAAAAATTGCCCTCGAATTAATTATCAAGAGATCAGTAAAAAGATAAATTTGCATAGGATTATCAGATGTGGCAGATGCAATACGTCCTTCACCTAATTACTACATTTAGAGGAAGTTCCTCATTCAAAAACAGTCCACAGAAAGAAAGAAGAGAGGAACAGAATACTGGAAGAACAAGTATGCTAATTATCTTCTTATCAGTATGTTGCACAATTATATGATCCTTTCATTGGGCTAAAGAGAGGCAAGGAACAACACCAGATATATCTTTCTTATCTGCTCGATAGTGATGCCATTTGCATCCATGACACGACCGGTGGGACTTGGTTTATATTCTTTACACTCCAATACACACTTCACCATTACCATACAGTGTATCAGGAACTGCTCGAACGGTATAACATTTGGTTCGGGATCTGTGACCTTATTCAAACAGAAGCCCATAACAGGAAGAAGAGCTCTCACTGAAGGAATAAGGACACCAGCACTGTACTGCAATCACAACCTTTATCAATTTGATACACTCCTTTCTCATGAAATCCCATAATTTAGTATGTCGCTTCTGAAGAGATGAATCTGTGGTATCAAATATCATCAACATGCAAAATACGTCAATATTAACGTAATTTTGGCTCTACTTCCAAACAAAGTTTTCATGATTGAACCTAGGGAAAAATATATTTCAGTTTGCAAAAATTTAATGACATGAGAACACATCAATCCCATTTCATTTTCCAGAGACTTAAGTCCTCAAAACTTACGGAATCTAGAAAACTAAAATAAGTAGCACACCCAAATTAAAACTGAAACATTTCAGGCTTGGCATCCTACACCAATAAATTCGGCTGCTTGACTTTTAAGCTTGTGATTGAAAATTCAACATCCAGCATATATAACAAATTTAATCTTTAATTTAGTTTTATCTGCAAAGGGATTTAAAATTTCTCTATTATTTTTTAATGCTAAATTGTCATTATACAAAATCATCATTTTTATTCCCTAAGAAGGAAGACACCAGCGGTAATTATCCAGCATGGAAGATTGTCAAGTCCATAGAAATCCCTTCCTTTAAATGCATCTGGCAAAGAGAGAGAGAGAGAGAAAAAAAAATATTTTCTTTACTATCTCGCATTACATAATGAAATCTCAAAAGTACTTGCTTAAAGGAGCACTAGGAACAACCCTACGAAAGAAATAGCAGATGATATTGGAAGTTATCAAAATGCTTACTCAATTTCAACTACGTAGCACTTAATGCTTGATTTTGCTACAGCACACCGTATCTCTTCCGCTTCATAACTATCTCAAAATACTTGGACCCATCAATTACTCTACAAGATTTTCACACTCCTTATCTAAATTTCTAAATAAAGCCTCATGCATTTTGAGCAGATACCACTCTAATTCATGACTACATGCCATGTAGAAAAGCGCTAACTCAAGTATCGAGCTAGTATTCTAGGCATAAGGCTAGTAACCTTTAATAGGAGTGATTAATGCCAGGAAGTGAAAAACTATTTTCTCCTTAATGTAAGTTATAGCCCTGCAAAACTAAAAACTTCACCCAAAAAAGGAGAAAGAGAGTCGTGAGCATGAATGGTGAAACATTGGGGGAAAAAAAGTGTATTTTAGTTTTTCATATAGATTATTTCACAAACACTGCTGAAAAGAAATGAAAGATTTTCTTTCTTTGATGTAACCTTGGCTTCTGGAGCCTCCTAAACTAAAATTTGTGGCCAAATGGAAAAATAGGCAAAAAATCAAACCTCACATGTCTCGCTAAAACAGAAGATCAAGTTTGAGCTATCCACCACATTAGGAAATCTTTAAGTACCCTATTTTAGATGTACTTCTTAGAACTCCTACACTTAAAATCTGAGAGAGAGAGAGAGCTCTTACAATATATTATTATACTAGGCAAATCTAAAAAGTTCATATCTGTTAGGAGAAAATTATGAGAATTAAAGATACAATATCAGATGAAGTTTGATTATAGGATTAAAATTTGATCTCATATATCTCATTTCCTTTTTGATTGCCTTTTAGTTATCTAATTGACTTTTTCATTTTTAGTTGATTCTCTTTTTCTTTCCATTATTTAATTGACTCTTTTATATTTCATAATTATGTATACCAACTTTGTATATATATATATATATATACCAAAATAATATAAATGAATGGAAATTCATTTTCCTTCAAACCAAATCTTATCATAGTATCAGAGCAGATTTTTGATCTGTAAAACCTAGTCTTTTCATTCTTCCTCAACAATGTCAAATTCAATAGCTCTTGAAGCAGATCCAACCTCACCATGCTTCTTACACCATTCATACAATCCAAGCACCATATTAGTTTTCCAACCATTGGTTGGAGATAAATACCCAACTTGGTGTCGTGCTATTACCATAACTTTTGAGGCTATGAACAAATTAGGATTTTTAGATGGGTCGATTGTGAAGCCAGAACCAGGCTCACCCATCTTCACCCTTTGGAGTCGCTGCAAGAGTATGGTATTATCTTGACTTCTTAATGTAGCAACAAAAAAATTGCAAATAGCGTCATCTTCATGCAAACAACTCATGATGTATGACATGGCCTTCGAGATCGCTTTTCTCAATAAAATACCCCACGAATATTTGAAATCCAACGAGCCAACGTCAATCATTTTCAGCAAAATAACTCCATCACTGTTTACTACATTGGTTTGAAGGTATTATGAGATGAACTCAATATTTACAACTCATCCACTATATGTACTTGTTGTGCTGCTCAAGAACTCACAACTTTCCAATGGCGTAATCATCTTATCCAATTCTAATGGGCTTGAATGATACATATGTGTCCATAAGAAGTTAAATCTTACTCATGAATCTCCTTCCATCTATCACTCAAGTCTATGCGCTTGTGCAACAAGAAGAACGACAAAGGTCAGTACTTATCACCAATCTTATACCGGACCAATCTGCGTTCATAGTTTACCATAGAAGACAGAATTCTTCTTCTCCATGGCAAGAAAAATCAAAACATCATAAATACTATAATTATTGTGGAAGGGATGGATATATAGAGAAGTGGTGCAGCAAGAAACAAACTGATATGCGTTCTGCTACGTTAAATCAACCGAGAAAAGATCAATCTCGGTGTGAGCAAAATTATGCACAAAGTCATAATCGACCAATTGCAGCTGCTATGGATAGTGTCCCATTCTCTTCTCATAGCTTGCCTTTCAATGAGGAACAAATACAACAACTCCTCTTCTTAATCTAATCAAATAACACCACCGCGTCCCATCCTTTAGCTAACTTGGTAGGTATGGTTTCTTGTTTTTCTTCTCAATATGATAACACTTGGGTAGTTGACTCTAGATGCAGTGATTATATGACTCACGACCTGAATTCCTTACATGATGTCTCTTGCCATAACAGCCAACCTATCAAACATTCAAATGGTAGCTTTATTCCAGTAACTCACTTAGACTCCATTAACTTTTCATCAGATTTTTCATTAGTCAATGTTTTGTCTGTCTTTTATTTTAAGTTTAATCTCTTATCTGTTAGTAAAATCACAAAATCTCTTAATTGTTCTGTCACTTTTTTCACAGACTATTGTGTTTTTTAGGACCTGAAAATGAAGAGAATGATTGGATTGGGTAGAAAACATGATGGTCTTTACTACCTTGATTTAAAATTCAACTACAATACCTCTTTGTTATCCATTACTACAAAGGACAAACAAGACTTATGACATTGTCGTCTTGGTCATCCCAGTTCAAGTATTTCACCTGTGTTCTCTCATTTAGATCCCAGTATCAATTTCTTATCTAAATACACTTGTATGATTTGCCCTTTAGCAAAGCAATCATGACTTCCTTTTCCACATGGCTGTGTTTCTTCTAAATTTTGTTTTGATTTAATTCATATTGATATTTGGGGACCATATTCTACTCCCACTATTACTGGAGTACGTTATTTTCTCACAATAGTAGATGATTTATCATGCACTACCTGGGTATATTTGATGCATTTTAAATCCCAAGTCTTTACCCATATACGTCATTCCTTTTTTATGGTTAAAACACAATTTGATACCTCAATTCGCCAAGTGTGTAGTGACAATACACTTGAATTTTTTAATCATGACATCAATGAATTTTTTAAATCTTTTGGTGTCCTTCATCAACATAGTTGTGTTTATACACCCCAATAAAATGAGATTGTTGAACGTAAACACCATCATCTACTAAATGTTGCATGAGCCTTGCGATTCCAACCTCACTTACCTTTAATATTTTGGGGTAAATGTATTCTTACTGTAACTTATCTTATCAACCGAACTCCTACAACCGATATTCATAGCAAAACCCCTTTTGATCTTTTGTTCCATAAAACACCTACATATCACCATTTACGTATTTTCGGTTGTTTGGTTTTTGGTCAAAATAATCATTCCAAACATAAATTTGATTCACGTTCTTTACCAGATATCTTTCTAGGTTACCCATATGGCCAAAAGGGATTTAAGATTTTTGATATTAAATCTCAAACAAATTATATGAGTAGAGATATTGTGTTTTATGAAAATATTTTTCCATGCAAATTATAAGTGCCAATTGGTACTACTATTGCCCATGTCTTCCCCTTCTATTAACTGATAATGGTGACTCAATTTATCCACCTACAAATTCCAACATCGAACCCACCACTACGCATTCCATAGCACCCCTTCGTTGCTCATAACGAGTGACTCGACCTTCGACAAAATATCATGACTATCATTGCTCTCAAACTCAATATCAATCGTCTTCAACTTTTTCAGATACTCAATATCTTTTGAAAAATTATCTTTCTTTCCATCGTTTCTATCCTAAACACTGTGCTTTTCTTGGTGCCCTAACCCCTATTGCAGAATCCAAAATGTTCACCCAAGCTGTACGAGTACCTCAGTGGCAAAAAACTACGAAAACAAAACTAGATGCCCTTAAAGCAATAAATACATGGTCTATCATACCTCTTCCGCCAGGAAAAAAACCCATTGGATGCAAATGAGTTTATAAAATCAAAAGGCGTTCTGATGGTAGTATTGAACGCTATAAGGCATACTTGGTAGCCAAAGGATATATTCAAATTGAAGGGGTGGATTATCATGATACATTTGCTTCAGTAGCAAAATTGGTGACTGTCCAAGTCCTTTTATCCATTGTTGCTATTCAACGTTAGCCACTTTATCAGTTTAATGTGCAAAATGCTTTCTTACGTGGTCCATTGCTTGAGAAAGTCTACATGTGTTTACCTCCGAGACATCCATGGCAAGGGGAAAAACATTTGGTTTGCAAACTTAATAAATCTTTATATGACTTGAAGTAAGTTAGAAGAAATTGGTTTACTACATTTTCTATTGCCTTATTAGAAGCCAGTTTTACAAAATCACATGCTGATAATTCTCTATTTTGTCTCCATCGTGGGTCATTTACTCTTGGTTTATGTGGATGACATCGTCATAACTGAAAATGACCCAAAACTTTTATCACAAATCAAAATCTTCTTATTACAACGCTTTCACGTTAAGAACTTTGGTCCTCTTAAGTATTTTCTTGGTATTGAGATAACTAGATCTTCTCATGACATTTACCTCTCACAACATAAATATATCATGGATTTTCTTGCAGATTCTGGTCTTACTGGTGCTCATATTACTCATACACCTATGGAGTAAAATCTCAAACTTATAGATTCTATTGGTGATTTGCTAGAAGATCCCTTCTCTTATTGTCGCTTAATTGGTCGTCTCATTTATTTGACTATTACTCGACCTGATATTACATTCGTTGTTAATATTCTTAGCCAGTTTATGCATCAACCTCGTCAACCGCACTTAGATACCGCTCATCGACTGCTTCGCTATTTAAAGAAAACTCCAGGTCAAGGCATTCTATTATCTTCTTCTAGCCCAATAGAGTTTATTGCTTTTTCAGATTCTGATTGGGTAAGATGTCCTCAAACTCGTCGGTAACTACAGGATATTGCATCTTCCTTGGTTATAGTTTGATATTTTGGAAAAGTAAAAAGCAACAGACTATATCATATTCGGTTGACGCCGAATATCGTGTCATGGCTACCATTACACGGGAAATCATTTTGCTTCGATCTTTACTTAGTGATTTTGACATTTCTTTATCATCTACCACTCCTCTATATTATGACAACCAAGCAGCACGCCTTATTGCTGCCAATCCAGTCTTCCATGGACGTATCAAATATTTTGAAATTGATTGTCACATTATTCGTGAAAAGTCTGAAACTGGGATCATTCAATCACTTGTCATCTCTACTACAAACCAACCGGCTATCATTCTCATCAAAACATTAAACAAGGATCAATTTTTATTTCTTCAAAGCAAGCTGGGCATTACTGACCTTCATGCACCAGTTTGAGAGGGAGTATTAGGAGAATATTATGAGAATTAAGGAAACAACATCAAATGAAGAGTTTGACTATAGGATCAAGATTTGATCTCATATATCTCATTTCGTTTTTGATTTGCCTTTCTCATTTTTAATTGATTATCTTTCATTTTCTATTACTTAATTGGTTTTTTTATATTCCATAAACATGTTTATCAACTTTGTATATATACATATGTACCAAAATAATGTAAATGAATGGAAATTCATTTCCTTTCAAACCAAATCTTATCATATCAAAATCCCAACCTCTTCAACTTTGTGAACAAAATTGTTAGGGGATCTAATAGCCCAAAAGCTTAAAAACCAATGCAGATTTTTAATTTGAAAGAATATGGATCAAAACCCAACATAACTTTCTCAAATTTTGATCCAAAATATCTGTTCCGACACCAGCTACACAAGGCTAACCTAAACCACAAGCTGCAAGACAGATATATGGTGAAACAAAGCTTCTAAAGAACCAAGAGAAGTTCATTTCCTTGAACCTTAAACGAAGAATTTACTTGACACCTACCTATTAACAAATCATCTATGACACTTCCCATTCTTGAGATTGTCGAAGCACCACAGTGATGGCGGACCCACCACTCACCTGTGCACTTATCATGGGCATCGGAGTAGGAGTAGGATTGTTTCAAACTGATTTACTCCTATGTTTTTTTTGGGAATACTGTATCTGATTGATATTTTGTTAGATTCAGGAATATATTACCTTTATTATTGCTTCTAGACATTAAAATTTTTTTCTAATTTTGCGTTATTTTATATGCTTTTCAAAGGGAGAGTAACCCTAATGGAGGTGAGCTTGAATAATTATTAATTTCAAACTAATTGCCTGAAGGGGAACAAAGTCTCCCTCTTCCCCTTTCTCTCCATTTTCCCTCTGTGTGTGTTTTCTTTTTACTTTTTTTTTTTTTTCCTGACTATGCTTTCTTTCCTCTTTCTGCTGCATCACCTAGTTTATGCAACCGGTTAAACTTGGAAAGTTTAATTATTGGAATGATTTTTTTTTTTTAATCAAAAAGCAAATAGAAACTAATGATTCAACACTATCAGAAGTAGAATTACACAAAACGGCAGTAACCAAAAGTATATAGCACAAAAAGAGCTATATAGGGACGACAGATATTGAAATTTAGAAAGAATAATAATAAAAACGCGACCCAATAAGGAGGTAAAACACTGCTCTTCCAAGGATCATACCTCGGTGAATTGAAGGCCCGTATAATTTGGTAAACCCAACACTTTGGGCTATGATTGGGCCTCTTGCATCCGGACGACACCATGCGATTTATCTCTGATTTTCGACAAATACAATCCCAACAAGTACTCAATATGTCGATGCTAACCTTTTCCATGCTGAATTGGTGGTCGGAATCAGTGAAGCCTTTTGAAATTGGAGAATACCCAAGGAGCCATATTATTTTTAAGGCTATAAAACGATGGAGCACTATTCAATGCTGTAGCATAATAAAAGTATATGAGATTCGAGATATATAGTATTTTCTTCGGCATTTGAAAAGAAAAATTGAAACAAAAGTAATTCATTCCTTGGAACAATTAAACAAACCTTAAGGCTTAAGCCCATAATGACAACATTCGTAACTAATGACACGAAAACCATAACAGGACCAAGGAAGATTAACATTCGAATAATTCAACGAAATATTCTTCGAGAAAGAAGAACTAGATCACATATAATCAAAACATGCTTAATACAAGTTTGGCAAAAGGAAAAAAACAGCTGAATACTGAATACAAGTACATAATATTCTAGGTCACAGGAGGAACATTGGGAGAAAACTAGACCTGGCATAAATAACCTAGCAATGAGACTATTCGTGCAAATCCAAGATTATTAGTTAATGCCCCAAAGGAAAATTAGCGGCCTCCTGAGAGAAGAATGTCTGAAACTGTAGAAGACTGAGTGAGCTTGCTACCTGAATTGGAAGAGGAAGGATATGGCATTGTGATGTCCTCAAAACCTTGTGCGAACATTCGGTTCGTAAAAGAGAGACCAAGAGATGACATATCTGGCAAAGGAGCACCTCTTTCCAATATCTGCACCACTTGGCGCATACTTGGCCTAGCGGTGGGCTCACTGTGAGAGCATAACAAGCCAAGTTTGAGCACCAAATCTACATCCTCTGCTACATCCTTACTAGAACCCAAATTTGGATCAGCTGCCTTGAGAATTTGACCTTTCTGCCAACAAGCAAAAACCCATTCAACCAAGGTAATCTGTTCATTGTCCACATTCACTTCTATAGGCCTTCTTCCACATGCAACCTCAAGCAAAAATACCCCAAAGGAAAACACGTCGGAGCTTGGTGTAGCCTTGGCTGTTCTGTATTGCTCTGGAGAAAGATATCCAAGTGTTCCAACCACATGGGTAGTTTGAGGATCGGTTCCATGATCATACAATCTGGCTAGTCCGAAATCTCCTAACCTGCCATTGAATTCAGCGTCCAACAACACGTTGCTGGCCTTGATGTCTCGATGAATCACGACTTGTTCCCATCCTTCATGTAGATAAAACAGGCCTAATGCCACGCCATTTAAGACCTGAAACCTTTGATTCCAATCAAGAGTTACCTTAGGTTGGCCATGGATGTACCTGTCTAGACTTCCATTAGGCATGTAATCGTATACTAACAGTAACTCTCCTTTTCGCCTGCAATAGCCCAAGAGTGACACCAAGTTACGGTGACGTAGCCTCCCCATACTGATGATTTCTGCTATGAATTCCTTCATCCCTTGTCTTGATTCATGCGACACTCTTTTCACTGCTATTTCGATTTTGGAATTAGGTAATGTGCCTCTGTAGACTCTGCCAAAACCTCCACTTCCCAATAGCTCCGTGTCTTTAAATCCTTTGGTGGCAACATAGAGGTCTTTGTACTTAAATCTCTGAGGTCCATATTCTCTTTCCCAGTCTTCGACCACTTCTGCAAACTTCCTCTTTCTTCTTATCAAAAATGCCAAACTGGTAAACACTAACACAAACATAAGAATAGAGATCACAGGTAAAACAATTGTTAAAACCATGGATCTCTTTTTGGGTCCAATGTGAGGAAGCCTAGGAAGTTGAGAAATGTTTAGTTCTTGTGCTTGACCACTTATGCTAAAACTCCATTCCAACACATAGTGATGAGATGTTAGCCATGGACCGGTGGCTGCTGAAAAGCCAACATACATAAACTCATCTAGAATTGGAGAAAGATCGCGGGCCAATGACAAGAGAGGAATTTTAGGCTTGGCTACTTTAATTGGAGCTAATGTAACATGAATTTTCTTGTTCGAACCATCATATTCTAACCAAATTTGCATTGCTTTGCCACTAAAAAGGCTCAAATTCCTGAAGGCACCATTGTTGTTGTCATCATAGTAACCGGCAAAAGAAGTGACATCAGAGTATATACTATTAATATCAATCCCAACATGGTTGCCATTGGTGTCATTGAACGCAGGGGCATAGTAGGTGTCGATCTCAATAGCGAAGATATGATTGGTTGATTTCCCATCATTGATCGGATTGAACAAGCCTAAGTACTCACCCGCAACACTTCCTCGAAACCCTAAGTTTGGCGCAATGACAAAGGCCATTCCATGACCCTTTAGGGCAGGCACGTCAGAAAGAATGGCAAAGACGAAACTAGTAGAGAAGGAAAAGGCTGTGCCATTTGAGGAGTTCTTGAAATTGATCCTGGCAGGATGAAAAGCATGACCGATACGTCCTTTGGTCTTGTTGGTGAGCTCTAAGAGTCCGTTGCGAGCGATTTTGGCTACGCCATCGAGACTCAGATTAGATGACCTGAAGCCATTGTAGGTGAAATTGAGTTCTGCAGAGGATTCCAAGTTGCTTACAAGGAACAACGTGAGCATAACCGTCGACAACATGTTTTTGTAGCCTGTTGTCATAGCTGCTTTATCTATTTTCCGCCCTCGCCTTTCTATGGTATGGTGATGTTTGTTTTACTTTTAAGTTAGGTATTGTCGCAATGCAACCCCTTTTCAGGTGGAATTTATTGTGGGGGTGAGTTTTAGGTGTGGACAATTATACGCCGTGGCCTACCTCTTAAAGCTTGTCCATGCGATTCATAAGTTAGGAGGGCCTACTGCTTTTATTTATTTATTTATTTTTTGTTATACTAGAATTTAAATCCAGAATCATCGAATCGAAGGAGGAGATTGTCATTACTAAGTTATCCTCTTAGGAATGAAGGCCTACCACTTTATGCTTACTAATTGACAAAATCTCTTTAGACATGCCAATGCCATACAAAAGGGTTCAATGCAAATTGTTTGCCTCCTTTTTTTTTTTTTTTTGTCTCTAGTTTGGCCACTACCCGATATCTTGAGTTTCGTCTTGATTAATCTGATCTATTGTCGGGCTCTTTATGAAGGAGATCTTCCAATATCGACTTTTACGTTCCCATGATAATTCGAACTCCCGACCAACTCTGCATTTGTTTGCTTTATTCATATGATTTAATCTTATTTTGATTTTTGTTATTGCAATTAGATAATTTTTAACTTTTCCATTTATAATAAACATTTTTAGAAAAATATGGAAAGAAGGCAAAGACTCTTATTAGCTCTAGTAAAGTCCCCAGCTAATTTCATACACACGAAAAGAGTAACCTTAAATAAACTAAATTAATTATAAATCAAATTTTACTTTTTTGATAAATTTTAATTACATATTTATAATATTTGAAAAACTATTAGAATTTGTCTTACACTTCTCATGTAATTGAGGAGATTTGTCAAATAATTGCTTTCTCCATATGGTAGCCAATTTACCAATAATTGTAGGCATTTTGAACCACAAACCAGCTTAACAATACCCGTCAAATTGTGGGTTGGTTCATAATCACCTGTGCATGTTTTTTTTTTCTTTCGTTCCTAAAAAAATAATTTAATAGTCACAACCTTTTTCTTCAACTTGAAAATCCAAGTTCAAATTTGTAACAAAAAAGGATCCCAAAAAAATAATTTAATAGTCACAACCTCTTTTCTCAATTTGAAGATCCAAATTCAAATTCTTGTGTAACAAAAAGGATAAGATTTTTTTCTTTCTTTTTGAATGAGTGAACTACAAGCCTAAAATCACTCATCCACACTATCACAATTTGCAATACTCTTCGGTCCTTCTTAACCAAAATTGAAGCTAAGTCTTAGAGTCTATGTGGAAACTGAAGGCATCCAGCTTGATTTAACAACAAGCCTAAAAGCAGTAAAATCGCGAAATGACCAGAACCATTATGTAAACGGGAGTGGACTGACCTTCACGGTTCCGACGTCGCTTCGGGGCATTGGCAAAGTCTAATTTTGTCCAATCGATGGCCCCTGCTAGGCCCCGCCACCCTACAGTGTCGTCCCTGTATGGTGCCTTAGCTTACTTCGACTTGTCCCAAGTGGAGAGAGACGTGGAGATATTATATTTTGTAGCCTTGCCGCCAAGCAATACGCTTTCATTCTGTTTTGTAACATTGTCCTTATTCTATGGGCTTCCTTTAATTAAAAATGGTAATACGTTGTGAACATTTTATTAGTTTTTATAAGCTTATTAGGATGGAGCTCCTAACCTACCAATCGTAGGGAATGAGCGCCATGTACATTATCACCTATGCCAAAGCCTATACCGTGCGCAGGTTTTATTGTTGATCATGTTGGTCCTATTCCTATTTGGCCATTTTGGCATTCGTAACTATAATTTCATATCTTATATTATAATTAAAGGAGTGAAAATAAATTAAGTTTTAGTAAATTCAAATAACTAGTATTTGGGTTTGGATTAAAATAACACATCATCTCATCTCTCTCTCTCTCAACCTTCAACATTCATTGATGTCGATGGATTTTGGATATTCCTATTTTCCTTTTCTATAATCAATGTAGCCATAATTTTCATGTTCTATCCTTTTCCTTTTGTGATTGTGATTGCGGTACGTTTCACACTCTTCAACAAAATTTACAAAAAAAGATTTCTTTTCCATTTTTTACATATTAAATTAAACCAAATGACAATTAATAAGAATTATGCATATCTTTATGACTCAAAAAAATTTTAACCCAACAAACGGATTTAATTTAATTTCAAATTAAATTTGATCTATTTAAATTATAAAGAAAATAAAATATTACAAAGATATCGAAACAAAGAGGAGGACTAGAAAATTAATGTTTTATTCGAATTTATTTTTTACATGCTTACAAGAACGCAACTCTCACGGGTCACCGACTACTTTATTATTTTTTATTTTGGAATTTAGATTTATATTTTAATTAATCTAATTCAAATATTTGTGGATATCTTATTTGAGATGACTTTCTCAACGTAATTTTTGTATTATGAAATTTGAATTCAAAATTTAATCTAATGATCTAATATTCCATGCCCACTTGATCAACTGTCTATTGGTGAGATGTGACTACTTTACAGCAATAATAACAAACTGAATCTTAATATCAAATTTTGAGATCGACCATGAGAGACAAATATCATATAATTTAAAAATAAATAAATAAAATATTGATTTAATTGGTGTGAATTCTCCAACATCACTTATTCTTATCAAAAATCACCTTTTCAACTAAACCTTTAATTATTATATCTTTATAGATAATTTGCATCCGAATTTTCAATGACCTATCTCCACGTTTTATTAAATCTCCTATATTTAAATTCTTGATTTTTCTTACTGATACGTTTTCAGGTTTTCGTTATACATGTTTAAATCATTTTAGATGATATTCTCGTATTATATCTATAATTGAATTAAATCTTAACTTATTATGTATTTTTTCAATTCTAATCCTATACTTTTTAGTTTTGTCACGTATCCATATAAACATCTTTATTTAAATTATAATTATTTTATATTTTTGTTATTGTTTAATAAGCCAGGTTATATATAGTTGCAAAAATGAAACCAAAGAGTTTTGCTAATTAATTCTCACCTGGATTTGATTTGATGGCTTCTCTTCTCGATGATTCTACCTGCTGTGAAAACGAAAGAGTATCACTAAGTAATTTTGTCACCTAGATTTAATTTGATGACTTTTCTTCTCAATGGTTCTACCTGCTGCGAAAACGAAAGAGCATCACTAATAAATTCTCACCTAGATTTGATTCGGTACGTGGTGACTTTTCTTCTCAAGAGATTCTACTTGGACATGGGCCTTCGAAGTCTTATGGGCCCAACATGGATTGACGTGGTATTATTGAACATGGTTATTGGGCCAGCTGACAGAATGATGGGTTTCAAAAGGCTTTGTGCTTCGTGTAATCTATTGGATGTAGTAAAGTTGTATACTTGGGCGCACCAGAGCCATAAAGAGTATGTGGCCCCCCCTCCCAACCCCGCAAGACAAGATTGATTCCTTCATGTAATTCTCGAGTGGGGCCATTACATGGCAGTGTTTTTGGGTGTATAATGCTGACCTATGAGGTGACGTATCAGCAATGCTTGCTAGGATGAAAGCCAACTAAAAAATTATCCTATCACATTATCCATCATGTAAGTATGTGCACGATTCGAATCTTTACGCAAACAAAAAAAAAACACTTTTAGAGAACCTCTCTCCTAACGAGTCTGATAATAAATCGATTCAGATTAATTAAGATAAAATATCAGATATCAAACGATAATGTACCAAAAAAAATTAACTATCACATAAGTCTATATCAACATTTAATAGTCATATTAAATCCGTTAATAATTGAGAAAATAAAGTCATAAATTTTAAAATTTAAATTCCCAATCATCACATTTTAAAACTCAAGAACTAATTTATAAATTAAAGATAAAATTTAAGAACTTGATAATTAATTTCCTCACATTTTGAGTGAAAGTACAAATGTTTGTCTACTGTGATGCATGCAATATGCAAATATCTAAGAGAAACATTGGATGGCTGCTTGCCTCATTGAGAATGTAGGTCAAGCGTGTTTCCGTTAAATTTAATTGTATTGTATCCCATCCTGATTGTTGGTAGCACCATTGCAAATCATATTGTTCATCCGTCACTGTGGTTTTTTAGGAAAATGGCAAATTGTATTGAAGGATTCAACAACGTTTTTTTTTTTTTTTTTTTTTTTTTTTAATCACTGATAAAGTGATGTGTTAATTTAATTTTAACTTTTTTTTTTTGGTCAAACTTGTATCCTTCATAGTGGAGCCCATGATGCAACGGTTTTTTTTTATTTTTGTTACATAAAATTTGAATTTTGGATTATATGATTAAAGAAGAATGTTATAACGATTAAACCATCCCTTTAAACTATGTTACCAACAATGATACCATTATATTTTAATGAAATTTTAATGAAATTGATGAAATACTAATGCTGCTATTTATTTGGGGGCATGCAGTGATTTAATGTCCCCAAAAGAACAGCCTAATGACAACAGCCTCTATCCCCCAACCTTATGATTTGAAAATCGATTCCTGTTATAACGAAAAAAATACAATGATTTAATTTTATCTTCATTTTTTTATCAAATAATAGTGTTTTTATACTTAGATAGATAGTAGGACCGGTCATTATGTTAAGGATTAAATTAATTAAAAAAATAAGAGTTAAAGCAATTGATTAGTAGGATATATTTTATATGCAATTTAATTATGATATTATATGTTTTTTTTTAGGAACTTTAGTATGATATTAATCAAGCAACAAAAATGTTATCTGATATTACAGATGGATTGTTATATTTCATAGATTTTATTACATTTAGTAATAAATCATGAAGATTTGACATTTATATATAATATGATATTAGTATATGTTATATATAATATGGTGCACTTAATATGAGATTCAATATCAGTGGGACTCTCCAGAACCTCATCATTGTCTTCAAAATTTGATTGATAACATTCTTGCGCACACTCAAGTGGTAGAAACTCGCTATTTCTATCTTCCCTTTCTCAGTTTGATCCCGTTTGCTTGAATTTCCTTCTCCTTGTACCCAAAAACTAAAAAAAATAAAAAAAGTCTTCTTTTCTTTTGTGTGTGTGTGTGTGTGTGTGTGGTTCCCTTTTTGGTGGATAAAAGTTAAATTGTAATATTCTAATTGTTGGCATTTCAGGTTCCAGCGTCTGGTCTTGTGGGAAAGACCATTCTCCTGTATTGTTAAGCTCGTTGGTGCCCTCCATGCCATGCTTTTCTTCCAAAACTCATCAAGGCATATCACAAGATAATGGTAGTCAATAGTGCATTTGTGGGTATTTTTATTTCTAGCGACACAGAGCAGACTTCCTTTGGTGAGTTCTTTTTTGGGAATGCCCTGGCTGGCCCTTCCATATGGTGATGAAAGGAGGGCATTCTTGAGACCTTATTTTAAGGCCCTAGGCATCTCAACAGTAGTTGCTATTGGACCAACCGGCATGACTGTTACAATAGAGCTAGGGGTCTTTTATCGCTTTATGTTGCCGATGCTTATCCCTTCACAGAGGATCGTTTGGAGGAGGTCAAGGAACAATACAAGGAGATGGCTAAGGGATAGCTTGAAAACCGAAGCATAACCTTCATGAGCAGCATGAGCTTATGCTCATGCAGCGTTGGAATTTAACCTGTTATGGTGGTGAACGGGAGGGACATGTATGGTCTTATTGTTGTGAGGATTGCAGCTTTGATCTAGATCCAAGGTGTGCCATGGAAGAAGGCAAAGGAAATAAGGGTCATTCGAAGAAGGATCAAGCTCCACAAGAATGATGGGTCAGTGATGGAGAAGTCTATCACAGAGTGAGACTTTCTAACTTTAAAGCCTCAGGAACAAGGTGGTTTTCGATCTATCTTTAAATAAATACAGAATGGCCTCCATAGTTGTTCTCGGCAGTGATGTTAATTATTAATGAGAACCTTCGTAAATAATTTCTTCTTTTGGCACATTAGAGCAATTACTAACTGATAAAAGAAAATCTTGTTAAATTTTCGGCAGCATTTGAATGAATTGTACACATATTTGTGTTATTTAATTCTGCTATCAAAAGAAAATATCAAAAATCATGGAATCCTGAAAAACCCTTCCCTCCTACCCTCCCTCTCTCTCTCTCTCTCTCTCTCTCTCCCCTCCTTAGTTTCTTGCTCCCTTCTCCCTTCAAGTTCCCCTTCATTCCCCCACCCCCTTTTACGCCCACCAATGATGACTCAGAGAAAAAATTGTTAGATCATAAATCAAGACCACCCAATATCATGAATATCAATCCTGTGAATGAAAGTGTCTGAAAACTATACAATAACAACAATTTAAGCTATAATCCCAAAATTTGAAATTAACCGTCTGAGAGACAAATATAAGATAATTAAAAATTAAAATACAGTACAAAAAAAATACACACACATACACACACTCTATCCAAATAAACTTATAATATAAAAAGTGATGATTTAACTTACTCTAATTCATTTATATCCGAAATTATCTCTTCAATTAACGCCCTAACTGTCATATATTTACGAATACATTGCATCCAGATTTTTAACAGTTTATCTTGTCGTTTCACTAAATCTCTAATATTTAAGCTTTGTTCCTCTTAAACTAGTGTTTGGATTTTTGTTGCACATGTCAAAACCACCTTAAGCAATTCTCTTGCATTTTATTCACAATTGAGCTTACTTTCAATTTAGTACGTATCTCTGCATTTCTAATATTATCTTTTTTAGTTTTATCATACATCCATTTTAACATTCTCATCTTAACTATAGTCATTTTCTATTCTTCTTGTTGTTTAATGACCCAACATTCGGTATCATACAATAGTGCAAGTTTTACTGTCATTTTATAAAACTTCCCTTTCAAATGCAGTAGTATCATGCGATCGCAAAGAATTCCAAATATCCTTATCCATTTTATCCAATCCGCTTTGATTCTATGATTTACATTCTCATCTATATTATCGTCATTTTGAATAATGGATCTAAGACATCAAAAAGTTTACTTTTTGGTCCATCCTATTCTTCTAATTTCATCGTTTCTTCATTATTCTGATTATTACCACTAAACGTGTATTTTATATACTCAGTTTTTGATTGGGTCAATGTAAATCCTCTGTAGTATAATGTGTCCCTCCATAACTTCAATTTAGCATTAATACTTTTTAATTTTATTTACTAACACTATATCATCTACAAACCATATATCAATAAATAAATAAATAAATAAATCAACAAATTACGCTTCATATCATCATTGAAAAGCACAGGGAAGGGACCAAAGGGGAACTCGCCGGTACTCAAAGCGAAATTTTCCATGAGATTCATCATAATCCAAAGATTGACCTAGAGGCGCCGGAGCAAGAGAGAAGAGAGAAATGATAGAAAAGAGAATGAAGGAAGAAGGAAGAATAAAAGAAGAGAGAGAGAGAGAGGAACAAGGAAAAAAGGGCGACTTTTGGTTTAACATCATTGTTGAGGACAACAGTTTTCAGCACTAAGGGTTAAAAAAAAAAAAAAAAAAGAAATTCCGCTAGCATATCACATATGGGTCTGATCATGACCTTGGCACGAAATAATTTGAAACCAACTCCAAAAAGATGATTAATTATGCTTTTAACCTCATAATTAACATTTTGCCGTCAATTAGCTATCTTATCTAAAATTGATAACCATAGTCGAGCCAAATTACAAGTGCTTTAATTAAGGATACCCAGAAATGAGTTTTACCTTCTCATAATAAACACTTCAAACCAATCTCTCTCTCTATCAATGAAGGAGGAGCAAGCACAAATTTATGTTGCAACATTTTTCCTATTACCCATCTTCAATTCTCCCCACACACTTGTGTGTGACCATCAATGGTTAGTATTTACCTATTTCCTTGTCATAACATTTTTTTCAGATCTCTTTTGTAGTTCTCCTTTACAATAAAGAGTCCACAAACATATTTCAATTCCATCCACGTGTAATTTTTCAAAACTAGTTACCATTCCAACCCATATCGTTACGGAATGAGCATATGCAAGCAAAAACCACAGTTAAAGTCACTCACCACAAGCATTGCAACGATAGTGTTAGTAAACTTTGAGTGCCTGTGTTTCAACTTCGTAGTTTTGACGCACACCTAACATGGAACTTGGCTTGGGGAATTCTCATCCAGTGGCCAAACAAAAAAATAAAGGTGATGAAGTGGGAAGAATGCGGACCTGATCCAAAGGTTCAACCTTGAGCTCCATCTTCAAGGAATCGACCCAGTCCATTCTATTGGAGTTTGTATGATGAAAAGCTAAAACCTGATCATCCTTCACCAGTTGATTTCAGTTCAAGCTTCTAAAATGGGCTGCAGGGTATTGAAGCATGTCAATCATTTGTCTAGAACATTTACAAGAAAGAAAACACTGTAAAAATAAGAATATGTAGGGGAAGGAAACACTTGGAGAATTAACAAAATTGTTAAGAGTTAATTATATGTCCAATTCATGAACTTTACTCAAATTTCATAAATTATTCTCCACGGTTAGAAATGCTACCTTGTGATCCTCAAACTTATAATATCGTAACGTATTGGTCCTTCCGTTACTGACGGCGATAGGGTATCCATTAAGTGCTGACATGAAATGATGCGACAATCTAGGTGAACGGACGGATGCTTACGTGTCATTGCCAAGTTAGCACCTCAAAACACCACTCATTGCCACGTCAGCAACATGCTGACGTGGTAGTGCCACGTAACCAATCTGCTAAACGTGGCATTGCCAGGTTAGTGGGGGATTTTTTTACCGTCTCTCTCTCTCTCTCTCTCTCTCAGTCGAAAAACCAAATTCGAATGATCATCATCGATCTCTCTCTCTCTCTCCTCGTGTACTTGAATCAGGCAGAGTTTGAATTGGTGAAGAAATCAGTGAAGAAAATTTTTTCGCAGTAAATAAATAATAGTGGTGATTTTTTCGCCATGTGGGTTATCCCTTTTGGTGGTGCTATTGATTGGTTGGCAAGAGGTCCATAGTTTTCCTCTACAGCGCCACCATAGCACAACAAAGTTCAGACACCAAAGCGAGGTGAAAGGGAAGGAAGAAGGGAATGCAATATTTTCTGCAAATTTTCAGCAAAAATTGGGTCCAAATTTTCTGCAAATTTGGATAGCGGCGATGAAATCAGAACAGATGACTGATGAAAAATGGATCTGGGAGAAGAATCAAATTGGTGAGGTTGAGGTAGGAATTGAGGATGGCATTGTTGTTGCTGATGAAACATACCAGGAGACAATGAAATAGGTAAAACATTGCTAGTGGTAGGAGGAGAACCAAAAATTGGGGTTGCAGGAAGCAAACCCCCCTTAAGGATCAACAAACCCACCATTGAAATCAAAATCCATACCAACTCCTCCACTCTGCAATAATTTACTCAAACCCATTGATAGGTCTTCAACATCTCCCATTATCAACCTCAAAATAGACTGTTCTTGCCCGGGTGAAGAAACAGCAGCTGGCTCTGACAACACACTCTCCCAATCCTCCATTCCCATCCCGCATTTCCTAATACCCGCCGCCACCACCTCACCTCCGCCGCCACCACTGCCGCCGCCTCCTCCGACGATGTCTAAAGAGCTAGGAATTGGCTACAGCTCCAAACCCCAATCATCCCTTTTTATACCACCACCACCCTGACTTGACTCAACCACAGCAGCATTCGAGGAAATGTTTTCCTGCTGTGGTGTTGATGATGATGGTGGCCATTTTGTGGATGGGTTACCTGAAACTGCCGCCACGCAGATGGTCTCCGATGAACAACCACCACCACCGCTACCGCCACTGCCGCCCAAAGATAAAGACAGGGTTGAAGTAGATGTAGGAGGGCTTGGACTTCTTCTAGTATCCAGGACACATGCAGGTTCACTACTCACAATGGAAGCACTTTTTTTTGTGCTGCTGTACTTATCAGAAGAAGAACAAGAAGAAACAAGTACACCTTCATGCCCTAACACAACCCCCCCTTTTCAAACTCAAAGGGTAAGGGCATTCCCTTCATCTAAATCTCAACAAATCAAAGGGAAATTCAGAATTCCCCACAAACCCCAAATCACAAATTCCTCTGGTTTCTTTTCCTTCTTCCTTTCCTTTTTTTTTTTTAAAAAAAAAAAAAAAAAAAAAAAAAAAAAAAGACCCCAACAAGTAAAGAAGAGTTGAAAATGAGAAAGTAGACAAGATTAAATAGAAAAAATCAAGAGACCAATTTGAAAGAAGAGAGAGAAAGTGTTTTTTTTTCTAGTGAGAGAGAGACAAGATTTAGATGAAGACAGTGTTCTTTGTTCCGGTGAGAGAGAAAGGAGAGAAGATTGAGAAAGCAGGGGGGGAGGAGAGAGAGAACAAAGTGTTTTTTGAGAGTGAGGAGAGAAGAGAGAGAAAAGAGTGTTTTTCGAGAGTGAGGAGAGAAGAGAGAGAAAGGGAGAGGGAAGCAGAGATAGAGAAGAGTGAGAGAGAAAGGGGGAGGGGAGGAGAGAGAATTTTTTTTTTCCTCAGAGAGATGATGTGGCATTGCCACGTCAACATTTTGTTGATGTGACATTATAAGATGTCTTTTGGTGCTAACATGGCAATGACATGTTAGTATCTATATGTCTACTAGGCTGTCACGTCATTCCACGTCAGCATTTAACAGACACCTATCTCCGTTTGTGACGGAAGGATTAATATGTTACGGTTTTGAAATTTTGAGTACCATAAGATGCTTTTTAAACTGTAGGGATTAATTTGTAAAATTTAGGTAAAATTCAGGGACTAGACATGTAATTACCTCAAAATTGTTATCATATAGAAATATAATTCAATAGTCTAAGGAGACGCAAGAAGAGGTGTAAAACACTCCGGCAAAGAATGGAGGAGGTATACCTGCTTTAGGATCATAATAGAATCCACCAATGGAGCCATCACTACAAGAAAAGCAAACATAGAAAAAACCAGCCACGGTTAACCCACAATCCGTCCCCACATTCACAAAGTACTACTCTTTCCACCTCTGCACATTAAATCAGTAAGAATTCATCAGCAATAACATAAGTAAGCATATGAAGAGGTTTTTCACTTGTTAACCAAAAGATTTGAGCCCCAATTACCATGAATATGTAGTGATAGCTACTCAAATCCAATGATTTACCGCCATCGATCTCAACTTGGCCATGCAAGAAGAAATTTAATCAACAGAATGCACAATACCCTGCATAGAGAAGAGGTCAATAATCTTACCAAGAGGGGTGAGAAAGATGGGAATTTGGTCCAATGCCTTATGTCATCCTCAGGCCTGTAAAATATTTCCCAAAAATAAGAAATGAGAATATACTTGTGACAAGTATAAACTTTGAAAGGCATACAAACAGAAAATCACCCATTTCTATGAATGTGTACACCAGCTGCTTAATGCCAAATAACTCATTCTGAAAGATTGCAAAGTTCTGCATTGTCAAGAAGAGGATAACACATAGTTGCTTGCCATTTTCCTGTGTAGAAGGTATAATTCTTGGTATCAACAATCTTCCCTTCCCAAAAGGTCACTACCTGAAATAGAGCACCATAAAATGGAGGGGTTGGCAGAATCGCCGACAGAAAAAAAAGGGACTGTTTTCTCATTCATTGGAGATATAGATCTATGTTATCAGCAGGTAGTAATCTCATTCTTTGACAGCTATATGTTTTGCTTAAAAAATCCATACTAAGATGAACTCTGCATCATGAACCTCAGGCCCAACTTAGATTACCAAAGAAAGTTTCTTACTGGTGTGTCTGCCATAGGAACATAAAGTGCTTCCATAGTGCCACATAGATACACATGGTCAAGATCGCAACCCTGTATACGTACGATAATTCTCCATGCTTCATCTTTGTGCAGGCTAGAAACATTTTAAGCTCCAGAAGAAGCCTGTAAAGACCATCAAACCATGAGAGTCTAGAAATTGAACATGCTTCAATTGAAAATACAAAGCATACAGGAGAAAGCCTCACACTTCTTTTCTCTTTTTAACACAAATAAGGGTTGTGTAATCTAAAATTAGAGGATTATTTGGGCACAAAAAATTCCAAAGGAATCCCTTCTTATTCAGTTAATTAAGAAAAAGATATATGTCCAAAAAGGAAAAGATCTAAATAGATATATATTAGCAGCACTGGTCCATGTACCTCATTGTCTGCAACATAACATATGTAACACATGGATAACAAACAGTACATACCATAATATATTCAATCATAGGCGTAACACTATCATTTGATGCTTGTATATGCTCACTTTCACTTCTACAAATACCCATTCAGTGCATTTCTAACAGTGCTCAATAACTAGAATTACAGATATTAAATACCACGTTCATCGATTGAACAACATTGTACAATATGCACACGCATTGCATAAAACAACTCCAGATTTTCATGTAGAAGTCCAAATACTAACCTTAAAATAACTGAAGTCAAATACTACTCAAAGTTCAAGTAGCAACAACTCAAACAGATCAAAACCCACAAAGTTAATCAAGACAAAGAGTCCAAATATTAAAAAGAAAAAAAAAAAAGAATCTTCAATTGCAGAACCATTTACAAGAGGGAAAAGGAAATTCAGTTTTAGGATTAATCTACAAAGGACAAAAGTTACGCGCTACGATCATCGATTGCAAATACAGGTCAGTTTAGATGTAGAGAGAGAGATTTGGGCAACATAATAAGAAAATCAATTCAAAAAAAAAAAAAAAAAAACATTTATGAAATTGGCCGAAAACCCTAATTGGAATGATGAGAATAACAGAGACCTGGGAAGGCGTGGACCTTTCCACCACTCGCACCGACATTTTTCCCTACCGGAAAAATGAACCCTTGACCCAGAGAATTGAGAGAGGATCTGTCAAAGAGAAGCTCGGATCCAATAGGCCGACCCGCTAACAGTTGTAAGCCCGTCTGCGGGTATAGAAGGCCCGCATTCGACCTGGGCTGGACGTGCCCATCAGACTCTTTATTAAGCTCAGATTAAACTCGAAATCTCCTTGGTTTTCCGATCGGTATACAGACTTTTTTTCTGATTAATCCGAATTGATCTATTATCTGGTCTTTTTTGAAGAGAAGTCTTCCAATGTGATTTTTTTCATACCCATAGAGAATAAAATTCACGACCATGATTAAGAAAAATCAACTCTCTTTTAGCTGAAGATGAAGATGAAGAACTTGATATCCCTATCTATTTGATGTTCAGGTTTACATCTAATATGTTTGCTTTCTCTATTATGCATACGATATTGAATTTTCTTGTTCGCTTTCCCCATTATCTTTAACCCATTTCGTCCGGGAGGAGGAGAACCGAGTTTGCTAATGTTAATCGAGAAATTTTAAATAATTTCTATAAACAAAAATTTAAACTTAGGGTTGGAAGTCCATATCAAAAATGGCCACTTGGGCCCATTTGGGCCGATGCTTCGGCCTTCCTTAAAGTTGAGTGCACTTGCTATTCTATTGGCTTTGAAAATAACTTTAAAATAGGTTTACCCCAAATTTAAAATTTATGTTCAAATTAAAAGTCAACCTAATTTTTATAAGTATTGGAAAAGTCTACCCTAAATTATTGGACTTAGCTGTGTACAAATTATACGGCAGAATCTGTCCATAACCTCCAAAGAGGAGGATATCTCAAATCAAAGAAGATGGAGAGAGGGCACAAGATTATTAGATAATGATAGCTGCGAAGACATTACATTACGTGCCCTGAACATGCATTACGAGCTGCATCAGCTCTTTCCACGTTTTTTGTTTTTCTTCTAAATTTGGGGCCTACTTTGTTTTCTTCTGGCACTTCAGACATCAGTCCACTTCACTCACCCAGATGCGTCTTTGAGGACCACAGCACTGAGAGAGAAAGGACACAAGTGTCTTGCCGTGTCAATCAGGAAATGCAAGGGATGATGAAAGATGTGGCAAGATTTGAATTGATTGCCTGGAAAATTATAGAGAGAAGGATCTCAAGGTATCCTATTGCAGCTGTAACAAGAAAGTTAATGATGTCGTGGGTCTCGTTTGTATTATCGTATGTTCTTTTCCTAGCCCACAATCACTTCATAAAGGGTTTTATTAACGTTATGCTTTGTCACAATAATTATGGCTAAAAATGTGTTTTGTTTTAGCTACTTTAGTCTCGAAGATGATAAATGAACGCCTATTATCGTAATTTTCTGTTGGTTCTATTTTTTCAAAAAAAAAAAAATAATTGCTTTTTCTTTATTTGATCGATTAGAAACAATTTTGAGGAGTGATATTTTCCGACATGAAATGCTTAAATACAACCCAAACAAGTACTATAATATGTCGATGCTAACCTTTTCCAGGTGGTTGGAATCGGCGGAGCCTTTTGAAATTGGAGAATGTCCAAGGAGCCATATTACTTTTAAGGCTATAAAACAATGAAGCAGTATTCAATGCTGTTGTAAAATAAAAAGTATATGAGATTTGAGATACAGCTTTTTCATGGGCATTTGAAAAGAAAAAAATGAAATAAAATTATGGAACCATTAATCAAACCTTAAGACCATAATGACAACATTCATAACTAATGACCCAAAAAATCATAACACGACCCAAGAAAGATTAAAATAATTTGAATGTGCCGCTTAAAGTCAGATGAAGAGGGTGGCAAAAATCGACTCCCATACCAAGTTTACAAGCATTGCCAAGCATTAAAAAAACTAAAACTAAAAAAAAAAAAAGGGAATAACAAAAGTCTGGAGAAAATTCAGATTCCATTTGTCATAATCGAAGCAAACATGGACATTTGTTAATTAATATAACATACCACAAGTAGGGGAAGCCTTTGTAAGGATTTTGCAAAGAAAAAATTTTTTTTTCTCTTTATTAATATAAAATATTATATCTTTTTCCCTTGATTTTTATTATTTATACCAACACTCAAACAACTCTAAAATTTATACTCTCGAGACTTATTTTAAAATACATTAAAAAAATAATAATTATTGGATTTAGCTGAATAAAATCATACAGCAGAATCTGTCCACGAGCTCTAAAGCGGAGGATATCTCAAATCTAAGAAGATGGAGAGACGACAAAAGATTATGAGATAATGATAGCTGAGAAGACATTACTTTATGTGTCCTGAACATGCATCACTTTTTGCATTGGCTCTGTCCACATTTTTTGCTTTTTTCCTAAATTTGGGGCCTACTATGTTTTCTTCTGGCACATCAGACTTCAGTCCACTTCACTCACCAAGATGCATCCTTGAGGACCATGGCACAGAGAGAGAAAGGACACAAGTGTCTTGCAGCGTCAATCAGGAAATGCAAGGGATGTTGAAAGATATGGCAAGAATAGAATTGATTGCTTGGAATTATAGAGAAAGAAGGATCTCTCAACAACCAATTTTAGCAGTAACAGGAAAGAAGGGTTGAGCTAATGAGTTCTTTGTCGCTGGTCTCGTTTGTATCATCGTGTGTTCTTTTCCTAGCTCACAATAACTTCATGAAGGGTTTTATTAACGTTGTGTTTTGTCACACTAATTATGACTAAAAAAGTGTTTTTTTTTAGCTACTTAGTCTTGAATATGATAAAGAAAAGCCTGTTATCTTAATTTTCTATTGATTCTCTTTATTTTCGAGTAGAGACGATTTTGAGGAGTGATATTTTCCGACATAAAATGCTAAAATACAACCCAACCAAGTACCATAATAAGTCGATACTAAGCTTTTCCACGTTGAATTGGTGGTTGGAATCGGTGAAGCCTTTAGAAATCGGAGAATGTCCAAGGAGCCATAATACTTTTAAGGCTATAAAACTATGAAGCACTATTCGGTGCTGTAGATGAGATTTGAGATATAGGATTTTCATGATATTTGAAAAGAAAAAAAAAATGAAATAAAATTTTGGAACAATCTATCAAATCTTAAGCCCATAATGACAACATTCGTAACAAATGACTCAAAAACCATAATAGGACCCAAGGAAGATTAAAATTAGCATATTTCAACAGAATATTAAGACACGCTTAATACAAAACTTAGCAAAAGAAAAAGAAAAAAACAGCTAAATACAAGTACATAATATTCTGGGTCACAGGAAGAACATTGGGAGAAAATTAGTCTTAGCATAAATAACCTAGCAATGAGACTATTCGTGCAAATCCAATATTATTAGGTAAGGCCCCAAAGGAAAATTAGCGGCCTCCCGAGAGAAGCATGTCTAGAACTGTAGAAGACTGAGTGAGCTTGCTATCTGAATTGGAAGAGGAAGGATGTAGCATTTTGATGTCCTCAATACCTTGTCCTAACATTAGGGTCTTAAAAGAAAGACGAAGAGATGACATATCTGGCAAAGGAGCCTCTCTTTCCAATATCTGCACCACTTGGCGCATACTTGGCCTAATAGTGGGCTCGATGTGAGAGCATAACAAGCCAAGTTTGAGCACCAAATCTACATCCTCTGCAACATGCTTACTAGAACCCAATCTTGGATCAGCTGCCTTGAGAATTTGACCTTTCCGCCAACAAGCAAAAACCCATTCAACCAAGGTAATCTCTTCATTGTCCGCATTCACTTCTATAGGCCTTCTTCCACATGCAACCTCCAGCAAAAATGCACCAAATGAAAACACGTCAGAGCTCGGCGTAGCTTTGGCTGCTCTGAATTGCTCCGGAGCAAGATACCCCCGTGTTCCAACCACATGGGTAGTTTGAGGATCGGTTCCATGATCATACAATCTAGCAAGTCCGAAATCTCCTAACCTGCCATTGAATTCAGCGTCCAACAACACATTGCTGGCCTTGATGTCTCGATGAATCACGACTTGTTCCCATCCTTCATGTAGATAAAACAGGCCTAATGCCACGCCTTTTATGACCTGAAACCTCTGATTCCAATCCAGAGTCACCTTAGGCTGGCCATGGATGTACCTGTCTAGACTTCCGTTAGGCATGTAATCGTATACCAAAAGTAACTCTCCTTTTTTCCTGCAATAGCCTAAGAGTGACACCAAGTTACGGTGACGTAGCCTCCCCATACTGACGATTTCTGCCACGAATTCCTTCGTCCCTTGTCTTGATTCATGCGACACTCTTTTCACTGCTATTTCGATTTTGGAATTGGGTAATGTGCCTCTGTAGACTCTGCCAAAGCCTCCAATTCCCAATAGCTCCTTGTCTTTAAATCCTTTGGTGGCAACATAGAGGTCTTTGAACTTAAATCTCTGAGGCCCATATTCTCTTTCCCAATCTTCAACCACTTCTACAAACTTCATCTTTCTTCTTATCAAAAATGCCAAACTGGTAAACATTAACACAAACACAGCAACAGAGATCACTGGTAAAACAATTGTTAAAACCATGGATCTCTTTTTGGGTCCAATGTGAGGAAGCCTAGGAAGTTGAGAAATGTTTAGTTCTTGTGCTTGACCACTTATGCTAAAACTCCATCCCAACACATAGTGATGAGATGCTAGCACCGAACCAGTGGCTGCTGAAAAACCAACATACATAAACTCATCTAGAATTGGAGAAAGATCGCGGGCCAATGACAAGAGAGGAATTTTAGGTTTGGCTACCTTAATTGGAGCTAATGTAACATGAATTTTCTGATTCGAACCATCATATTCTAACCAAATTTGCATTGCTTTGCCACTAAAAAGGCTCAAATTCCTGAACGCACTATTGTTGTTGTCATCATAGTAACCGGCTAAAGAAGTGACATCAGATAATATACTATTAATATCAATCCCAACATGGTTGCCATTGGCATCATTGAACACAGGGACGTAGTGGGTGTCGATCTCAATTGCGAAGATATGATTGGTTGATTTCCCATCATTCTTCGGATTGAACACGCCTAAGTACTCATCTGCACTACCTCCTCGAAGTCCTAAGTTTGGCGCAATGACAAAGGCCATTCCGTGACCCTTTAGGGCGGGCACATCAGAAAGAATGGCAAAGACGAAACTAGTAGAGAAGGACAAGGCTGTGCCATTTGAGGAGTTCTTGAAATTGATCCTGGTAGGATGGAAAGCATGACCGACACAAATTTGGGTGTTGTTGGTGAGCTCTAAGAGTCCGCTGGGAGTGATGTTGGCTACGCCATCGAGACTCAGATTAGCTGACCTGAAGCCATTGTAGGTGAAATTGAGTTCTGCAGAGGATTCCAAGTTGCTTACAAGGAACAACGTGAGCATAACCTTAGACAACATGTTTCTGTAGGCTATTGACATAGCAGCTCTATCTATTTTCCGTCCTCGCCTTTCTATCGTATGGTTATGTTTGTTTTAAGGTAGGTATTGTTGCAGTGCAACCCCTTTTCAGGTGGAATTTATTGTGGGCTGAGTTTTAGGTGTGGGCAATTATATGTCGAGGCCTATAACCTTAAGCTTGTCAAAATGAATCATAAATTAGCGAAGGCCTACCACTTCATGCTTACTAATTGACAAAATCTCTTTAGACATGGTAATGCCATACCAAAGGGTTGAATGCAAATTGTTTGCTTCTTTGTCATTACCAGCCCGGCATTTGCTTGCTTTATTCGGATAATTTAATCTTATTTTGATTTTTGTTATTGCGATTAGGTAATTTTTAACTTTTCCATTTATCATAAGCATTTTTAGAAAAATATGAAAAAGGAGGCAAATGCTTTTCTTAGTTCTAGTAAAGTCTCTGGCTAATTTCATAGTCACGAAAAGAATAATCTCAAATAAACTGTTAGATTTATTTGATGCACAAAACAGCATAAGCAATTTTCAAAAAATCAAAAAGACAAATCATGGATAAATATCTCGATATGTTGGATCTTTAAAAATTCAATCGAGTAAACTGTGAACCATAAAATATCTCGAACAAATATGCGGTTGAGATGGTGATCATGTAATACTATGAACCACCACCATAATACCACAACGACTCAATCCTAAATCCGATAAATCAAGTGAAAGAAGAAATTTTCAGATTCTCACTCTAGAATTTTTTATTTTCTCTCTTAGATTGCCTCTCACACAACCTCTCGGTGTTTCAATGTGTGTGTACAGAACTCAATCTTTCATTCTCACACTAATTCCCACAAATTAACTCACCTTGGAGTGGTTGTACAATTGGAGAGAGAAGTGGGGTTATGGGGAAGTTAAATTAGGATCATGGGTTAACTTCCCATTTATTTCAATTTAAGTTATATTTACATATTGTAAAATGTCCTTACATGAGAATATTTATGAATATCTTCTATTTATACATGAAAACATTTTATATCCATCATAAGATCACAATTCATGCGATCTTATACATCACTCTACTGGACTTTCATATAGGATTGGATGCCGTACGACTGACGAATATACTTACAAACAAAGATTTCTCGATACACTTGTTAGAATGATCGAGAGGTCACCATTAGCACAAAAGGAACTCATTGTACGCCAAATCCAATGCAACTACATCCATTGAGCCGCTTTTCTCATCGAAAGTAATCCCCAATTATTGCTCGACTGTGTATCCACTATTATGTTTACATCTTAATATGGACAAACATAATATGCTAACCGGTGAATATAACACAATGATGTAATGTTGATTGATCTTTCTTTTCCTAAACTCGAATCTATCAGTTTCAATTCAGTTACTTTTTTAGACATGTCTCTTAAATCTCAATTTATCTTTCGGAGTATAGGTAAACAGACTAAAATAACAAATATCGAACCAAAACTTTTAGAAATAGCCAAAAGTAGTAAAGGTATAAGAGATCCTACCCAATAGATTTCGCATCTCACATAGTAGGAAGGAGAATTAAGATTAGATCATTGTCTCATGTAATATAGCTCTCACTATTTCTTGTCATCTTATCACACGCGGTATAAAACACGTGTCACAGTATTATTCTTTCATTTCTCAAAAGGGCATATGTCAGACTTCTCTAACACTGTATACGTATGAAACTCAATCTACACCTAAGACTTTATCCAGAAATCTCAGAGAGAGTACCTCAGAGATAATATCACAAATCACAGGTGATATCTGAGATCTTAAATCTGAATACTTACAAATAATATGGATGTGGGTATGTCTATGTCGATCATATCGCATATGATTTCATCCAAAACACGTATCAAGACGACTTATATTCTAGTAGGATCACTCTCAAAATCTCTTACAATTAGAAACCATCTCATCTCCACTCACTCAGAGTTAGAGGTGGTCACTCGTGTTAGAAAATCGATCATGTCTGCTTAACATATCTTTTGTCACAACACATCACAAAATATATGACAATTAAACAAGTGCAATAAATAAGTAACTAAATAATGCACATATGTTATATAAATATAAAATAATAAGTATCATCGGTACATAGTAAAAAATGTCAAAATACACGTAAATCCAATGATTCCGTATGTCTCACAAAAAAATCTCTCGCAATTGGTTTGGTTAAAAGATCAGTCACCACACTATGTAGTGGTGAACTTAATTGTCACTTCACCATTTTTTGTGATGTCTTTCATAAAATGGTATTAGATATCAATATGTTTGGTCCTACAGTGATATTTAGGGTCTCAGGTGTAGACAATGACGGCCTGATTATCATAATAAATCATTACTAATCTCTCACTATCTACCATAACCCCTAAATCATTTGGAAATTTTCGAAACCAAACACTCTCCTAAACTACCGTTGAGCATATCACAAGCTCAGCCTCTATCATGGATAGAGATATATAGGTTTGCTTCTTATTGCTCCACAAGACATCAAAAACCTGATATCGATTTGCGTCCATCCAGATCGCCACCCTAGTCAACGTCTGAATATCCAATGAGACATAAATTATCTCATCTAAAACACAAGGAAAGGTCTACAGTTCTCTCAAAATATCTCAAAATTCTTTTCACTGCTCTTTAGTGATCTCTTCTAGAATTTGATTGATACCTACTCACCAAACTGACTGCAAAACAAACGTCTGATCATATATACAATATTGCGTACATTAGACTGTTTACTGTACTGGAATAAGAGATTTTACCAATTTCCCTTATCTTTCCTTGAGTTTTAAGGTACATGTTAAGATTTAGGCCTTTACTTTTAGCTACAGGAGTATCTATGGAGTTGCAATCGCTTATCCCGAAGCACTCAAGAACATCTCTGATGTAGGATTCTTATAAAAGAGCCAACACCAGTTTCAAACAATCTCTCTGAATCTTAACTCCGAGAAAAATTTGAGACTTACCCAAGTCCTTCATATCAAAACTCAACGATAACCACGTTATGATGGTCATCAAATACTCTTTGTTGTTTTCAATCAACAGAATGTCATCCACATATAAGGACATGATCATAAAGGAGTCAGAAAAGCGTATAAGATACATGCAATAATCCTCCTCGATCATCACTAAGTCGTAAGATATCACATTCTCATGAAATCTCAAGTACCACTGCCTAGATGGATGTTTAAGGTCGTATATCGACTTCCGAAGTCGACGTACCTTATCTTCCTAATCTACAGGAATAAAGCTGGATGACTGTTTCATGTAGATCTTCTCATCCAAACTTTCACTCGAGAAGGCAGTCTTAACGTCCATCTAATATAACTCCAAATCCATATCCGTAACAATCATTAAAAGTAAACGGATTGAGATAATCTCGCCCTTAGTCTAAGTGTAACCCTTGGTTACCAAACATGACCTTATATCTCTCCACCGATTCGTCAAACTTTCTCTCGATCTTGAGAACTTATTTGCTTTCAATGACCTTTTTACCTTCAGGCAAATCAACTAGGCCCCAGACCCTATTGATTCTCATTAAATCCATCTCTTTATCCGTGATCTTCAACCAACGGTTCATCACAGAACCCGCAAGAGTCTTCTGGACTATTTTGGGTTTCTCATCATCCTCAGAACTCACAATAAGGTATTCACTTTTAATCAGGAAATGACATTTAAGTACATGTCCATGAATGCTCCTACGAAGAGAAGGGAACCTCTTTCTCTTTACCTCTAAATGGATTGCTTCCACTAAAACCAAGATCCGTAACAAGTTCTTAGGTCCCACCGCTAGGATCAGCTGAGCTATTAGTCTCATCCATCTCATAAAAAGTCAAGTCCTGATCAATTTCACCTTTCTAAGGAAAATCATCATCAAGAAACACGGCAACACGAGACTCAATCTCAATAACAGTGTCGTCCTTATACTCACCTAAGAACACATTCCACTTGGAGTGTTCTAAGTATCACATAGAGATACACATCTTTTCTTGTAGGCCTTACTTATCGTGTGAGTGTAAGAAATCATGAATATACACGACACAACCCTATGGATTCAAGTGGCTAAGGTCAAACTGTCTCCCTGTCCAAAACTTATATGAGGTACTGACGACGGACTTTGATGAAATACGATTGAGGACGTAAACTGTAGTTAATAATGTATCTCCACAATAGGAGATAGGCAAATTGGTTTGTGCCATTATAGACCTCACAATCTCTAGCAAAATTCTATTACTCCTCTCAGTTACTCCACTCCACTGAGAAGTAGTATGAATAGTCAGTTATCTCGTAATGCTCTTCTTGAAACAGAGCTCTTTAAGTTGTTCAGACAAATATTCGCGTCTTCAATTGGTTTTGAGAATCCTTATTCTTAAGTCTAACTGATTCTTAATCTCGTTAATAAATCACTTGAAACATTCCAATATTTTAAACTTGTGCGAGATCAGATAGACATAACTAAAACGCATGTAATCGTCTATGAAAATAATAAAATACACAACTCTATTTCGAACTCTCATTTACATACGCCACAGACATTGAAGTGGATCAATTGCAATAGAGTTCCAGCTCTCATTGACTTACCAAATGGTTTTCTTGTAATTTTGTCGGTTAGGCAAAATTCATATACGGTTAACTCGACCCTAGTTAGCAGGCCCAACGGATCACTCACTACTAATTGTGCATCCTCTCTCGTCTTAGGAGGATAATAAGAAACACCATTATACAAAATATCCAATATATGTAATTCATCAAAGACAAAATCAGAACAAATAAAGAACTGTCATAATGAATATAAACTAATGAGTTTCCAAATGATAAAACATATTCTGGGCATTCTAAACAAAGTATGAAGATCAAGTTCCATTGTATATCTGAAGTATAAATCCTCCTAGCATGAAGACTCACTCGGTAGAGCTCTACGTACGCGTTCCTATCTCGAGTTACATGGTTAGTGGCTCCTGAGTCTACAATCCACAAAGATGAGGACTCAGTAAGCATCACAGCAAATGAGATAAAACTCAAACCACATAAAGAAGGACATACATTCCGTTCGTCACACTCACGAGCGAAATGACCAAATCTACTACAGATATAGCACTTCATCTTAGACTTATCCAGCTCATTCTTCCTGCGCTTTAGTACTATGTTATTGGATTTCTCATATGGTTTCTTCTTGCCTAGATCTCAGGTCTTCTTCTATTTTACATTTGGAGCCTCAAGAGCCTTTGCTCGACTCCTATGCATAAGCATGACTCAAGTGCGGCTTACTCGCATCCAGACGTTTCTCCTCAAGTTTACAATGCCTACTCACATCAGTGAAAGTACGAATACTCTCATCGTGCGTGAGGTGGTTTTCATGGTTTCCCATGAATCAAATAAAGACTGGATCACATTTAGTACATGAAGCTCATCTGATAATGGCTCTCCCATATCCATCAAAGAAACGATCATACTCGATATATGTACGAGATACCATTTCATGCTATAATCCTGCTTTTTCTTATAGGTAATAAACTTATAAGTCATCATTCTCAACTTAGGAGTTGATCGGGAGCCAAAATACTCTTTAAGAGTATATCAGACCGATATCGTAATAGCATACTGCTCATAGACCGAGATCACGTCATCGTGCATGCAGTTCGGAAGGATTGGCCTAACCTGGCGATCCTACCTCTTTCATGCATGAAACATCTCCTAATCATGTCTCTCCTGAGGTGTGGTCCCCTTTCCGGGTTCAATCATTTCGTGCCTCAGAATCTCAGAATGATTCTGCTCGTTGAGGATAAATTGAATCTCCCGGTAGCAAATATCGAAATCATCACTGTTCAGTTTATCCCCCTTACAAAGATCCAATACGACAGTTTTTAAAATAGTTATAGAGATATTAGTGACTCATTGATATTTATTCTCATATTTTGTGCACTTTACAAATCAACAAGTTCTTAATGGCTCAAGTACAGACTTCAAAATGAGTGTATGAGTCAATGGATATTATACACCACAATTCATAATCGTATCTTACCATTCAGATTTGGATTCGACACACAAAAATAAAATTGGGAGTCTCAACTCAACCAATTAGTCACCCACGACGCCAAAGCCATATAAATTTCATAAAATATTTGAATTGGATAAAATTTCTGAAAAAGAAAACATTTAAATAGAATATCTGAGAAAAACTTACCACTTTAGCAGGGCAAGGCCTGGTGGTGAAGCTTGCATTAATTCATAGGCAAGCATAGGCTCAATTCCCAAGCATTACACTTTTTCAGATTTTCCTATATTTTGGGCTTCAACATCCGGACCGGATCTAGTCCTGGATACGGGTCGGACAACCCGGAATGTATCCAACTCTGTTCACGCACCTCATCGTGGGTGTACTGCACGTGCCCGCGGATTGGGCCGATTCTTCCCCGCTCAACGGGTCTAATCAGAAATTGCTTTGGCTTATTTTTAGGGATGATAATATCTGATCCGATGATAATATCTGATCCGATTCGATGGATATCTTAAAAATCCGATCTAATGGATCAAATTTTTTTCCTCAAAAATCGGGTTAGTGCCGGGTTAGGGTTGGGTTATAATATTAATGTAGTCGGATGGATTCGGTTTCGGATTTATGTTATAAATAATTCGATCCGATAATAATTTAAAATAAAATTTTATTTTAATATAATATTATTAAATAAAATAAAAATATTTTTATAGTTTGTTATAATTTATAAATTTTATTTTTATTATTAAAAAAATATTATTAAATTAAAAATGTATTAGATTATAGTTTAGATCGGGTATGAGTTGGGTATAAATCGGTTTAAGATCAGATCGGTTTTTTTAAAATATGTAATAGATCGGGTCGAATCGGATTTTTTGAAAAATTCGTAGGATCAGATATGATTTTATATTTTTTAACCCGAATCGGGTTAGAGTCGGATATAGATATTATAGTTAACATTTAAAGTCGAATATGGTATTAATATGATCCGAACCATAATCGATCTATTGTTATCCTTACCAACAAATGTCAGGCACTGTTTACTATTTACTTTTCAGTTGGGTACCTTTTTTTTTGGGTTTTTTTCCTTTCTTTTGGTTTTTTTTCCCTTTCTTTTTCTTTTCTAGTTTTTTGGTCAATCGGGTGCCTTTATTTTGAGTTTTTTTTTTCCTTTTTTCCCGTTTTTTCTTTTTTTTTTTTTATGTTTTTCCTCTTTTGGTTTCTTTTACTGTTCAATTTTCACTGTTTAGCTGAGTGCCTTTTATTGGGTTTTTCACTGGTTTTTAATTATTTTTCTTTTTTTGGGTTTTTTTTTTTCCTTTTTTGTGTGACCATTTTTTTCTTAAATGTTATTGTTGACAGAAAATTTCTAGCACCCTTAATAGTTATCCCTTTATTTTTAGGTTATAATTTTTTTTTTCATTTGAGTCATTCCTCTTTTTTATTTTAGATCTTTTTTTTTTCTTTCCACCTAGCACTTAAAAGGGGTTTGGGTGTGGTCGTCCAAGCATGTGACCACACCCCTCACATGATATTTTCTTTTCTTTTTTTTTTTTTGTATCCAGTTCCTTTTTGGTTTTCGACCAAGTGCTTCCCTTTTTTTTCGATCTTTTTTTTTTTTCCATTTGGATCCTTATTCCCTTTAATTTTTGCTTGGTTTTGTTTTAGGGATCTCAGTTTTTTTCTTCTATATCTATATATCTAAGTTTAAATTAAAAACAATTTGGATGTGATCGTCCGAGCACATGACCACATGTCATCACGTGATCTTTTTTTTTTTTTTTTTTGTTATAAGACAAATCATTGAGCACATTATTATCGTCATCGATCTTGACCACCACACCTCACGGGACCCTTTTTTTTCCTTTTTTTTTTTTAGGACAAATCATTGAGCTCATTAATCTTTTGTAAATTATTTAAATGTTTTTATCTCTCGCCCTCTTACTCCACATCCCCATCTCTATCTCTCTCTTCACCTCCCACTTCCCACTCACTCCCCCTCTCTTTCTCCCTATCTCACCGTCAACATTTTTAAATATTATGCAAATGTTAATGTAATGTAAAATTTTTTCATTTAAATTTAATATATTTAATATTAAATAAATTTTAAAATGTTTAGATTAGGTTTTTATTTTTTTTATATTTATACAATTTTAAATTAAGTGATGATATTTGTTAGTTTAGTTGAATTAAATTATTAAATAATGTAGCTTTAACTTAGTATTTAGTATTTAATATTTGTTTTTTTTTTTTTTAGTTTCTATGAATATTTGCTTTGCTTTTTCTTGTTGTGTTTAAACTTGGTATCAGTTCAGGTTCAAAAAAAGAAAAAAAATTATGATGGAGGAATTTTACCAGATTATTTCTTCTCCTATTTATTGTTAATTATTAATTACTCATTTGTTATTCTACCTCTTACTCATTGTTATTTTTCCTCAAAACATGTTATGGGTCTCGAATTTATATTCTTGTTATTTTTCCTCTTACAAAATTCTTCCTTTGAAAATTTTGTGTTCTTGGGTCGACCCAAGCATATATTGTGTACATATCGTCGGTTAATCAATCTTTAGTTCTTGGGTCGACCTACCATCGATCAATACATAATTATGAATTGACATATAAATTAGAATAAATAAAATAACTAATATGCACATAGAGAGTATCAATCTTTTCAATTCTTTCATAATCCAAATACTCCTAATTCATAATTGTCTTTCACTTCTTTCATCAATCTCTGGACTGATTCATAATTATGAATTGTTATCAAATTGGTTGACCCTAGGAGGCATCTGGATTGATACCCAAACATATTTCGTGCACATATTGTGGATCGACACAATGGGTCGACCAATCTTTGGTCCTTGTGTCGTCCCACCATCGATCTATGTATAATTATGCACAATATATATCAATTTGGGTCAATTGATGAATTATGAAATAGTCGTTATTTTTCTAACAAATTCCAATTGTTAATTTAATTCTCTATAAATTCAAAATTCAAAATATTTCATAATAATAACAACTTTTCAATTATTATTTTTACACTTATTTCTAATTGATACATAAACTCAATATTTTATACAAAATTCAAACTCCACGCCACAAATCGTCATCCCTTATTTCTATACTTTTTTACTCCAGTTATTATGCCTTTTCTATCTTCATTGTCTTTTTTGGAACTTCAGTGGTTATCTTTTCTTTTTTTTTTCCTCTTGTCGCTAATGAAAAAAGTACAATTCATATTTTGTAGGCATTTTATGCTAAATTTAAGTATAAATAATAATAATAAAAAGCTAATAGATGTGAATTTGACCAAAATGTGACCCTTCTTTAAGTCAAAAGACATCCTATTTTCATCTGCCTCTTTGAGACTTTGCATCTAAACACATTTAGATAATGTGAGTTTTAAAAATACGATTGATTGTTTCAAAATTTAAAAATTCCTAAATTTTGTTAAAAGAAAATTTAAAATTGTCAAAATAACTTATTACAATCAATATAATTAAAATCTTAATATTTTGAATTATGATATCTAAATTTAATAATTGCATTTTAACTGTTTGTTTTCAGGACACATATTACGTAATATGTGGTGTGTCCGCCTGTTAGTTGTTGTAAAAATGAAAGAATATTATTAATTAATTTTGTCGTCGTCGTATGAGTATCGACTACTTTATTGCTGAAAAAGCGAAAGATTATTACTAATTAATTCTCATCTACATTGGATTTGATGACTTTTCTTCTCAAAATATTCTACTTTACTTTATTGCTGCGAAAACGAAAGAACATTCCTAATTAATTCACACCCAAATTTGATTAGGTAGGTGATGACTTTTCTTCCAAAAAAAAAAAACTCCTTGGATATGGGCCTCCAGAAGTCTTATGGGCCCGTCGTGGTTGACTCGGGATTATTGAACATGGTTATTGGGCCAACTGACAGATTGATAGGCTTAAACAGGCTTTGTGCTCTAGTGGTCTTGTAACCTGTTAGACGTAGTAAAGTTGTATAGTTGGGCTGATAGAAAATGCCCAACTCAACACTTGCGAGCCAGGGTCCGCCCGTAATCAGCCTCCCTGCCGATCCAGATGTATTGAGGACTGATGTTCTTCCCCACTTTTATTTTGTTTCTTATTCTTCTTTATACAATTAATAATTTTAAAAAACCCCAGTAACATTACTGCAGATTTTTACCTTATTGGTGTTGTAAATGTCTACCACGTCACTTTTCATGGGCCGTAAAGTTGTGCCAAATAATGTTCTTCTCCGGTAGAAGCAACTTGCCCATGTCCATATCTTGATGTAAAGTTACTTATGGAAGATTAAAATTCGCATAATTCAGCAGAATATTCTTCGAGAAAGAAGAACCAAATCACATAATCAAGACACGCTTAATACAAGCTTAGCAAAAAGAGAAAAGAAAAAGGAAAAAGAAATAAAAAACAGCTGAATACAAGTATATAATATTCTAGGTCACAGGAAGAACATCGGGAAAAAAATTAGACTTGAGACTGTTCGTGCAAATCTAAGATTATTAGGTAATGCCCAAAGGAAAATTAGCGGCCTCCCGAGAGAAGTATGTCTGCAACCGTGGAAGACTGAGTGAGCTTGCTACCTGAATTCGAAGAGGAAGGATATGGCATTGTAATGTCCTCAAAACCATAAGCGAACATAAGGGTCCTAAAAGAAAGACCAAGAGATGACATATCTGGCAAAGGAGCATCTCTTTCCAATATCTGCACCACTTGGCGCATACTTGGCCTAGCAGTGGGCTCAATGTGAGAGCATAACAAGCCAAGTTTGAGCACCAAATCTACATCCTCTGCTACATGCTTACTAGAACCCAAATTTGGATCAGCTGCCTTAAAAATTTGACCTTTCTGCCAACAAGCAAAAACCCATTCAACCAAGGTAATCTCTTCATTGTCTGCATTCACTTCTATAGGCCTTCTTCCACATGCAACCTCTAGCAAAAATGCACCAAATGAAAACACGTCAGAACTCGGTGTAGCCTTGGCTGTTCTGTATTGCTCTGGAGCAAGATACCCAAGTGTTCCAACCAAATGCGTAGTTTGAGGATCCGTTCCATGATCATACAATCTGGCTAGCCCAAAATCTCCTAACCTGCCGTTGAATTCAGCGTCCAACAACACATTGCTGGCCTTGATGTCCCGATGAATCACGACTTGTTCCCATCCTTCATGTAGATAAAACAAGCCTAATGCCACGCCCTTTATGATCTGAAACCTCTGTTTCCAATCCAGAGATACCTTAGGCTGGCCATGGATGTACCTGTCTAGACTTCCCTTAGGCATGTAATCGTACACCAACAGTAACTCTCCTTTTCGCCTGCAATAGCCTAAGAGTGACACCAGGTTACGGTGACGTAGCCTCCCCATACTGACGATTTCTGCCACAAATTCCTTCATCCCTTGTCTTGATTCATGCGACACTCTTTTTACTGCTATTTCAATTTTGGAATTAGGTAATATGCCTCTGTAGACTCTGCCAAAGCCTCCACTTCCCAATAGCTCGGTGTCTTTAAATCCTTTGGTGGCAACATAGAGGTCCTTGTACTTAAATCTCTGAGGCCCGTATTCCCTTTCCCAATCTTCGACCACTTCTGCAAACTTCCTCTTTCTTCTTATCAAAAATGCTAAACTGGTAAACACTAACAAAAACATAACAACAAAGATCACAAGTAAAACAATTGTTAAATCCATGGAACTCTTTTTGGTTCCAATGTGAGGAAGCCTAGGAAGTTGAGAAATGTTTAGTTCTTGTGCTTGACCACTTATGCTAAAAGTCCATCCCAACACATAGTGATGAGATGCTAGCAACGTACCAGTGGATGCTGAAAAGCCAACATACATAAACTCATCCATAATTGGAGAAAGATCACGGGCCAATGACAAGAGAGGAATTTTAGGCTTGGCTACCTTAATTGGAGCTAATGTAACATGAATTTTCTGATTCGAACCATCATATTCTAACCAAATTTGCATTGCTTTGCCACTAAAAAGGCTCAAATTCCTGAACGCACCATTGTTGTTGTCATCATAGTAACCGGCTAAAGAAGTGACATCAGATGATATACTATTAATATCAATCCCAACATGGTTGCCATTGGGGTCATTGAACATAGGGAAGTAGTAGGTGTCGAGCTCAATAGCGAAGATATGATTGGTTGATTTCCCATCATTCTTCGGATTGAACATGCCTAAGTACTCACCTGCATTACTTCCTTGAAGTCCTAAGTTTGGCGCAATGACAAAGGCCATTCCGTGACCCTTTAGGGCAGGCACATCAGAAAGAATGGCAAAGACGAAACTAGTAGAGAAGGACAAGGCTGTGCCATTTGAGGAGTTCTTGAAATTGATCCTGGTAGGATGGAAAGCATGACCGACGCAAACTTTGGTCTTGTTGGTGAGCTCTAAGAGTCCGTTGTGAGCGATGCTGGCTACGCCATCGAGGCTCAGATTAGCTGACCTGAAGCCATTGTAGGTGAAATTGAGTTCTGCAGAGGATTCCAAGTTGCTTACAAGGAACAACGTAAGCATAACCTGAGACAACATGTTTTTGTAGGCAATTGACATAGCGGCTCTATCTATTTTCCGCCCTTGACTTTCTATCGTATGGTTATGTTTGTTTTTAGGTATTGTTGCAGTGCAACCCCATTTCAGGTGGAATTTATCGTTCGCTGAGTTTTAGGTGCGAACAAGTACATGCGGAGGCCTACCACTTAAGGCTTGTCCATGTGATTCATAAATTAGGGAAGGCCTACCACTATATGCTTACTAATTGACAAAATCTCTTTAGACATGCCAATGCCATACGAAAGGGATCAATGCAAATTGCTTGCCCCTTTGTCATTACCAGCCCGGCATTTGCTTGATTTATTCAGATATTCAAGTTCTCTCCTTTTCCTTTTGTGATTGTGATTCATTTGACCCTCTTCGACAAAATTTACAACAAAGATTCCTTTTTCCCTTTGTACAGATAAAATTAAACCAAATTAAAATTAATAAGAATTATGAATATATTTACGACTCTTAAAAGTTTTAACCCAACAAACTTGGATTTAATTTAATTTCAAATTAAATTTGATCTGTTTAAATTATAAGTAAAATAAAATGTTGCAAAAAAATTCAAAACAAAAGACAAGGGTTAGAAAGTTAATGTTTTATTCGAATTTATTTTTTATTTGCTTGCAAGTAAGCAACTCCCACTTTTCGAGTACTGACTCCTATATTGTTGCAATGCAAAAAAAAAAAAAAAAAAAAAAGGAAAAAAGTATTACTAATTAATTCTCACCTAGATTTGATTTGATGACTTTTCTTCTGAAAAATTTTACATCACTTTATTGCTGCTATTCTCAAAATTTCTACATTACTTCATTGTTGCGAAAACGAAAGCGTGTCACCGTCACTAATTAATTCTAACCTTTGATTTGATTCGATCAGTGATGACTTTTCTTTTTTCTTTTTTTCTTTTTTTTTTTGGTGAATGGTGATGACTTTTCTTCTCACGAGATTCTCCTTGGCCATGGACCTTCAGAAGTCTTATGGGCCCAACATGGGTTGAGTCTTGATTATTGAACATGGTTATTGGGCCAGATGACAGAATGATGGGCTTCAAATGGCTTTGTGCTCTAGCGGTCTTGTAATCCGTAGGACGTATCCACCAAAAAAAAAAAAATGTGTAGGACGTAGCGAGGTTGTATACTTGGGCTGATAGAAAATGCCCAACTCACAATTACTAGCCAGGGTGCGCCCGCTATCGGCCTACCCGCCGACCCTGATGTGTTGAAGACAGATGTTCTTCCCCGCTTTGATTTTCTGTTTCTTGTTCTTCTTTATACAATTAATAATTTTAAAAACCCCAGTTACATTACTGCAGTTTTTTACCTTATTGGTGTTGTAAAGATCAATCACTTCCTCATTCATGGGCCGTAAAATTATTCCAAATAATGCTCTTCTCCGGAAGAAGCAAGCGCCCGTGTCCAGGTCCTGACTCATGGGCGCGCCTTTCCTTTCATGGGCCTTTGTCTTTGTTAATTTATGCTATTGCCAATTTGGGAACCAATGACTTAGCCTTGTCCACAGGTATAGTTCGGATACTTTGATGCCGCCGTCTACGCCCCAAGTGGAGGCGCCGAGGTGTTCCATTTCATTCGAGCCATGGATCATAAGTCATGGGCGCACCAGGGCCATAAAGAATGTGGCCCATTTGCTTTGTCAATTTGGCCATAGCCTCTCCCAACCGTGCAGGAAAAGATTGATTACTTCTTTATTTTTATTTTTTCTTTTTCTTTTTTTTGGTACAAGGAAGCAAAAACACGCAAACACATGAAAAAGAAAAAAAAACACCAGAAACAAAACTAACTTTTGTAGGAGCTTTACCCCTTACTCTCTCTATACCCTTGCCGTCTTCCCAAATGAACTTAAGAAGGGACTAGGGGGATCAATTAATTCCTTCAAATGCTCCCCGGTCGATTGACCTAAAGAAGCTAGATGGTCGGCGCGCAATTAGCTTCTTTGAGGACATGTTTGATAGAAATCACGTTCAAACTTTCCATGAGCTCCTTGCATTCCTGAAGGATGATGAAGAGAGGATGGTCCACATCTGGTAGCTTGTCTAGCAGACCTATTAACACAACATGGTTAGACTCCACCTCTAGACGTCTTAGCCCCCTTTTCTTAGCTAGGCGGAGGCCTTAGCCCCCACAGCTCTGCAAACAAGACGTGAGTCCTCCCTATGTTGAGGATAAAACCCACCACCCACATAGCGACTTGATTCCAAATAATGCCCCTTGCACTAGCCCTTCCCGTGTAAGACTGCCCCGTCTAGAGATGTCACCAGACCGGTTTAGGCCCAAAAATCGACCTAGCAGGCCCGAAAAGCCTGACCCGTGAACTGGACCGGAATGAATAGTAACCCGAACCGACCCGGGTACTATAGCGGGCCGGGCTGGCTCAACCCTTTTTGGATCCGGGAACCGAGAATCGGCCAGGGTTGGAACCGACCCGCCAGTTCCAAAAAGAGTAGAAAAAAAAAAGGCAATGGAGCAAAAAAAAAAAAGTTCCCGACCGAAACTGGGCCCGAACTAGCCCGGCTTGAATGGGCATGCCAGTTCCAGTTTACCGGGTCAGGCCGATTCCACTTAAAAAAATTTTAGAACCAGCCCGACCCAGACCGGACTGGCCTAGGAACCGTTGTTAGCCCGGCCTGGCCCGGTTCCATGTCTAGCCTTGTCATTATTAAGTTTAAAGTTCCCCCCAGGGGGAACTCCCATTTAACCTTTCTCAAGTCTTCTTAGACATCCGTAGTGGTTTTTTTCCAAACCAAAGCACCTAACCTTATGAGATTGATAGCTATGTAAGCCAGAGCCTGGGGGGATTTGCGAATCGCTTGAAGAGCTTCCATGCATCTCCCGTTCCAGATAGCCCAAGTTGTGTGAATGAAGACAAGATTAAAAGGAAACTGCCCCACTTTTGTCATTTCTACTGACCCCCGAATGCAGCCATTCATCAAGATTTTTCCTCCAGAATTACTCGTCCTTAACCAGACCCAGACACTTAGTCTTCCAAGGTTGTTATGCTTTGCTACAATCTCTTAACGCATGAAGAACCAACTTCGCTTCATCTTTATAGCGGGGCAAGTACCATTATTGCAAAATTCGGATTTACATCTCTCTTCATTTGTCATGAGTTTTTCTTGCCTTGCCAACCAGAGGAACGTCCTGACTCTTTCTGGGCACCTAGCCCTCCAAACCCAACTCCAATCTTGCTCCATTTGAGTAGCCCGATGTAAGGATTGAACTCTTAAAAGCAGCTTCTAAGCGGTTGCAACTGAGAAAGTTCTATTGCTGGTTTCTTTCCAAGTTATGGCATTCGACACTTCTATCCTTTTAGGTATCATAATACCCTTGATTTCCTCCACTTTATCAATGGGAAGCAGAGTCTTTAAATCATCCTCCTTCCAGCTAGCCTCTATAGAAATGAAACTACTAACTTTCTCCTGCCTATCTCCAAGCTGTTGCCTTTCTTGAACACACTCTATCAGAGGGTTGGATCCCACCCAACAATCTTTCCAAAAATTTATGCTGCTGCCATCACCTAACCTCTATCTCACCCCTTTCTTGATGCACTCTCTCACCTTAAGAATCCCCCTCCAAAGACTTAACCCTCTCATGCACCTGTCATGCTCCAAGAGATTTCTACCCTTTAAGTATTTGTTTCTCATAACTTCACACCAAATGGCCTCATCCTCTTTGACCAGCCTCCAACCAAGCCTTGCTAACATAAAAATGTTATTTTCCCTAGTCTTTCTCAGACTCAACCCTCCTTTCTTGGGCTGACACACTTTCCTTCCTCCAACTTACAAGATGGACTTTCCTCTTGTCATCAATACCTCCCCATAAGAACCTTTTATTCAGGCTATCTAGCCTGTTGCAAAGCTTTTTAGAGAGCCAAGAAGATTGCATTGCATACAGTGGGATCGCAGAAGTGACAGAGTTGATAAGGGTCCTTCAGCCACCCAGACTTAGCAGACTAGCTTTCCAGGCACTAAGCTTCTTCTGTATTCTCTCCAATAACCGTTGGTAAAACATTTTCCCTACCTAATGATAGATAACTGGAATACCAAGATAAGTTCCCAAGTCATCTGTGAGGGTAAACTTACTGGCAGCAGCTAGATAGTTTTTTAAGGTCCAAGGAGCCTTGGAAGAGATCCATAATCTAGACTTCACTGGATTAATTTGAAGGGCAATTTCAACCGAGAACTCCCTTAAACAATTTAGAACCGCACTAAGATTTAGGTGCTCCGCCTCAACCATTAAGATCAATTTGCCTGTGAAGAATGAGTAGAAGATATTAGGCCCCCTCTTAGATACTTTCACTAGATTTCACACTCCTTTTCTCACATTCTCTTGGATCATGTAAGCTAGGTGTTTCATAATGAGAATAAAGAGGTGAGGGGAAAGAGGATCCCCTTGCCGCAAATCTTACCCCACTCTAATGGCAGGTAACATTTCACCATTCCACAAAATCACAATCTCTACATTGGAAATGGCGAACATGATTAGCTTCATTAGTGGGAGAGGGAAGTTTGCATCCAGCAAAACTCTCCTAATGTAGTTCCAGCTCACGTTGTTATATGTTTTGCGGAGATCCACCTTCAGCACCATCTTATAACGTCTGCTCTTCGAGTTACAAATAAAGTGAATAGCGTCTAGCAAGACCGCTATATTATCCACTGTGCTCCTACCTGGGAAGAAGTTGTTCTAGTGAGGACCGATGATCTTATGAAGGTGAGGTCTCAGCCTTTGAATGAGCACTTTCAATAAGACCTTATAAGAGGTGTTAATGAGGCTTATTGGCCTGAAATCCCCCAAAGACCACAGCCTGTTTTGCTTCGGGATGAAGACCATAAAAGCTCTGGCATAATTCGGATGAAAGAAATCATCCTTGATAGCGTCGTTGATAAACTTTTTGATGGAGTCTTTCACTATGTGCCAGTGTTTCTGAAGAAAAATTAACTACAAACTGTCAGGACTCGGGCTTTCAAACCCTTCATGGAGAACACCGCCGCTTTCACTTTTGATTCCTCCACCTCTTTAATTAGGTTTCCATACTCTTCTTCCCTAATTCGGAGGATACATCTGCTGAACCTCTCACTAGGAGCTTCCACAGACTTACCAAAGAACAAACTAGAGAAGAAGGAAAGAGCATGATTTTTGAGTTTGTCCTTATCGAAGCACCACTCTCCCTCAATCCTTAGAACTGCAATTCTATTAAAATACCTCCTTAACTTAGTAGTGGCATGAAAAAATTTGGTGTTTCTGTATCCGTTCTTCGTCCAATCTAATCTGGACTTCTGCAGCCAGAATGTTTCTTGACTGAGAACTTGATTGTATTCCTTTTGTAGCTCATGCTCCAAGTTCTGAAGAAAACTAGACCTTCCATAGTTTCTAGACTTTTGAATACCTTGTAACCTAGCCTCAATGATACGTTTTCTTTTGAATCTGTTACCGAAAACCATTCCATTCCAAATCTTTTACTCCTCAACAGTGTTGTCGATCTTTTGCAATAGGGGACTTTCAGTGTCGGTCCAAGCTTTCGTGAAAACCTCTAAAAAATTGGGATGATCTAACCAAGCCGCTTCAGACTTAAAAGCTTTTTTACTATTCTTTAGGGGGCGAAGTCATACTAGTGTTAAGCATGATCGGGCAGTGGTCTCCATGGATCCAAGGAAGGTTAATCACCTTCATCTCCGGAAACCTCATCCTTGCTTGGAAATTACAGAGCACCCTGTCCAATTTCTGTCGGAGGATAATCTTGTCTTCTTGTTTTTTAACCCATGTATACTTCGTTCCAGTAGCTTCCACCTCCATAAGATTGCAGCTCTCCCAAGCCTCTCTAAATCGTTTGTATCTCCTCCACACCTTTCTAACCTTATTACTTGTGTCTTCTGCTTTAGCGATGTCATTAAAATCGCCCATAACAAACCAGGGGTCACCAATGCCTCTAGCTAAGGTCAAAATTTCCTCTCAAAACCTCTCCTTAGCGTGCGGGTGCGGCTGGATGTAGACATAGGTAGCTGTCCATTTGGAGAGGCCCTCATCTACTTGAACATGCACCCATTTGCGTCGAATGGTTAACGACTGCAAGCTTCACGTTCTCTGAGTTCCAACTTATCCAAAGACCACCTCTGAAGCCTTTTGAAGGACGACAAAATCACTGTCCAACCCATATTTCTTTAACAAATTCGGAGAGGGACTTCCCTTTGGTTTAGTTTCAAACAAACAAAGGATATCCGATTTGTGCTTTTTGACTAAATCCTAACACACTCTTCTAAAATTGCAGTTGCCTATCTTTCTACAGTTCCAAATAATGGATTTATACATAAAAAAAATAATAATATAAAAAAGAGGGAGAGAGCATAGAGAAATCAGCAGTGATCTATTGCCATTCTTTCCTCACTTTTGTTCATCTCATTTTTAACCCAAACATTTCTCTCTTCACACTCCATTTCAATTGAAAGAGAGTATCTATCAACCTCCAAGTCTTCCCTCTCCTACAAGGCCATTGTGCTTGAAAAAAAAGGCTTGATTGATATGCATCTCTCTTGGATCAAGCGCCTCACCCGGATCATAGGGTTTCCTCTGTCTTACCACTTGGTCTGCTAACTGGCCAACCCAACACCAGCCTGGTCTTCCACTTTCTCAATGTTGGCTTGTGCCTTAATCCAATTACTAGGCCCAGGAAGCAAAAGGAGTCTCTCATGATATCTCCCTTCAGTGACTGGACTTTACTCCTACTCGGCTTGAACCAACAGGCCCAAACCCTTTCTCTTTGATTGATCCTTGTCTCTTTCTCTCTCTTTTATCTCCCCATGCTCATGCTCTCGAACTAGTTGCTCTGAAATGACGAGCTTAGAGAGGAATCCCTTTGCAGATCCCTTTTGACTCTCTTTCCTTTTCCTTTCATTTGATCGGCTTTTTGTTTTCTCTTGTCCTTGCTCCGCCTCTTTCCTTATCTCTCTTAGCTGTCTCCACTGGTCAAGAGAGTCATACCCTAGGTTCTGATCTCCAGTTTCAACTTCCAAGGATTTGTTGCCTTCTATCAAGGGCAAAAACTTCTTTCACTGGGACTCCCCTTTTGCTTCCTTACACCTAAGGTTTCTCGATTTGGAAGTATTTTGTTTTCTCTGGACGATCATCCACGGACCCAGCATTTCCTCCTCCGACATTTCTGACAACTGGTGGCTCTTGCTAATTTGCCTAATTTTATCGTTCTTCGCTGGTGGGTTGGAGAGGGACTGTGATTGATCCTTGCACTGCTCCCTACTATGGTCTACTTTCCCGCACTCAAAATAGATAGTGTGTAATCCCTCATACTCTATCTTTTGGAACCTTTTTCTGATCTTAACTCTGGGCACTAGGGCCTTCTCAAAGTCTATTTCAACATATATTCTTGCATATTTTCCCTATGCGAAAGCTGTATTCATATCCACTTTAATTGGCCTCCCAATGGCTTTTTTGATTTCGAACAAGACCTCCTCATTAAAAAACTCGATTGGTAATTGGTGTAACCTTACCCAAACAACTATTGATTTAATTATGTTAGTTTCAAGAGAGAACCAAGGTTTCTATTTTCTCATTGTTAGATAATGATCATGGTTTAACCAAAATCCTTCTGTCAGAATGTGGAGTTAGTCTTGTCTTGAGGAGAATTTTGCTAGGTAATACCCTTCCTCCATATCCATAAGATTTAGGATTCCCGCCAGGCCCCACATATTTGTGACTTTTGAGAGCATCAGCTGGTAACCCACCTGCTTCCCTAGCAACTTAATGATTAAAGATCGCCTCCACAGCTTCCATAGAGTTTGAGTTCCTCATCCGTTGTAGAAATTTGGGGAATTCTCTAGCAACTTAATGATTAAAGATTGCCTCCACAGCTTCCATAGAGTTTTGAGTTCCTTATCCGTTGTAGAAATTTGGGGAATTCTCTTTACCAGCTCAGACTCAGCCTCAGCCTCGTCCATTTCCTCCTCACTCATATCCTCCAATTCTGACTCTGTCTCTTCTGCCTGTTCCCTTACTCCTTCGCTAGAACTCTTTCTACCCAACAGCATCTCTTTAAAAGATGGTTTTGGCCATGTCTCATCTTGAATACCACTGGCATTTGCCTTAACTTTCTTGTTACTCCTTTGAAGATTGTCTTCTTCTTCCCGAGTTAGATACTTGTTTGTGCCTTCTTTTTCCAACATTTGTCCGCAATGTTGACACCTCTGATTAAAAACTCAATTTCAATTGCAAAAATACTTTGCTTTTCATTTTTATTGATTACTTGATTCTTGATTGGGGCCATCGCGTTACGACCTTTAAGAGTACCTGTTTTCATTTTTTTTGGGGGAGGGGGGGTGGTGGGAGGACGGGGTGTTTTGGTATAATAATATGCACAAAGAGGCACATTTTGGAGCTTATATATCCAATAATTTAAACGTAGTTGTAGACCCAAGTGTCTAATAATTATAATAATAACAATATGCAAGTTTAAATGCATGATTAATTTTTTAAATTATAAAAATTATTCAATAGAACAAACCAAAATAATCCTTTCATATGACAATATACTTTACAACATATATGTTGTTATTTTTATATATTATTATTATAAACAAAAAGTATTCTCTCCACCTATTTTCTTTGTATTCCTTCGTTCATTTTGTCTTTTAGGTTGAATTGATCCTATGGTCTCTCTCATGGGCATAGATTGTTATTCGGTGGATTTGTCGTCTTATTTTCTAGCGTGGGTGAAAAGCTTGTCCGTTATCATAGAGGGGCGTACCACTCATGATGCAGAATAACTGCATAGAGTCCCGCAATGGTAAGGATTAAATAATGGTTCAGAGCCGGAATTAAAAGTATGGCTGCTCTATCAATGTCCTAAATTTTCAATATTGATGCTTGAAAGTATACACAGACTGGAAAAGTGGAACCATCTGCCCACAGTTTTGATGTTACTACCTTAGATGTTTTCCGAACAAAGTTCTTGAAACTAAGGTAAAATATATTCCATTTTGCAAAAATTAAATGACAAAAGAACACATCAATGGCATTTCATTCTCCAGTGACTAAGTTTTCAAAACTACCAAATTAAATAAGTAGCACTACCAAATTAAAATCGAAACATTTCAGGCTTGGCATCCTACACCAATAAATTCTGCTGGTTGACCTTTAAACCTGTGATCAGCATCCGGCATACAAAACAAATTTAATCTTATCGAACAAGAGATTAAAATTTGTATATTAATTTTTTAATACTACGTTAATTGTACATGCCATTGTACAAAATCATCATTTTTATTCCTAAGAAGGAAGACACTAGCAGTAATTATTCAGTATTGAAGATTGTCAAGTCCATAGAAATCCTTTCCTATAAATGCATCTGGCACAGAGAGGGGAAAAAAAATCTTTTCTTTTCCATCCCGCATAAGTAATATAATGGAAACTCACAACTACTTACTCAAAGGAGCACTAGGAACAACCCAACGAAAGAAATAACAGATGATATTGGAAGTCCTCAAAATGCAAACTCCATTTTAACGGCATAGCACTTAATGCTTGATTTTGCTACAACACACCCTATCTCTTCCGTTTCATAACTATCTCACAATATTTGGACCCATCAATTACTCTACAAGATTTTAACACTCCTTATCTAAATTTCTAAATAAAGCTTTAGACATTTTGGGCAGATACCACTAGAATTCATGGCTACGTCCAATGTAGAAAAATGCTAACTCAAGTATTGAAGCTAGTAATCTAGGCTTAAGGTTGGTAACCCAACCTTAAATAGGGATTAATGCCTGAGAGTGAAAAAATAATTTTTCTCCTTAATGTAAGTTTTAGCCCTCCCAAACTAAAACTTCACCCAAAAAAGGAGAGAGAGAATCGGGAGTATGAATGGAGAAACTTTAAAAAAAAAAAAGGTATACTTTTAGTTGTTCATATAGATTATTTCACAAATATTGTTGAAAAGAAATGAAAGATTTTCTCTTTGATGTAACTTTGGGCTTGTGGAGCCTCCTAAACTAAAATTCGTGGCCAAAACTAACAAGGAAATGGGAGAAAAAAAAAACAAATAAACAAATAAACAAAAAGAACAAAAGAAAAATCAAAAAACAAGAAAACAAAACAAAACAAAGCAGAGCAAAACAAAACAAAAACAAAAACTCGAACCTCACATGTGTCGCTGAGAAGATTAAGTTTGAGCTATCCATCACGTTAGGAAATCATTGAGTACCCCATTTTAGATGTACTTCTTAGAACTCCTACACTTAAAATCTGAGAGAGAGAGAGAGAGAGAGAAAGAGAGAGCTCTAACAATATGGAATAAATAACTGGATCGCTTGCAAAAGCATGGAGAAACCTCCTTCACTGGCCGGACATCCTAATTTTGTAAGTTAAACATAAAAAGCAAACATTGGCGCAGTAAATCATAAACCTCCACAATAATCTTAAAGAAAAGCTCACAATCACCTGTAGAGATTTGGCATCACTTGGAAATCCTGAAATAATAACTGGGGCAGATTCTTTAAGCAAAACAACCATCTCTCACACATTAAATAAAGTTCCTCTTCTTGCTGCTCAGACATATTGGAACTGAAGCTCTGAGCAAGTGCAGAAAACCCATGTAATGTGGTCTTCACATCACTCTGCCAAAGATGCGAGGTATAGTCAAAGAACTGAGATGATATCTGCCCACAAGAAATTCAAAGGTTAGAAAGGGAAGTTGTTCCCTTCAGAAGTTCCCTGTAGACTGACAAAGAAAGAACGGAAGCAATAACATCAGGGATCATATTCTTGCTAGCATAAATAGGGAGAGGGTATATTAGACCACTATCTGTCTAACCACCAAGAAGTTCTGGACAGCACCACATCGCACGATAATTTGGTGATTTTTATTACAAATTTGAGTGCACTGAATATATATCTATACTAAGCAAATCTAAAAGTTCATATCAAAATCCCAACCTCTACAACAAATAACCCAAAAGCTTCAAACGAATACAGATTTTTAATTTAAAAGAAAATGGATCAGAAGCCTGCATAACTTTCTCAAATTTTGATCCAAAATATCTCAATCGACACCGGCTAAATTAGGCTCACGCTCACCTAAACCACAAGCTGCAAGAAAGATATATGATGAAACAAAGCTTCTAAAGAGCCAAGAGAAGTTCATTTCCTCAAACCTTAAACGAAGAATTTACTTGACACCTAGCTATTAACAAAACATCCATGACACTCCCCATTCTTGAGAAATTGTCAAAGCACCCACAGTGATGGTGGACCCACCACTCACCTGTGCACTTATCATAGGTATTGGAGGAGGATTGTTTCAAACTGATTTATTCCTATTTTGTTTGGGAATACTATATCTGATTGATATTTTATTAGATTCAGGCATATATTATCTTTATTATTGCTTCTAGACATTAAACAATTTTAGTAATTTTGCGTTACTTTTATATGCTTTTCAAAGGGAAAGTAACCCTAATGAAGGTGAGCTTGAATGATTATTAATTTCAAACGAACAACCTGCAGAGGAACAAAGTCTCCCTCTTCCCCTTTGTCTCCACTTTCCCTCTGTTTTTTCTGACTATCCTTTCATTCCTCTTTCTGCTGCATCACCTAGTTTATGCTATCAATTAAACATGGAAAGTTTAATTATTGGAATCATTTTTTTTAATCAAAAAACAAATAAAAACTAATGATTCAACACTATCAGAAGTCAAATTACACAAAATGGCAGTAACCAAGAGTATATAGCACAAAAAGAAGTATATAGGGACAAAAGATATTGAAATTTAGAAAGAATAAGAATACAAATGCAACCCAAAAATCATTACAACATAATAAATATAATTCAATAACACTTGGAGAATTAAAAAATTGTTATCATATACAAATATAATTCAATAGTCTACGGAGACGCAAGAAGAGGTGTAAAATATTTCGGCAAAGAATGGAGGGGGTATACCTGCTATTGGGATCGTAATAGAATCCATTGATGGAGTCATCACTACAACAAAAGCAAACATAGTAAAAACCAGCAATGGTTAACCCACAATCTGTCCCCACATTCACAAAGCAATGCTCTTTCTACCTCTGCATGTTAAATCAGCAAGAATGCATCAGCATTAACATAAGTAAGCATATGAAGAGGTCTTTCACATGTTAACCAAAAGATCTGAGCCCCAATTACTATGAATATGTAGAGATAGATACTCAAATCCAATGATTTACCGCCATCGATCTCAACTTGGCTCCGCAAGAAGAAATTTAATCAATAGAATGTATGATACCCAGCATAGAGTGTTAAATTATCAAAAATACAGCATAAGAAATGAAGAAATACTTCTGAATTTTATTGAAGAATAGTAAGAGAATACATAGAGAGATTTGAGAGCATTTTCTCATACTTTTGGGAGAGGAAGGACAGCTCTATTTATGGGACTACAAGGGGAGAAAGAAGACAACAAAGGAGAGGGAAAAGAGGAGAGAAAAGGGGCTGCCACCTGACCAGTGGGCCCCATCCCAAACGGCTAGTAAAATAGCTGTTTGGGACGCTTCCCAACAGCTAGTTTACTAGCCGTTGGGGACAGCTCTTGGCTCCTCTTTTTGGGCCAAGGGCTGGGTCCTTTTTGGGCCTAAATGGGCAGCCCCTTCTTGGGTCTTCAATACTTTCCTTGGTGGGCTGTTTCTGGACCTTGAAATAAGAACTAAGTCTTGGACTTTTGGACTTCTAAGTAGATGGGCTTGGTTGGTGATGATAATGGGTTAGACTTTCTTTCTTTTCAACACTCCCCCTCAAGTTGGATGCGTAGATATCGATAGTGCCCAACTTGCTCATGATTTCTTGAAAATGAGTTGCGGTTCCTCCTTTGGTGAAAATGTCCGCTAGTTGCTCCTTTCCTTTGATGTGAGAAGTGGTAATAAGCTTTTCTTTCACTTTTTGTCGGATGAAGTGACAATCAACCTATATATGCTTCGTCCTTTCATGGAACACCAGGTTGGAAGCAATGTGGATAGCCGATTGATTGTCACAATGTAGGTTGATTGGAATTGTAACTTTGAACCCTAATTCCTCCACTAGGGCCTTCAATCACACGATCTCACTAGTTGCCGATGCCATTGCTCTATATTCGACTTCCGCACTAGATCTTGAGACTACGTGCTGCTTCTTGTTTTGCCAAGCCACTAGGTTGCCTCCCACAAACATACAAAACCCAGTGGTCGATCTTCTATCCTTCGAGTCGCTTGCCCAATCTGCATTGCAAAAACCTTCAATTTGTGAGCTTCCATTGTTCTTCATCCTAATGCCTAATCTGGGAGATCCCTTGAGGTAGTGAAGGATGCGTTCGGCGGCTCTCCAATGTCCCTTCTTCGGACATGCATATGCTGGCTAACTTGACTCACTGCAAAAGCTATATTCGGCCTGGTGATGGTGAGGTAGATGAGCCGTCCTACAAGTCTTTGATATCTCTCTACATCCTCAAAAAGCTCCTCATCATCTACTAGTGGTCCAGTGGTGGCTACTGGACTACAAGCCTATTTTGCTCCAAATTTCTCTGTTTCCTGTAAAAGGTCAAAAGTATATTTCCTTTGGAATAGAATTAACTCATTATTACAATAGGCTAATTCAATTCCTAGGAAATACTTTAATCTCCCTTAGTTTTTAATTTCAAACTTAGACCTTAAGAAATTTCTAACTATGATGATATCATCCACATAAACTAAAGCTATCATTACTTTATCATTGTTTTTCCTAATGAAAACAGATGAGTCACTATGGCATTTAGTAAATCCATTACTGAAGAAAACATGGCTTAATTTCACATACCACGCCCTTGGAGATTGCTTCAAGCCGTAGATAGTCTTGCGTAATTTGCATACGTTTCCTTCTTGATGTTGAAGTCCTTGAGAAAGTTGCATGAACACTTCTTCTTCGAGGTTTCCTTGGAGAAATGCATTTGCTATGTCCATTTGGAACATACTCCATCCATGATTCACCGCAAGTGATATCAAGATTCTAATGGTGTTCATTTTGGCGACAGGGGCATAAGTCTCTTTGTAATCTATCCCATAGGTTTGAGTGAATCCCTCTACAAGTCTTGTTTTGAACCTTTCAATTGATCAATCACTATTGTACTTAATCTTGTACACCCACTTGCATCCTACGGCCTTCTTGCCTTTGGGTATAGATATGATCTCCCATGTTCCATTCTTGAATAAAGCGTCTAGCTCCTCCTTCATGGCTCTTCTCCACCTTGGATCCTTAGATGTTTTCTCGAATATCCTAGGCTCCTGTTCTTTATTTATCCTATTCAAGAAGGTTTGGTGGCTTGAAAAAACAAGTGACGTAGTATAATAATCAGAAAGAGGATGATCTGTGAAGATGTGGTTATAATAAAATTTTCATTCTGAAGGAGGTCGTCTCACTCTTGTTGATCTCCTAAGTTGAGAAAGTGATGCATTTAATTCTTCCTCAACATGCTCAGATGACTCTTCCTTCCTGGTTTCTTGTTCTCCCCCCTGAAGTGTGAGCTACCTCCTCTTCTATGGAGTTTGATTCTTCTCCCTCATTGCTTTGAGATTACTCATTAGTCTCTCGGAAGGTTCCTTCTTCAATTGGTGGAGATGATTGATTTGGAAGAAACAAGAAATCCCACGTGCTTGGAGCGCTCTCCTCCTTTGATGGTTGTTGGTCTTCATTATCTACAAAAAAGAACTCATTCTTCATAAATATCACATCCTTAGATGTGTATGTTCGGTTAGTTTTGAAATCATAACATCTATACCCCTTTTCAAAGGGAGCATAACCTAAAAATATGCACTTTCTACCTTTTGTGATCTAACTTATCCCTCATGTGTGATGGAATATGAATATAACACACACAACCAAATGTTCTAAGATGAGATATCTTAGGTTTTCTATCTAGTAGGACTTCTAAGGGTGATTTGTCATTTAAGACTTGAGATGGGATAAGGTTATTGGATGGACAACGGTTTTTACCGCATCGTATCAAAATTTCTTAGATATATTTGCATGAAACATCATAACTCTAGTTATTTCTAATATGTGCCTATTTTTCCGTTCAACCACCCCATTTTGTTGAGGTGTATATACACAAGACATTTGATGTATAATGCATGCTCTCCAAAGTAGTTCTCAAATTTCAAACTAGTGAATTCTCCACCATGGTCTGTCCTTAGGATTTTAATATTGGCATTGTAAAGTTTGGTCACGTATCTCTCATAGTTTTTTAAAGTTTCGAAAGCTTGATCTTTGGTGTTTAAGAGATAAACTCAAGTGTATCTAGTTTTTTGATCCACAAAAGTAATGAAGTACTTATAACCCAAATGAGACATGATGGGTGAGGTCCACAAATCCGAATGAACTAAATCAAAAGCATTTTTATAAATCGATTTTGAATTTGGATACATTGATCGGGTTTCTTTTCCCAAAATACAAATTTTACAATGCCTATCTTCAACATTAATGTTTGGAAATAGATGCTTTAAAACTTGATCACTAGAATGCCCAAAACGTTTGTGCCTAAGAGATGCATCATCTTTGACACGAGTTACGAGTGCATGATATTTTTGATCCAAAAAATATAGATCCCCTCTTCTAGAAAGCTTGCCAATCAATTGATTCGACTTGAGATCCTGAAAAGTAACAGTATTTGGGTCAAAAACAACTCTACACCCTTGATCCTTAGTGACCTTGCTAATAGACGAAAGTTTTGAAGTGAGTTGGGGAACAAATAAAGCATTTGATGTTTTTCCAAAAAATTCAATTTCCCCAATTTGCTCAACTATTGGCAACGCAGACTATCTTATGATTGGGGAGTTTTTTAAAACGCTTGATTTTTCTTTTATCCTTAACCATATGATAGTCCGTCCCCAAATCAATGAAAAAATCTTCGGAATTGAAAGAAGATAAAGTGTTTTGATTTTTACCATTAGAGGGAGCAAGTTGTCGGAACTTCTTGGAGATATCATTGAGTTGACTTTGAAGAGCAGCAAATGGTGGGTCCTTGAAGCTTGGCGTGAAGTGCATCATGCTGCCCGGAAAGTTGTTCCCTTGATTTGAAGGTCTTGAGCTTTAAATGAGGATGAAGGCCCCAACACTTGTTTTTTGTATGTCCTCTTTTCTTACAATGAGCACATACTTCAATTTTCTTGGGAATTTGATGTGCTTTGGCAGCCACGTGCTCTTCAATAGTGGCCATGTGACCTTGAGCTTCAAGCCTAATTTTGGAGTTTTCTTCCAAATGCATACTAACTTCCGTCCGTTGGATTATATTTTGTACTTCTCCAAATGAAGGGAATTCCTTCATTTAGAGAATTTCTTGTCTAAGGAGTGAGTATGAGTCATCTAGGCCCATGAGAAGATAAAAAATTTTATCTTCTTCTTTCCTTTTTTGGAGGACTTTAAGATCTATGGAATCCTAGCAAAGAGTGGAGAGTTCGTTCCAAGCATCCATATATTCCCTGAAATATTGAGGAAATGACTTCCCTTCCTTTTTGATAGTTGAAATTCGTCATTTGAGTTCGAAAATTCTGCCAAGGCTGGATTCTTGGCCATAGAGAAAGAGCATTGTGTCCCATATTAGTTTTGCATTGGGAGCACAAGTCACCATAGCTTTGTGTGTTTCATCAAAAGAGTTGAGGAGAAGAAAGAATACTTGATTGTCCCACTTCCTCCATTCTCTATAGGTTGGATCCGAATCTTTAATTGGATCGTCAAGAATGTGACCCTTTAGATTGTGAAGACTTAGAGCCCTTCTTATCACACTTGTCCATTGATAGTAGTTTCCTCCCTTTAATTGGATTGAGGTGAGATTTTGCATTTGGGCAATGTTGATGGAGGGAAGAGCGTCACCCAACCTAGAAGAGGAAGAGATCGAAGTTTGCTCTGGTACCATGTTAAATTATCAAAAATACAATACAAGAAATGAAGAAATATTTCTGAATTTTATTAAAAAATAGTAAGAGAATACATACAGAGATTTGAAAGCATTTTCTCATACTTTTGGGAGAGGAATGAGTGCTCTATGTATAGGATTATAAGGGGAGAAAGAAGACAACAAAGGAGAGGGAAAAGAGGAGAGAAAAGGGGCTACCACCTGACCAGTGGGCCCCATCCCAAACGGCTAGTAAAATAGCTGTTTGGGATGCTACCCAACAGCTAGTTTACTAGCCGTTGGGGACAGCCCTTGGCTCCTCTTGTTTGGGCCAAGGGCTGGGTCCTTTTTGGGCCTAAATGTGCAGCCTTGGGGCTGCCCTTCTTGGGTCTTCAATGCTTTCTTTGGTGGGCTGTTTCTGGACCTTGAAATAAGAACTAAGTCTTGGACTTTTGGACTTCTAAGTAGATGGGCTTAGTTGGTGATGATAATGGGTTGGGCTTTCATTCTTTTCAACATAGAGAAGATGTCAATAATCTTACCAATAGGGGTGACAAAGATGGGAACTTGCTCCAATGCCTTATTTCATCCTCAGGCCTGCAAAATATTTCCCAAAAATAAGAAATGAGAATATACTTGTGACAAGCATAGACTTTCAAAGACATAAAAACAGAAAATCACCCATTTCTATAAATGTGTACACCAGCTGCTTAATGCAAAATAACTCATTCTGAAAGATTACAAAGCTCAGCAATGTCAAGAAGAGGATAACACATACATTGCCTGCCATTTTCCTCTGTAGAAGGTATAATTCTTGGTATCAACAATCTCCCCTTCCCAAAAGGTTACTACCTGAAATAGAGCACTATAAAATGAATGAAGGGGTAGGCAGAAACACAGACAGGAAAATAATAATAATAATAATAATAATAATAATAACTTTTTTCTCATTCATTGGAGATATAGATCTATGTTATCAGCAGTCTCAAATTAGATTCTACATCTCATTCTTTGACAACTATATGTTTTTCTTAAAAAATCCATAATAAGATGAACTCTGCATCGTGAACCTCAGGCCCATCTTAGATTACCAAAGAAAGTTGCTTACTGGTGTGTCTGCCATAGGAACATTAAGTGCTTCCATGGTGCCACATAGATACCCATGGACAAGATCGCAACCCTGTATGCATACGTTCACTCTCCATGCTTCATCTTTTTGTAGGCTAGAAACATTTTGAGTTCCAGAAAAAGCCTGTAAAGACCATCATACTATGGGAGTCTAGAAATTGAACATGCTTCAATTGAAAATACAAAACATACAGGAGAAAATCTCACATTTCTTTTCTCTTTTTAACACAAATGAAGGATGTGTAATCTAAACTCAGAGGATTATTTGGGCACAAAAAAGGCCAAAGGAAGCCCTTCTTATTCAGTTAATTAAGAAAAAGATATATGTCCAAAAGGGAAAAGATAAATAGATATATTAGCAGCACTGGTCCATGTACCTCATTTTCTGCAACAAAATATATGTAACACAAGGATAACAAACAGTACATACCATAATATATTCAATCATAGGAGCAACACCATCATTTGATGTTTGTAAATGCTCACATTCACTTCTACAAATGCCCATTCAGTGCATTTCCAACAGCGCTCAATAACTAGAATTACAGATATTAAATACAACGTTCATCGATTGAACAACATTGTACAATATGCACACGCATTATATAAAACAACTACAGATTTTTTAGTAGAAGTCCAAATACTAACCTTCCCAACACTCAAAAGAGAACGAGGCGGGGGTGCTGTTTGCCCATCATTTGTACCTTAAAATAACTGAAGTTAAATACTACTCAAAGCTCAAGTAGCAACAACTCAAACAGATCAAATCCCACAAATTCAATCAAGACAAATAGTCCAAATATTAAAAAGGGAAAAAAAAAGAATCTTCAATTGCAGAACCATTCACAGGAGGAAAAATGAAAAGGAAAAAGGAAATTCAATTGGGTTTTAGGATTAATCAACAAAGGACAAAAGTCATGCTCCAAGATCATCGATTGCAAATACAAATCAGTTTAGATGTAGAGAGAGAACGAGAGATTTGGGCAAGATAATAAGCAAATCAATTCCAAGAAAAGACATTTATGAAATTGGCCGAAAACCCTAATTGGATTGATGACAGTACCAGAGACGTTGGAAGGCGTGGAGCTTTCCACCACTCGCACCGGCATTTTTCCTGACCGGAAAATGAACCCTTGACCCAGAGAGTGACGAGACGATCTGTTAGAGTAGAGCTCCGATCCAATCGGCCGACCGCAAACGGTTGTAAGCCCATCTGCACTTATATTATAACTATAAGGCCCATATGCACTCATGTAACTATGAGATGTAAACCTCACAATAACTCAATAGGTTCGCTTTTTCTATCTTGCATACGATATTGAATTTTCAATTTTTTTTTTTGGGTTCCGGGGGGGGGGGGGGGTTGTGAATGTCCCTCGGGACAAATTCATTTCTTCAAGATGGGGATCCCCAAAGCTAGCCGCGAGTGTGAGTTGGGTTAAGCCGGCCCAAGGACGGAAGCATGAGAAAAAGTTTGGGCCTTGACTAGGTCTAATGATGAGGCCCAATATCTTTAACCCATTTCACCTGGAAGGAGGAGAACCGAGTTTGCTAATGTTAATCGAGATATTTTAAATAATTATACCTTCTGAACTCCATCTTTCTTAATTTTTTTTTTTTTTGTTACATATGAAAATCGAATTCTGAATCATATAATTAGGAAAAGAAAACTTTGGTAACTAAAAAATGGCCACTTGGGTCGATGCTCGGCCTTTCTTAATTTTTTTTTTTTGTGATATATGAGAATTAAATTTTAAATCATAGATTTGAGAAAAGAAAATTTTAGTGACTAAACCATTCTTAGTAACGGCCTGCCTTAAAGTTGAGTGCATCAGGGATGGGTGGTTGGCAATGAGAGGAGGCATGCAGGGACGGCATCAATCGGGCATTTGGATCCGCCGGTCCCCCCCTCCGGGCTATTACCAGCTAAGCACCCATGGGTCATCAAGTATCCCACCATAACTTGGGCGCACATGCGCCAGAACAGTAGCACCAAATGCACCAGCACCCGATGCAATTACAACCATTGGGGCAAATCATCACATCAACCAAAGGAGGTAATTACCTCCTTTTAAATGATGAAGGCGATCTTCTATTACAACCATTGGGGCATACAAACTCCACGTCAACCAGAAATATAAAAGGCATCATCATCACCCACAAAAACCTTTTTTTTTTCAAAATTACTCCTCCTATTTTAAGAGATAAAATTATCCAAACACTCATGTTTAAAAAAAAAAAAAAAAAAAAGGACACACCCATTAAAACAAAGACAATTGTTATTCTGATTAAAAAAACCTCTTTCTCCAATAATGCCCCTCAAATTAGTGGTTTCACCTATACTTTGTAGGGATAAAATAGTAACATTATTTGTTAATTATATTGACCACATAAGCTTTAATGCTTATTCAGAGAAAAAAATGTGCCGCTTAAAGTCAGATGAAGAGGGTGGCCAAAATTGACTCCGATACCAAGTTTACAAGCATTGCCAAGCATTAAAAGAATTTTTTTTTTTTTTAAAAAAAAGGAATAACAAAAAACCGGAGAAAATTCAGATTCCATTTAGCAAAATCGAGGCAAACATGGACATTTGTTACTCAATATAGCATACCACGGGTAGGGGAAGCCGTTGTACGGATTTTGTAAGGAAATTTTTTTCTTTATTGATATAAAATATTATATATTTTTCCCTCGATTTGTGTAACTTGTACCAACACTCAATCAACTCTAAAATTTATACTCGACTTATTTTGAAATACATTAATATATATATATATATATATATAACAATTATCAGATTGAACTGAATACAAATTATATAGCAGAATCTGTCCATGTCCATAACCTCTAAAGAGAAGAATATCTCAAATCTAAGAAGATGGAGAAGACACAAGATTATTAGATAATGATAGCTGAGAAGACATCACATTATGTGCCCTTAACATGCATTCCAGGCTGCATTTGCACTTTCCACACTTTTTGTTTTTCTTCTAAATTTGGGGCCTATTATGTTTTCTTCTGGCACTTCAGCTTCAGTCCACTTCACTCACCGAGATGCGTCTTTGAGGACCATATCACAGAGAAAGAAAGGACACAAGTGCCTTGCCGTGTCAATCGGGAAATGCAAGGGAAGTTGAAAGATATGGCAAGATTAGAATCGATTGCTTGGAATTATAGAGAAACAAAGGATCTCTCGGCATCCTATTACAGCTGTAACAGGAAAGAAGGGTTGAGCTAATGAGTTCTTTGTCGCGGGTCTCGTTCGTATTATCGTATGTTCTTTTCCTAGCTCACAATCACTTCATAAAGCACAATTTATTAATGTTGTGCTTTGTCACATTAAAGCCTGTTATCTTAATTTTCTACTGGTTCTCTTTATTTTGATCGATTAGACTTAAGGAGTGATATTTTCCGACCTGAAATGCTAAAATACAGCCCAAACAAGTACTATAATATGTGGACGCTAACCTTTTCCATGTTGAATTGGTGTAAGCCTTTTGAAATTGGAGAATGTCCAAGAAGCCATATTATTTTTAAGGCTATAAAACAATGAAGCACTGTTCAGTGCTAAAAACCATAACAGGACCCGAGGAAGATTAAAATTGGCATAATTCCACAGAATATTTTTCGAGAAGAACCAAATCATATATAATCAAGACACGCTTAAGGCAAACTTAGCAAAAAAGGAAAAAGAAAAAATAGCTAAATACAACTACATAATATTATAGGTCACAGGAGGAGCATAGGGAGAAAATTAGTCTTAACATAAATAACCTAGCAATGAGACTATTCGTGCATATCCAATATTATTAGGTAATGCCCCAAAGGAAAATTAGCGGCCCCCCGAGAGAAGCATGTCTGAAACAGTAGAAGACTGAGTGAGCATGCTCCCTGAATTGGAAGAGGAAGGATATGGCATTTGGATGTCCTCAAAACCTCGTGCGAACATTCGGGTCTTAAAAGAAAGACGAAGAGATGACATATCTGGCAAAGGAGCTTCTCTTTCCAATATCTGCACCACTTGGCGCATACTTGGCCTAGCACTGGGCTCAATGTGAGAGCATAACAAGCCAAGTTTGAGCACCAGATCTACTTCCTCTGCCACGTGCTTACTAGAACCCAAATTTGGATCAGCTGCCTCGAGAATTTGACCTTCCCGCCAACGAGCAAAAACCCATTCAACCAAGGTAATCTCTTCATTGTCCGCATTCACTTCTATAGGCCTTCTTCCACATGCAACCTCTAGCAAAAATGCACCAAATGAAAACACGTCAGAGCTCGGTGTAGCCTTGGCTGCTCTGAATTGCTCTGGAGCAAGATACCCAAGTGTTCCAACCACATGGGTAGTTTCAGGATCGGTTCCATGATCATACAATCTGGCAAGTCCAAAATCTCCTAACCTGCCATTGAAGTCAGCGTCCAACAATACATTGCTGGCCTTGATGTCTCGATGAATCACAACTTGTTCCCATCCTTCATGTAGATAAAACAGGCCTAATGCCACGCCTTTTATGACCTGAAACCTCTGTTTCCAATCCAGTCTCACCTTAGGCTGGCCATGGATGTACCTGTCTAGACTTCCATTAGGCATGTAATCGTACACCAACAGTAGCTCTCCTTTTCGCCTGCAATAGCCTAAGAGTGACACCAGGTTACGGTGACGTAGCCTCCCCATACTGACGATTTCTGCCACAAATTCCTTCATCCCTTGTCTCGATTCATGCGACACTCTTTTTACTGCTATTTCAATTTTGGAATTAGGTAATATGCCTCTGTAGACTCTGCCAAAGCCTCCACTTCCCAATAGCTCCTTGTCCTTAAATCCTTTGGTGGCAACATGGAGGTCTTTGTACTTAAATCTCTGAGGCCCGTATTCTCTTTCCCAATCTTCTACCACTTCTGCGAGCTTCCTCTTTCTTCTTATAAAAAATGCTAAACTGGTAAACGCTAACACAAACATAACAACAGATATCACGGGTAAAACAATTGTTAAAACCATGGATCTCTTTTTGGGTCCAATGTGAGGAAGCCTAGCAATTTGAGAAATTTTTAGTTCTTGTGCTTGACCACCTATGCTAAAACTCCATCCCAACACATAGTGATGAGATTCTAGCACCGAACCAGTGCATGCAGAAAAGCCAACATACATAAACTCATCTAGAATTGGAGAAAGATCATGGGCCAAGGACAAGAGAGGAATTTTAGGCTTGGCAACCTTAGTTGGAGCTAATGTAACATGAATTTTCTTATTCGAACCATCATATTCTAACCAAATTTGCATTGCTTTGCCACTAAAAAGGCTCAAACTCCTGAACGCACCATTGTTGTTGTCATCATGGTAACCGGCTGAAGAAGTGACTTCAGATGATATGCTATTAATATCAATCCCGACATGGTTGTCATTGGGGTCATTGAACACAGGGACGTAGTTGGTATCGATCTCTATGGCGAAGATATGATTGGTTGATTTCCCATCATTCTGCGAATTGAACACGCCTAAGTACTCACCTGCAGAACCTTCTCGAAGTCCTAAGTTTGGCGCAATGACAAAGGCCATTCCGTGACCCTTTAGGGCAGGCACATCAGAAAGAATGGCAAAGACGAAACTAGTAGAGAAGGACAAGGCTGTGCCATTTGAGGAGTTCTTGAAATTGATCCTAGTAGGATGAAAAGCATGACCGATAGATAGTTTGGTGTTGTTGGTGAGCTCTAAGAGTCCATTGCGAGCGATGTTGGCTAGGCCATTGAGACTCAAATTAGCTGAGCTGAAGCCGTTGTATGTGAAATTGAGTTCTGCAGAGGATTCCAAGTTGCTTACAAGGAGCAACATGAGCATAACCTTAGACAACATGTTTTTGTAGGCTATTGACATAGCAGCTCTATCTATTTTCCGCCCTCGCCTTTCAATCGTATGGTGATGTTTGTTTTAAGGTAGGAATTGTTGCAGTGCAACCCCATTTCTTGAGTTTTGGGTGTGAACAAGTATATGCGGAGGCCTATCACTTTAGGCTTGTCCATGTCATTTATAAATTAGCGAAGGCCTCCACTTTATGCTTACCAATTGACTAAATCTCTTTAGACATGCCAGTGCCGTACGGAAGTGTTCAATGCAAATTGTTTGCCACTTTGTCATTACCAGCCCGGCATTTGCTTGCTTTATTCGGATAATTTAATCTTATTTTGATTTTTGTTATTGCAGTTAGGTAATTTTTAACCTTTTCATTTATCATAAACAATTTTAGAAAAATATGAAAAGGAGGCAAAGGCTCTTCTTAGTTCTAGTAAAGTCCGTAGCTAATTTCAACATTCAATGTTGTCGATCGATTTTGGATGTTTCTCAAATCAATGACTAGCCATATTTTTCAAGTTCTCTCCCTTTCTTTTTGTGATTGTGGTTCATTTGACACTCTTCAACAAAATTTACAACAAAGATTCCTTTTCCCTTTTTATAGATAAAATTAAACCAAATGAAAATTAATAAAAATTATGAATATCTTTACGAATCTAAAAAATTTTAACCCAACAAAAAGATTTAATTTAATTTCAAATTACATTTGATCTATTTAAATTATAAATAAAATAAAATATTGCAAAAAAAAAAAATTCAAAACAAAGGACAAGGATCAGAAAGTAAATGTTTTATTCGAATTTAGTTTTGATCTACTTGCAAGTAAGCAATTCCCACGACTACTTTATTGCTGCAATGAAAAAAGGAAAAAGTATTGCCGATTAATTCTTAGCTAGATTTGATTTAGGCTTGGGCAATTCATCCAGTTATAATCGAGGCTGATTCGAAAGAATTGGTTATGGCTATCTCTATGTATCAGTCCATGCCATGGCTTAGTGCTCGAGAGTTCTGTTGCTTTTATAGTCTTGTTGAATGAGGTGTGCCCGGACGACACCAAAATGGTCGGTGATTATCCAGAGTCAAGTCATTTCCACAACTTGGGAAAAGCCCATACTACATTACATTCAGGACTCGCCGGTCGGTGGAGGACATACGAACACCATATCAACCAGAAATATAAGGGGCATCATCATCACCCAGAAAACTTGACTCCAATATCAAGTTTACAAGATTGCCAAGCATTAAAAAATGAAAAAAGAGAGAGAGAGAGAGTACCAAAAGTCTGGAGAAAATTCGAGATTCCATTTAGCATAATCGAAGCAAGCATGGACATTGGTTACTTAATATAACATATCACAAGGGAAGCCTTTGTCAGGATTCTGTAAATATTTTATTAGTTTTGACACTAGGTATATCCTTTTTTTTATTGATATAAAATATTATATCATTTTCTCTTGATTTGTGTTATTTATACCAACACTCAAATAACTCTAAAATTTATACTCTCAAAACTTAATTTGAAATATATCAAAAAACATATGACAATTATTTTTACCATCTGACTACAAATTATACAGCACGCGGCCTCTAAAGAGGAGGATATCTCAAATTGAAGAAAATGGAGAGAGGACACAAGATTAGTAGATAATGATAGCTGAGAAGACATTATATTATGTGCTCTGAACATGCATTACGGGTTGCATTTGCTCTTTCCACATTTTTTGTTTGTTTGTTTTTTTTTGTCCCCCCCCCCCCGGGCGCTAAATTCGGGGCGTCCTATGTTTTCTTCTGGCACTTCAGACTGCAGTCCACTTCACTCACCAAGATGCAAGACCATACAAGTGCCTTGTCGTGTCAATCAGGAAATGTTTTTTTTTGTCCCCCCCCCCCGGCGCTAAATTCGGGGCGTCCTATGTTTTCTTCTGGCACTTCAGACTGCAGTCCACTTCACTCACCAAGATGCAAGACCATACAAGTGCCTTGTCGTGTCAATCAGGAAATGTTTTTTTTTGTCCCCCCCCCCGGCGCTAAATTCGGGGCGTCCTATGTTTTCTTCTGGCACTTCAGACTGCAGTCCACTTCACTCACCAAGATGCAAGACCATACAAGTGCCTTGTCGTGTCAATCAGGAAATGCAAGGGATGTTGAAAAATATGGCAAGATTAGAATTGATTGCATGGAATTATAGAGAAAGAAGGATATCTCGGCATCCTATTACAGCTGTAACAGGAAAGAAGGGTTGACCTAATGGGTTATTTGTCGTGGGTCTAGTTTGTATTATCATATGTTCTTTTCCTAGCTCACAATCACTTCATAAAGGGTTTTAATAACGTTGTGCTTTCTCGCACTAATTATGGCTAAAAATGCGCATTTTTTAGCTACTTAGTCTCGAAGATGATAAAGAAAAGCCTGTTAATGTATTTTTTTTATTGGTTCTAATTTTTTTTTTTTTAAAAAAAATTAATTGTCTTTACTTTATTTTGATCGATTGGAAACAATTTTGAGGAGTGGTATTTTCCGGCATGAAATGCTAAAATACAACCCAATCAAGTACTATAATATGTCGATGCTAACCTTTTCCATGTTGAATTGGTGGTTCGAATCGGTGAAGCTTTCTGAAATTGGAAAATTTCCAAGGAGCCATATTATTTTTAAGGCCGTAAAACAATGAAGCACTATTCAATGCTGTAGATAAGATTTGAGATATAGCTTTTTCGTCGGCATTTGAAAAGAAAAAATGGAGTAAAATTAATTCATTTCTTGGGGCAATCAAACAAACCTTAAGCCCATACTGACAACAATAGTAACTAATGACACAAAAATGATAACAGGACCCAAGAAAAATTAAAGAAAAATTAACATCCAATTCAACAAAATATTTTTCAAAAAGAAGAACTACATCACATATAATCAATACGCGGTTAATACCAGCTTAACAAGAAAAAAAAAAAAAAAAAAGCTGAATACAAGTACATGATATTTTAGGTCACAGGAAGAACACAAAAATGATAACACGACCCAAGAAAAATTAACATCCAATTCAACAAAATATTTTTCAAAAAGAAGAACTACATCACATATAATCAATACGCGGTTAATACCAGCTTAGCGAAAAAAAAAAACAAACAGCTGAATACAAACAGGAAGAACATTGGGAAAAGTTAACTTAGCATAAATAACCTAGCAATGAGACTATTCGTGCAAATCCAAGATTATTAGGTAATGCCCCAAAGGCTAATTAGCGGCCTCCCGAGAGTAGGATGTCTGAAACTGCAGAAGACTGAGTGAGCTTGCCGCCTGAATTGGAAGAGGAAGGATATGGCATTGGGATGTCCTCAAAACCTTGTTCGAACATTAGGGTATTAAAAGAAAGACGAAGAGATGACATATCTGGCAAAGGAACATCTCTTTCCAATATCTGCACCACTTGGCGCATACTTGGCCTAGCAGTGGGCTCAATGTGAGAGCATAACAAGCCAAGTTTGAGCACCAATTCAACATCCTCTGCTACATGCTTACTAGAACCCAAATTTGGATCAGCTGTCTTGAGAATTTGACGGTTCTGCCAACAAGCAAGAACCCATTCAACCAAGGTATTCTCTTCATTGTCCGCATTCACTATTATAGGCCTTCTTCCACATGCAACCTCTAGCAAAAATACACCAAATGAAAACACATCAGAGCTCGGTGTAGACTTGGCTGTTCTGTATTGCTCTGGAGCAAGATACCCAAGTGTTCCAACCACATGGGTAGTTTGAGGATCATTTCCATGATCATACAATCTGGCAAGTCCGAAATCTCCTAACTTGCCGTTGAATTCAGCATCCAACAACACATTGCTGGCCTTGATGTCTCGATGAATCACGACTTGTTCCCATCCCTCATGTAGATAAAACAGGCCTAATGCCACGCCTTTTATGACCTGAAACCTCTGTTTCCAATCCAGTCTCACCTTAGGCTGGCCATGGATGTAACTGTCTAGACTTCCGTTAGGCATGTAATCATATACCAACAGTAACTCTCGTTTTCGCCTACAATAGCCTAAGAGTGATACCACATTACGGTGACGTAGCCTCCCCATACTGACGATTTCTGCCACAAATTCCTTCATCCCTTGTCTTGATTCATGCGACACTCTTTTCACTGCTATTTCGATTTTGGAATTGGGTAACGTGCCTCTGTAGACTCTGCCAAAGCCTCCACTTCCCAATACCTCCGTGTCTTTAAATCCTTTGGTGGCAACATAGAGATCTTTGTAATTAAATCTCTGAGGCCCGTATTCTCTTTCCCAATCTTCGACCACTTCTGCAAACTGCCTCTTTCTTCTTATCAAAAAGGCTAAACTGGTAAACACTAACACAAACATAACAACAAAGATCACGGGTAAAACAATTGTTAAATCCCTGGAATTCTTTTTGGGTCCAATGTGAGGAAGCCTAGGAAGTTGAGAAATTTTTAGTTCTTGTGCTTGACCGCTTATGCTAAAACTCCATCCCAACACATAGTGATGAGATGCTAGAAACGAACCAGTGGCTGCTGAAAAGCCAACATACATAAACTCATCTAGAATTGGAGAAAGATCACAGGCCAATGACGAGAGAGGAATTTTAGGCTTGGCTACCTTAATTGGAGCTAATGTAACATGAATTTTCTTATTCGAACCATCATATTCTAACCAAATTTGCATTGCTTTGCCACTAGAAAGGCTTAAATTCCTGAATGCACCATTGTTGTTGTCATCATAGTAACCGGCTAAAGAAGTGACTTCAGATGATATGCTATTAATATCAATCCCGATATGGTTGTCATTGATGTCATTGTACGCGGCGGCATAGTAGGTGTCGATCTCAATGGCAAAGATATGATTGGTTGATTTCCCATCATTCTGCGGATTGAACACGCCTAAGTACTCACCTGCAGAACCTTCTCGAAGTCCTAAGTCTGGCGCAATGACAAAGGCCATTCCGTGACCCTTTAGGGCAGGCACATCAGAAAGAATGGCAAAGACGAAACTAGTAGAGAAGGACAAGGCTGTGCCATTTGAGGAGTTCTTGAAATTGATCCTAGTAGGATGAAAAGCATGACCGATAGATAGTTTGGTGTTGTTGGTGAGCTCTAAGAGTCCGTTGCGAGCTATGTTGGCTAGGCCATCGAGACTCAGATTAGCCGAGCTGAAGTCGTTGTAGGTGAAATTGAATTCTACAGAGGATTCCAAGTTGCTTACAAGGAACAACGTGAGCATAACCTTAGACAACATGTTTTTGTAGGCTATTGACATAGCAGCTCTATCTATTTTCCGCCCTCGCCTTTCAATCGTATGGTGATGTTTGTTTTAAGGTAGGAATTGTTGCAGTGCAACCCCATTTCTTGAGTTTTGGGTGTGAACAAGTACATGCGGAGGCCTATCACTTTAGGCTTGTCCATGTCATTTATAAATTAGCGAAGGCCTCCACTTTATGCTTACCAATTGACTAAATCTCTTTAGACATGCCAGTGCCGTACGGAAGTGTTCAATGCAAATTGTTTGCCTCTTTGTCATTACCAGCCCGGCATTTGCTTGCTTTATTCGGATAATTTAATCTTATTTTGATTTTTGCTATTGCAATTAGGTAATTTTTAACCTTTTCATTTATCATAAACAATTTTAGAAAAATATGAAAATGAGGCAAAGGCTCTTCTTAGTTCTAGTAAAGTCCCCGTCCAATTTCATAGCCATGAAAAGAGTAATCTTAAATAAACTAAATTAATTACAAATCAAATTCTACACTTTGATAAATTTTAATTACATATTGATTTATATTTATCAAAATATGTTGATAATTTGATTTAAAGTTGATTATCACTTAGGTCAAAGCATATGCTCTGCACAGGTGTTATTGTTGACCACGTTAATCCTACTCCTATTTGGCCATTTTGGTATTCGTAACCATAATTTCATATCTTATATTATAATTAAAGGGATGAAAATAAATTAAATAAATTAAGTTGAGTCAATTAAAATAACTAGTATTTCGGTTTGTTTATGGCATTGTATTCTCTCGCTCTCTCTCTCTCTCTCTCTCTCTCTCTCTCTCTCTCTCAACCTTCAACATTCAATGATGTCCATCGATTTTGGATGTTCCTCTTTTCCTTTTCTATAATCAATGACTAGCCATATTTTTCAAGTTCTCTCCTTTTCCTTTTGTGATTGTGGTTCTTTTGAACCTCTTCAACAAAATTTACAACAAAGATTCCTTTTCCCATTTAACCAAATGAAAATTAATAAGAATTATGAATATCTTTACGACTCTAAAAAGTTTTAACCCAACAAATGGATTTAATTTATTTTCAAATTAAATCTGATCTATTTAAATTATAAATAAAATAAAATATTGTAAGAAAATTCAAAACAAAAGACGGGTGTTAGAAAGTTAATGTTTTATTTGAATTTATTTTTTATTTGCTTTCAAGTAAGCAACTCCCACGTATTGAGTATTGAGTACTGGCTACTTTATTGCTGCAATACAATAAAGAAAAATTATTACTAATTGATCCTCACCTAGATTTGATTTGATGACTTTTCTTCTCAAAAATTCTACATCACTTTGTTGCCGCGATTCTCAAAAATTCTACATTACTTCATCGCTGTGAAAACGAAAGAGTATCACTATCACTAATTAATTCTCACATTAGATTTGACCCGATAGTTGATGACTTTTCTTCTCAAGAGATTTTACTTGGAAATGGCCCTCCAGAAGTCCTATGGGCCCAACATGGGTTGACTCGGGATTATTGAAGATGGTAATTGGGCCAGCTGACAGAATGATGGGCTTCAAAAGGGTCTGTGCTCTAGTGGTCTTGTAACCTGCAGGACACAGCAAAGTTGTATGCTCGCTTTGACAGAGCATGCCCAACTCAACGCATGCGAGCCAGGGTGCGGCCGTAATCAGCCTCCCTGCCGACCCTGATGTATTGAAGACTGATGTTCTTCCCCACTTTGATTTTCTGTTTCTTATTCTCCTTTATACAATTAATAATTTTAAAAACCCCAGTTACATTACTGCAGTTTTTTACCTTATTGGTGTCGTAAAGATCTATCACGTCCTTATTCATGGGCCGTAAAATTATTCCAAATAATGTTCTTCTCCGGCTGAAGCAAGTGCCCATGTCCATGTCCTGATATAAAGCTACTCATGGGCACGCCTTTCCTTTCATGGGCCTTTGTCTTCGCAAATTTGGGAAACTATGACTTAGCCTTGTCCACAGGTATAGGATCCTTTGATGCCGTCTTTACTCTTACTTTTGAATTGTCCCAAGTGGATGCGCCGAGGTGTTCTATTTCAGTCGAGCCATGGATCACAAGTCATAGGCGCACCAGGGCCATAAAGAATGTGGCCCATTTGCTTTGTCAATTTGGCCCATAGCCTCTCCCAACCGCGCAAGAAACGATTGATTACTTCATTTAATTCTTGATTGGGACCACTGCGTTACGACCCTTGAGAGTACCTGTTTTCTTTACTTTTCTTTTCTTTTCTTTTCTCTTTTTTTTTTGGGGGAGGGGGGGGGGGAGGGGGGGAAGGAGGGGTGTTCTGGGGTAATAACATGCACAAAAAGGCACATTTTGGAGGTTATATATCCGTTAATTGAAACGTAGTTGTAGACCCAAGTGTCTGTAACAATAATAATAATAATAATAACAATAATAATAACAGTATGCAAATTTAAATATATGATTAATTTTTTAAATTACAAAAATTATTCAATAGAAGATACCTAATAAAATAATCCTTTCATATCACAATATAATTTATAAAATATATGTTGTTATTTTTATATATTATTATAAACAAAAAGTAATCTCTCCACCTATTTTCTTTTTATATGATTTTTTTATACATATATAGAATTGTAAGTTTAAAATTATATAATGAAAAACAACTTTCTTTATAGAATTACTATTAAATTATTAAAATTTGAGAAAAAAAATTACCAGAATATAAAAGCGCCACACTGCAATTTGTGCATCTTTGAATTCCTTCGTTCATCTTGTCATTTACGATGATCCGACGGTCTGTCTCTTATTGACATAAATTGTTATACAGTGGATTTGCTGTCTTATTTTTCAGAGTGGGTGAAAAGCTTGTCCGGCATCCTAAATGGGTGTACCGCTTGTGATGCAGAATGACTGCCACAGAGAGTCCCGGAATGGTAAGGATTAAATAAAGTTTCAGAGCCGGAATTAAAAGCATGGCTGCTCTATCAATTTTCTAAATTTTCAATATTGATGCTCGAAAGTAGACGGGAAAAGTGGAACCATCTGCCCATGGTTCTGATGTTACTGGACTAGATTTTTTTCTTTCTTCCCTTTTTTTTTTCTCCCTTCATTTTCTTTTGGGTCTTTTGTCATTACGATGCAAACGTACTTAAGCAAAGAAACGATGATATTGCATTTCTCGATCATAAAATTGCAGGTATAGCGTAGTTAGTTTAAAGATGGCTCATGTAATTTGTGATTTTTCTGTAAATAATAAAGGATAAATCAAAGAAATCTTAAATTAAATGAAATTTATCAATGGTATGTGTCAACTTGCATCAGCAAAATTCAACCAATTTTGAATTAAATATTTATTTAAATTGATCTAAATGTGTTGATAATTTAATTAGAAATTGGTTAATACATACTAACAATATGCTAACCCACATTAGAAAAATCTGATCCATTTTTACTTAAATATTTATTTGAATTAATTAAAATATGTTAATATTTGATTAATAATTGATAAACATATATTAATGTGGACTGTCATATAAAATTTATATCTATTTAATTAATGATTTATTTAATTCATCAAACATTATTATCTTCTTATAATACCTCAAAATGTTACATTAGTTGTAATCTTTTTACGCATGTAGCCTAAGTCAACGGCAAAGAAAAAATAAAATAAAGATATATTTATTCCGGTGCTACCTCCGAAAGAGGGCAGGATCTCTTGGGAAAAAGACCGGCCTGGTGCTAATCAAAGCTCCAAGCAGAGTGGCAATTACTACCATGGTACACAGCAACACCATGGTAACTAAGAATAGAGCGAACATCACTCAACAACACATGAAGACTGTGTTCTTCCTCCAAACAAGGCCGAGCATTAAAGACAAATGTCAAGTCCTATTTACAACAATATTCATGTTAGAGCAATACCCAACATAAATACGAAAAGTGAGAAAATTTACTTTGATTCGGATTTCTTGCCTCTAGGCTTCAAGTCCATAGGAAAAACAAGATGAAAAATCATTTTTCTTTATTTTTTCATGCCATGCAAAATCTAATATAATAAAAAAATGTACAACAAAAAATAAATTGAAAGGTAGTCAACCCCAAAACTCTTAAAAAATAATATATATAATTTAAAAATTATAATTCATATATTATTTGTTCCACCTAAAATTACAATTCACCTTCTTTAAAGTATTAATCATAAATGCATATATGTATTTTGTTTCTCTGATATAAATTTTCGGTACTCAAATCCCAATCCATATTGTTGACATCCCTTATGAGGGATTATCTGATGGTCCTGAAATATGTGCACCATATTTTATTTTTATCGGGTAAAATAGCATAATTTATAAATTTATATATATCATATATTATTTGTTTGTTTTTATTATGAGTCGATGCAAGTCATCTATTAAATAATTTGTCTAGGTTGCACAAAAATGGAAACAAAGAAATAGAAATGGATATAAAATGATACAGGTAAAAATGACATATTATAAAAATAAAAGAAATAGAAATATATCTTTCCAACAAGTTACCCCAGAGAGATTTGCAACATCAAGATCCAATAGCCAAAAAATTTCATGCTTACGGCAAACCTACCAAGCGTTCGTCAGAAGCAAAAAAGTCAATGAACCATTGGAAACTCTCAGACCATGGCTCTTTATTACAAAAACACATTGTAATTTACAACAGTATCAATTCAAGACCATACACCACAAAGTCAAAAAGGCACAACTGTGTTTCTCTTATGCATCTCTCAACAAGAAACGAGTGATCAAATGAGGAGAAATTTAAGAGTTGTATTACCTCAGACACCCATTGTCCTAGTAATAGGGCAACCTTCCTATGAATAATCCTCATATTCGGATGGCCACTCGTGAGTTCATGGGACTGTGCACCATTAAACCTGCAATTAAGTCATTCAAGAAAGCTATCATATTTACATTCACATTGGCATCAGGACCATTTCCAAAGTTTCTACAGTAGCAAGCAAATTAAGTCGCAATTAGTCATTCTTGCAGATCATTGCAATAGTGATACTAGCATGTAAGCACCATAACAACTCACAGAATCAACATCATCTATATTACTCCAGAGAAGTACCAGTCTTTCAAGCTTAGGTAATTTAAGAGCTTATAATAAACATATGCAGCAGCTCTATAAGGAGCATCCTTGAGCAGCATGCCGGGAGTCATTTCTGTTACTGAAGTTCGGCATACATTCATAGCCTCTTGGAGAATGGACACCAGTACAGGCCGTAGCAGCTGGAACAACAACGGATGTCATAATGAAGTACAAACATCTACCCTCTGTAAACTGGTTGAACACAGACAAGATTGTTAAGCCACTTGACTATGGGTTTCAAACAAAACAATGTATAGAGCTTCTGCACATGGCCTAAGTTTTCTGTGTCCATTGGATCATATCCTGCTCATGACGAAATTATTCAGGATTTCGGTACCACTTCTCCAAATCACTTGCAGTTAGTACAAACTATCTGCTAAAGAAGTGAGACCTCAGACTAATAAACAATATTTCTGAACGCAAAACAAAGTATAACAGAAATAAAATCACTATTTAAACAACATATGAGTTTAATCTGCAGGCAGTTAATCTTTTTGCATGATAACAACAAAAAAGACAACAACTTTGCTTGAATTAAAATGTTTACAGAACTTTAAAAAATTATCACCAAAGGTATCATAAGATCAGAACTACTATCTTACACCTAATAGTAATCAGATAGTCATATCAAATCCCACTGCTGAATGACAACTCCACATTAGGAGCCCAAAGGGCTTAGCCTTGCCCACTTCATGAAGTGCAACTATAAAGGTCAAATAATACAAATATCAATAGAACCCAAAAAGAAAAAAGAAAAATTGACCTCAAATTAATTATCAAGAGATCAGTAAAAAGATAAATCTACATAGGATTATCAGATGTAGCTGATGCAATATGTCCTGCACCTAATCACTACATTTAAAGGAAGCTTCTTCATGCGAAAACAGCCCACAGGAAGAAGAGAGAAACAGAATACTGGAAGAATAAGTATGCTAATTACCTTCTTATGAGTATGTTGCACAGTAATACAACCCTTTCAATGGGCAAAACAGAGGCAAGGACACCAACAACAACACCAGATATATCTTTCTTCATCTGCAAGATGGTAATGTCATTTGCATCAATGACACGACCAGTAGGACTTGGCTTATATTCTTTACAGTCCAATACATACTTCACCATTACCATACATTGTATGAGGAACCGCTCAAACAATATCACGTTTGGTTCTGGATCTGTTATCTTATTCAAACAGAAGTCCATTACAGGAAGAAGAACACACTCATCACCAAAGGAATAAGGATGCCAGCACTGTATTGCGATCAAAACCTACAGCAATTCGATACATGCATTTCTCATGAAATCCTATAATTTAATATGCCGCCCCTGAAGAGATGAATTTGTGGCATCAAATATCATCAGCAAGAAAAATAACCTCAATATTAACATAATCTTTGTTAGGACCGACCCATAACCAATAGAAAGTTAATCAGAGGATTTTTTGACAATTCAAAAGACAAATAATAAAATACAAAATTTAAATAAACATGTAAAATAAAATAACAAAATTTAAATAGAAAAAAAGATAAAATTTATATGGTTCGATCAAATAAACCTACGTCCTTAAACGAGAAAAGAAATAAAATTTCACTAAAAAAAAAAGATTACAAATGCATTAAAAAAATGTTGATTACCATACAAAAAAATAATAAAAATAAATCTTAAAAGATCACAATATCTTTTATTAAATTCATTTGAGTTGGGATGGTTTTAAAACAAAACCAATGCATATATATATATAAGAAATCTTGAAAATTGCCTCTGACTCTTTGGCCGATGTGGGATTGGTTGAAATAAAAATTGGCTCCCTTTTTCTGGTGTGGGAATGAGCCACTAACAATCTTGGCTCTAGTTCCGAACAAAGTTCTCATGATTGAAACCAAGGAAAAAAAATATTCCATTTTGCAAAAATTAAATGACGGGAGAACACTTCAATGCCATTTCATCCTGCAGAGACTAAGTTTTCAAAACTTATGGAATCCAAATAAGTAGCACTACCAAATTAAAACAGAAACATTTCACGGCAACAAAAATTAACAACGGACAGTTATTCATCGCTAATTAATAACAAAATTGTGACGCAACAGCGATGGAATAATTAGCAACGGAAAATTTCATCGAAAAAAATTCAGTCGCTAATCCGTCGTCAAAACAAAAAAAATAATTCGGACCTATTAGCGACGAAAAAATTCCGTCACGACAATTTTCGTCGCTAAATATAATTTTACATTTTATTAAATATAATTTTATTCTTTTTATTAAATTAGGATTTTTATTAAATATAATTTTGTATTTTTATTAAATATAATTTTGTATTTTTATTAAATATAATTTTATATTTTTATTTAATATGATTTTGTATTTTTATTAAATATAATCTTATATTTTTATTAAATATGATTTTGTGTTTTTATTAAATATAATTTGTGTTTTTATTAAATATAATTTTATATTTTTATTAAATATAAATATATTTTTGTTTTTATTGAATATAATTTTATGTTTTTATTAAATATAATTTTGTATTTTTATTAAATATAATTTTTTGTTCTTTTAAATATAATTTTGCGTTTTTATTAAATATAATTTTATGTTTTTATTAAATATAATTTTGTATTTTTATTAAATATAATTTTTTGTTTTTTTAATATAATTTTGTGTTTTTATTAAATATAATTTTATTCTTTTATTAAATATAATTTTTTATTTTTATTAAATATAATTTTTTGTTTTTATTAATATATAATTTTATGTTTTTATTAAATATAATTTTATATTTTTATTAAATATAATTTTATATTTTTATTAAATATAATTTTATATTTTTATTAAATATTATTTTGTATTTTTATTAAATAAAATTTTATATTTATATTAATATAAGGTATTGTATTTTTAATATTAAGAGTTCCAAAAAAAGTATAGAAATAGAAAAAAAATAAATTAATAACATAAATGTGATGGTGGTATAGTGGTTAAGACTCTCCGGATCTATCTCTCACACCCAGGTTTGAATCTGGGTGATAGCAATTTTTTCAACATTTATAACAGGGGCGCGCGGGTTGGCTTGCGGGCGAGCGGGCTCGAGGCGTAGGCGGGCGGGCGCGCGCGGGTGGGCTACCGGGCCCGTGCTCATTTGGTTCACAAATTTTACCGATGGATTAGCAACAGAAATATTTCCGTCAGTAAATTCGTCGGTAATTAACGACGAAAAATTTTCATCAGTAAAAAAATCATCATTGATCCGTCGTGAAAATTAACGAGGTGATTTTTAGTGACGAAAAATATGAGTATCAGTAACGAATTTTTCCATCATTGATACCTATTTTTCTAGTAGTAAGCTTGGCATCCTATGCCAATAAATTCAAGTGGTTGACTTTTAAGCTTGTGATCAGCATTTGGCATATATAACAAATTTAATCTTTAATTTAGTCTTATCATAAAAGCTCTATAAAATTTGTATATTATTTTTTTAAAGAAGACACAAAAAATGCACTAGGCAGGAAAATCAAGAACTTAAATATAAAAGTTTTAGTCAGACGTAAAAGTAAACCATTGAAAATTTAGATATAAGTTATCTGTAAAAATATGATAATTAAGGGTTTAGAAGAGGAAATGATCCTGAATAGGAATGAGTGGCGAAGAAAATCAATATAAATTAAACCAATACTATTTTTTTTTAATATTTATCTCTCAAATGATGGATCCTATTTGTTGAGATTAAGATTAAGGTAATTGTTATAAATTAATTCTACATGTCGTTATACAAAATCAACATTTTTATTCCCTAAGAAGGAAGACACTAGCAGTAATTATCCAGCATTGAAGATTGTCAGGTTCATACCTTTCCTGTAAATGCATCTGGCACAGAGAGAGAGAGAGAGAGAAAAAAAAAAAATCTTTTCTTTTCCATCTCACATAAGTAACATAATGAAAACTCACAAGTACTTACTTAGAGGAGCACTAGGAGCGACCCAACGAAAGAAATAACGGATGATGTTGGATGTTATCAAAATGCAAACTCAAATTCAACAACACAGCACTTAGTGTTTGATTTTGCTACAACACACCCTATCTCTTATCTCACAATACTTGGACCCGTCAATTACTCTTCAAGATTTTAACACTCCTTAACTAAATTTCTAAACAAAGCCTCAGACATTTTGAGCAGATAACACTAAAATTCATGGCTAGACCCAATGTAGAAAAGTGCTAACTCAAGTATTAAGCTAGTAATCTAGGCACAAGGCCAACCCAATCTTAAACAGGAGTGATTAATGCCTGGAAGAGAAAATTTATTTTTCTCCTTAATGTAAGTTTTAGCCCTCCAAAACTAAAACTTCACCCAAAAAAGGAGAAAGAGAGTTGTGACTATGAATTGTGAAACTTAAAAGGGAAAATAAGTAACCGAGTTGAAGAAGCAACTGTAAATAACTACTACAACAGCAATCGAAGAAACAACAGCAACAACTAATGTAGCAACTAGTAAGGAAGTTAGGCAACAATGTAGTCATGCAGTTCAACAGCAATGTAGTCAGGCAGCAAGCAGGAGGGTAGCTAAGCAAGTAACAGGAGAGTAACTGAGTTGGCAGAAGAGTAGCTGAGCTGAGTTGGCAAGAGGACAAGACTGTTATTAGTAGTTAGAGCTAATTGGCATTAGTTGAGATGTTAGTTAGAGTTAGTTAAAAGAATCAAGAAACCAATAGTGATAAAGGGTACGAGAGAGACATGAAAGGTCTGTCGGAATTGTTCTCATTCCTTCTCATTCTCTTCCTCCTATGTAATCCTGCCATGATTCTTACTTTCATTTTAATAAAGCTCATTGTTTGTTCATGAAAACGATTGATTTTCTTTAGCTTCCCATCAATCCCACTTGGAGTTGTGTTGAATCTCCTTCCTTCTAGATCAGTGGTATATGAGTTGTCTATTTTTTTAAAAGAAAGTCTTTTTAAATTTTAAACAACTATCAAATAGAAAAAAAGAATTATCTAATGATAAATAAAATAATTGACTTATCAAAATAGATAGTCTAACTAAAATAGAAAATTACAAAAATTAGACTTTTTCAAATTTTATATAATATTAGAAATAAAATAATATTTTCAAAATCTCCTATCTTTCCAATTTAGACTTCTTCATTCCTTGAATTTTTGTGCAACCAAATAGAAAATTTTCTGAAGTGATTCTTCAATAAATGTTGGATTATCTCTTAACTTCCACATGCGCACATGCTAATGAAAAAATGTTATTGTCCAATTTTTATTCCTTGAATGCAAAATCTCCAATTTGGCTCTTTTTTCTTCCATTTTTTTTTTTTATAAATCTTCTTCATTATTTCTAACTATCAATTACCATAAAACATAATAATTAATGTAATATTTATTTAAAAATAAAATAAAATAAACCGTAATTACTACACCAATATATGTGCTATCAAATTCCTCCACACCTAGATAATATTTATCTTCAAATATTTCTAATTCAAATAAAACCAAAACTACTAAATTCAACTTATTTTCCTTTCAAACTAATATGTGTCATAAAAGTCAAACTAAAAAATAATCAAAATAAAAAGTACTTCACAGTATTTTATACGAGAATAATCATTACAAATCCCAACAACTCCTAATAAAATCAAAACTGTAAGATTCAATATTTCTCTTTAAGGGTTCACTCAAAATGAAGTGTAGCAAGCCAATAGTACTCAAGTCAACATATTAAAATTGACTTTACCATATGTTTGCAAATATATCAAATTTCTATCATTTAAAAATTTGAATTTCATATATCAATCTAAAAATCTCTAATTTGGTTGTAACATGGTTAAGGTTAGGGGTAGTATAAAAGAGTATATCAAGGGTTTAAAATGTATCAAAGAAAATATACAACTAACTACACAATTTTTCTACAATAAACATCTTCGCCCTACATACATAGCACACAAAAAATAAATGATTTTGTTACCCACATGTGCTCAATATAGACAACAGTTAAAAGTACATAAAAATATCATATTTTTTCTCTTTGATCCATGACTGAAATGAAATTCTCAAGAATGCAGTATTTTTTTCTTTTTTCTTTTTCTTTCTTTTTCTTCTTTTTTTGCTGCTACCCCTTTTTTTCTTTCTTTTTCTTTTTTGTTTTATTCTTTTTTTTTCCATGAAAAACATCCCAATATAAAAAGATGAACAAAATCAAATTTTTTCCTTTCTTTTAAAGTCATTAAGTCCCTTTGTCTTTCATATGTAGCAAATACCAATATCAATACTCTAATCAATATATGTCTTATGAGACAATCATATAACTAATATCATGCAATTAATTACATATATTTTTTGTATAAGAGTTGAAAAGTAAGCCAAAAATAAGGGTTTTGGTGTTATAATGAGTGGTTATGAAAGAAGAAAATATTTCAAACTCAACTTGGTTCACTAAGAGGAATAAAAATCAGGGTATGGATTTTTACGAATGCTAAAAGTATGTAAAACTTATGTATCTTTTTCACTTCAATGCAGGAAATCCTAAATGTGATATCGAAATGTATAATAGAGCAAGTTCTAAAATATACAATTTAAGTGTGATAATCACTTATCAAGAAAAATAATTCCGAATATAAAGAATGAATTTGCTTGTTTTAAATTCAAAATCTTACTTCTAAATAGGGTTTGTGTTGTTGTATGCTTATCATTCAAAGAAAACTATTAAAAACATGAGTAGTCATTATAAGCACAAAAATCATTAATACGAGTCATTTTTTCATAGATTTTTAACCAACCAAATAACACACGTCAACTTAGAAATTTTGATTTTTTTTTAATTTTTTAATTTTATTTTTTTGAATAAAACAAAACTTAGATTTAGACTATATGGATGAAAGAATTCAATAAATCAAACTCAGTGTATGCAACTAGTAATTTACCTAACGTTGCCTCCACACCTAAATCATATATTATCTCCAATGTATGTCAAATAAAAGAGAAAAAAAAAACATTAATCTCAAATAAAAATAAAAATAAAAGATAAAGTGAAAACAAAACTTTCCTAAAGTGAAGTGATGAATGGAGAGTCAAATTCAATAAATCTTGAAAAAAATTATAGTGATAGCAATGGACCTCTTCTTAGGGCGTGGACATACTCTAACTTATTTGCATTTCTGGTCACTTAAAAATATCAGCAAAACTGGGCAGCAATGAAAGTTTGCTAAGGCTTGGACATGCCTTAATGACAGAACACTTCTGGTTATAAAATTTTTCATTATTTATTTATCTAAAAAAACAAAATCAAATCTAAATCAAACCAAATAAATATGAAATAAAAATCATAAAAAAAATATTGGGTTATCTCCCAACAAGCGGCTTTATTTAGTATTTTTGGTTTAACATTGTCTTCTTATTTTAACTTCATTCAAGAACTGATCCGGTCCATTTAGATTTCAACTTACGTGGCTTCAATTTTGAATTGAAGTGAAGAATTTTATGACCTACCATGAATTGTTTTCGATGTGGGAGTTTGTCATCAAGAAATTTGTCTCATTGTGCAGTCTTATCTGTCACATTTTCCTTAAACATAAAATCTAATTCATTTTATACAAAATTATCATGAACAATGAACTCTACTACACTATTATAACAAATAAACTTAAAATCATTTGGATATTTCATGATATCAAAAATATTAAAAGTAGCAATTTTATCACCAAACTCAAGAGTTAAAATATCCAAATCCGTATCAATTTTTATCTTGACTGTTTTTATAAATGATTTTGGCACTTATTTTTTTACTTCCAAGAGAGGAATATTGATATTTATCTTTTGAGAAATTTTTAAGATCTCTTTCTTTTTCTCATCTTTTTTTGATTGTGTCAACCTATTAGGAAAAGGTGATGAAATCACTTTTTTAGACATAGAAATATTGAGTTATTGATTTATCTCCTTGGGTGAATTATTCGATTTCGATGATTTCTCTTGTTTCTCGATTTTACTATTTTTTCAGCTTTTGATGAATGGTTTTACACTTCTTTTGATGATTTTTCCAATAGATTCATAGTTGTTGCCAATTGTGACACTTGATTATCTAAATTCTTGATGCTAGTTCTTGTCTTTTATTAAAATCGTTGACGTTCCTGTTGAAATCGTTAGTTTTTCTATTGAATTAATAGAGTGCTGTTAGCCAAACTTTTAACAATCTCTTCTAGAGACGTATCTTGACTCAAAAAGAATTGCTAAGATTGAAATAGTAGTCGGTCTTGTGGTTATTGTTGGAACCATTGTTGTTAATTTCTATAATTGAAGTTTGATTGGTCCCTCCGTCCTTAATTGTAAGTATTTGGGTCATCATAAAGAATTGGACATTTATTGATTAGATGACCTATCTCTGAACAAATTCCACAAGTTTGTACTAGTTGCATTTGCCTTACAATAAATTTTTTCACAAAATATGTTAGCACATCTAATTTTTAATCAATGGAAGAAATATTTATCTTATTGACTTTCATTGGAACATTTCATCATATTTCAAATTGTTTGGAAATCTCAATATCAAAAAAATGTTTATTAACATTAGAGGTTAATCGCTCGTTTAAAGTCTTTTAGATAGCTATGTTTTTGCCAAGTTTTTCTCTTCTATATCACCGTTAAATTTCAACAAATTTACTGCAAAAATTAGTATTGAAAATAAAGAGAAAACAAAACTTAAAATAAATAAATCACTTAACACCGTTCTCCGACAATAGTGTCAAAATTTGGTGTGTCGTCAAATAACCAAAAATAAATTAATATATTTCACTAAATAGTAGTATAGAGTGAATATGATCATTTCCATATGGAATGGTAGATTTATTTCTTTTAAGGAAATAAAAATAAAAATATAGGGATTTGTAAAATTAGCTAAACTAATTAATCAAAATTAAAAAAACTCAAAATTAAAAAAATAATAATAAAAACTAATGAAAAATTAATTTTTCTAGGCAAAAGAATTATTTCCATCTTGATGTATTTAATTGATTATTGATACAAAAATTACTCAATATCGTATAAATAAATTGATTATAGTTGTTAAATATCACAAAACAACAAATCTCTCCTTATTTCTTCAATAATCAAGATACCACCATTAATTAATTTTCTAATCGAAAGACAATCCAAGAGACTCTCATTGGATTTAATATTTCGATAGGCTTAAGATTTAGACAAACTCAATTCTAATTAACAAATTCTAATTTAAATTTATTTAAATTAGATTATCTAATCTCTTGGTATGAGTTAAATCACTTGCGAGATAATAAAACTATATCAATCACCATGTTATTAAAAGTAAATAAAGTTTACTGTTTTTAAATGGTTGTAGATTATTTTAAAGCTATCAAATATAGGTTTCTATTTAATAAATCTAAAACAATCATAAATATTATGATATGTAAATTAAAAAAATATTTACAAAATATCAATCCAATAAATTCATTTAAATCTTACGATCTTTGATCATTAAGGTTTCAATAACCCTTTGATTTGAAAATAAAATTAAAAAGAAGACTCGGTGGAAGAACTCATAAAAGATAAATGGAATATTGCTGAGATTAAATAAATGTTGTTGTTGGAAAAAAAGAACGTAAGTGCCGAAAGAAAACTCCCAAACGTGACTGCTGCCCCTACCGCCGGAAAATTGACAAAATTGCTGGAAAAACAATGTGCTGGAGCTATAGGGACCCCGGGGGGGGGGGGGGGCTGTTTCCCTCTCTAGGGCTTCCTCTCCTAAATATGTAATCTTTCATATATGTATATATATATATATACATATATATAGGTATGATAGACAATTATCAAATTATAAAAAGAATTATCTAATAATAAATAATCTACTTGAAAAATAAATAGTTTAACTAAAATTAAAAATTACAAAAATTAGACTTTTTTAAAATTTATATTCATATATTAGGAATAAAATAATATTTTTAAAATCTCTCGGTGTTTTTAATTTAGACTTCCTTCTTTCTTGAATTTTTGTGCAACCAAATAAGAAATTTTCTAAAGTAATTCTTATCTCCTAACTTTCACGTGCCCACATGATAATAAAAAAAATGTTGTTGTCCAATTTTTATTCCTTAATGCAAAACTTCCAATTTGATTCTTTTTTTTTTTTCATAAGACTCTTTTATTATTTCTAACATATCATTTATCATAAAATATAATAATTAATGTAATATTTATTTTAAAATAAAATAAAATAAATCATAATTATTATATCTTATGTGTTACGGGCGGCATTTGCACATTCCACATTTTTTTTGTTTTTCTTCTAAATTTGGTGCCTACTTTGTTTTCTTATGGCACTTCAGACTTCAGTCCACTTCACTCACTAAGACGCATCTTTGACTTTGAGGACCACCATGGCACAGAGAGAGAAAGGACACAAGTGTCTTGCCGTGTCAATCAGGAAATGCAAGGAGCTTTGAAAGATATGGCAAGATTAGAATTGATTGCTTGGAATTATAGAGAAAGAAGGATCTCAGGGCATCCGATTGCAGCTGTAATAGAAAGCTAATGCCGTCCTGGGTCTCGTTTGTATCATCGTATGTTCTTTTCGTAGCTCACAATCACTTCATAAAGGAGTTTTATTAACGTTGTGCTTTGTCACAATAATTATGGCAAAAAATGTGTGCGTGTGGTTTTTTTTTTTTTTTTTTTAACTACTTAGTCTCGAAAATGATAAAGGAAAGCCTGTTATCCTTTTTTTTTTTTTTTTTTTTTTTTTTTTTAAAAAATTTTTTTTTTTTTTTTTTTTTTTTTTTTTTTAAATTTTTTTATTAAATTTTTTTTTTTTCATAATATATTAAAAAACAAAAAAAAAAAATATTATTTTTTGTTGACCCCCCCCTCCTTTTTTTTTTTGGGGGAGGCTTCTAAAATTGGAGAATGTCCAAGGAGCCATATTATTTTTAAGGCTATAAAGCAATGAAGCACTAATCTATGCTGTAGCATAATAAAAGTAGATGAGATTTGAGATTTAGCTTTTTCATCGGCATTTGAAAGAAAAAATGCAATAAAATTAATTCATTTCTTGGAACAATCAAACAAACCCTAAAACCATAATGACAACATTTCGAAACTAATGACACAAAAATCATCACAGGACCCACAGAAGATTAACATCCAAATAATTCAACAAAATATTTTTGGAGAAAGAAGAACCAGATCCCATATAATCAAGACACGCTTAATACATGCTCAGCAAAAGAAAGGAGAAAAAAAAAGGCAGCTGAATTCAAGTACATAATATTCTAGGTCACAGGAAGAACATTGGGAGAAAATTAGACTTAGCATAAACAACCTAGCAATGAGACTTTTCGTGCAAATCCAAGATTATTAGGTAATGCCCCAAAGGAAAATTAGCGGCCTCCTGAGAGAAGTATGTCTGAAACTGTAGAAGACTGAGTGAGCTTGCTACCTGAATTGGAAGAGGAAGGATATGGCATTGTGATGTCCTCAAAACCTTGTTCGAACATTAGGGTCTTAAAAGAAAGAACAAGAGATGACATATCTGGCAAAGGAGCATCTCTTTCCAATATCTGCACCACTTGGCGCATACTTGGCCTAGCAGTGGGCTCAATGTGAGAGCATAACAAGCCAAGTTTGAGCACCAAATCTACATCCTCTGCTACATCCTTACTAGAACCCAAATTTGGATCAGCTGCCTTGAGAATTTGACCTTTCCGCCAACAAGCAAAAACCCATTCAATCAACGTAATCTCTTCATTGTTCGCATTCACTTCTATAGGCCTTCTTCCACATGTAACCTCAAGCATAAATGCCCCGAATGAAAACACGTCAGAGCTTGGTGTAGCCTTGGCTGTTCTGTATTGCTCTGGAGCAAGATATCCAAGTGTTCCAACCACATGGGTAGTTTGAGGATCGGCTCCATGATCATACAATCTGGAGAGTCCGAAATCTCCTAACCTGCCGATGAATTCAGCGTCCAACAACACATTGCTGGCCTTGATGTCTCGATGAATCACGACTTGTTCCCATCCTTCATGTAGATAAAACAGGCCTAATGCCACGCCTTTAATGACCCGAAACCTTTGATTCCAATCCAGAGTCACCTTAGGCTGGCCATGGATGTACTTGTCTAGACTTCCGTTAGGCATGTAATCGTATACCAACAGTAACTCTCCTTTTCGCCTGCAGTAGCCTAAGAGTGGCACCAAGTTACGGTGATGTAGCCTCCCCATACTGGCGATTTCTGCCACGAATTCCTTCATCCCTTGTCTTGATTCATGCGACACTCTTTTCACTGCTATTTCGATTTTGGAATTGGGTAATGTGCCTCTGTAGACTCTGCCAAAGCCTCCACTTCCCAATAGCTCCGTGTCTTTAAATCCTTTGGTGGCAACATAGAGGTCTTTATACTTAAATCTCTGAGGCCCGTATTCTCTTTCCCAATCTTCGACCACTTCTGCAAACTTCCTCTTTCTTCTTATCAAAAAGGCTAAGCTGGTAAACACTAACACAAACATAACAACAGAGATCACAGGTAAAACAATTGATAAAACCATGGATCTCTTTTTGGGTCCAATGTGAGGAAGCCTAGGAAGTTGAAAAATGCTTAGTTCTTGTGCTTGACCACTAATGCTAAAACTCCATCCCAACACATAGTGATGAGATGCTAGCACCGAACCAGTGGATGCTGAAAAGCCAACATACATAAACTCATCTAGAATTGGAGAAAGATCGCGGGCTAATGATAAGAGAGGAATTTTAGGCTTGGCTACCTTAATTGGAGCTAATGTAACATGAATTTTCTTATTCGAACCATCATATTCTAACCAAATTTGCATTGCTTTGCCACTAAAAAGGCTCAAATTCCTGAACGCACCATTGTTGTTGTCATCATAGTAACCGGCCAAAGACGTGGCATCAGATATTATACTATTAATATCAATCCCAACATGGTTGTCACTGGTGTCATTAAATGCAGAGCTGTAGCTGGTGTCGATCTCAATAGCGAAGATATGATTGGTTGATTTCCCATCATTCGTCCGATTGAACACACCTAAGGACTCACCTGCACTACCTCCTCGAAGTCCTAAGTTTGGCGCAATGACAAAGGCCATTCCATGACCCTTTAGGGCGGGCACGTCAGAAAGAATGGCAAAGACGAAACTAGTAGAGAAGGACAAGGCCGTGCCATTTGAGGAGTTCTTGAAATTGATCCTAGTAGGATAAAAAGCATGACCGCTAGATAGTTTGGTGTTGTTTGTGAGCTCTAAGAGTCCGTTGCGAGCGATGTTGGCTAGGCCATCGAGACTCAGATTAGCTGACCTGAAGCCGTTGTAGGTGAAATTGAGTTCTGCAGAGGGTTCCAAGTTGCTTACAAGGAGCAACGTGAGCATAACCCTAGACAACATGTTTTTGTAGGCTATTGACATAGCAGCTCTATCTATTTTCCGCCCTCGCCTGGTTATGTTTGTTTTAAGGTAGGTATTGTTGCAGTGCAACCCTATTTCAGGTGGAATTTATTGTGCGCTGAGTTTTAGGTGTGAACAAGTGTGGCCCACCACATTAGGCTTGTCCATGTCATTCATAAATTAGCGCAGGCCTACCACTTGAATGCCTACTAATTGATAAAATCTCTTTAGACATGCCAATGCCACGCGAAAGGGTTCAATGCAAATTGTTTGCCTCTTGGTCATTACCAGCCCGGCATTTGCTCGCTTTATTCAGATAATTTAATCTTATTTTGATTTTTGTTATTGCAATTTGATAATTTAGAAAAATATGAAAGGGACGCAAAGACTCTTCTTTGATCTAGTTAAGTCCACAGCTAATTTCATAGTCACAAAAAGAGTAACCTTAAATAAACCAAATTAATTGTAAATCAAATTTTATATTTTGATAAATTTCAATTACATATTTATTTAAATTAATCAAAATATGTTGATAATTTGATTTAAAGTTGATTATCACCTATGTAAAAGCATATGCTCTACATACGTGTTATTGTTGGCCATGTTGATCCTATTCCTATTCGGCCATTTTGGTATTCGTAATCATAATTTCATATCTCATATTACAATTAAAGGGATGAAAATAAATTAAGTTGAATTAATTAAAATAATTAGTATTTCAGTTTGTTTATGGCATTGTATTATTGGAATGGATTAAAATAACACATCATCTCATCTCTCTCTCTCTCTCTCGCCCCCCCCCCCCACATTCAGTGATGTCGATCATTTTGGATGTTCCTCTTCTCCATTTCTATAATCAATGACTAGCGATATTTTTCAAGTTCTTCCTTTTCCTTTCGTGATTGTGATTCATTTGACCCTCGTCAACAAAATTTACAACAAAGATTTCTTTTTCCCTTTTTTACAGATAAAATTAAACCAAATTAAAATTAATAAGAATTATGAATATCTTTATGACTCTTAAAAGTTTTAACCCAACAAACTTGGATTTAATTTAATTTCAAATTAAATTTGATCTGTTTAAATTACAAGTAAAATAAAATATTGCAAAAAAAATTCAAAACAAAAGATAAGTGTTAGAAACTCAATGTTTTATTCGAATTTATTTTTTTGTTTGCTTGCAAGTAAGCAACTCCCACTTCTCGAGTACTGACTCCTATATTGCTGAAATGCAAATGGAAAAAAAAAATGTATTACTAATTAATTCTCATCTTGATTTGATTCGATGACTTTTCTTCTCAAAAATTCTACATCACTTTATTGCTGCGATTCCCAAAATTTCTACGTTACTTTATTGTTGCGAAAACGAAAGAGTATCACTATCACTAATTAAGTCTAACCTTCGATTTGACACAACAGGTGATGACTTTTCTTCTTTTTTTTGGTGAATGGTGATCAGAAGTCTTATGGGCCCAACATGGGTTGACTCTTGTTTATTGAACATGGTTATAGGGCCAGATGACAGAATGATGGGCTTCAAACGGCTTTGCGCTCTAGTGGCCTTGATATCTGTAGGGCGTAGTGAGTTTGTATACTTGGGCAGATAGAAAATACCCAACTCTACACCAAAAAAAAAAAAAAAAAACAGAAAATACCCAACTCACACTTGCGGGCCAGGGTGCTCCCGCATTCAGCCTACCCGCCGACCCTGATGTATTGAAGACAGATGTTCTTCCCCATTTTGATTTTCTGTTTCTTGCTCTTATTTATACAATTAATAATTTTAAAAACCTCAGTTACATTGCTGCAGTTTTTTACCTTATTGGTGTCGTAAAGATCAATCACATCCTTATTCATCGGCTGTAAAATTATTCCAAATAATGCTCTTCTCCGGCAGAAGCAAGTGCCCTTGTCCATGTCCTGATGTAAAGTTACTCATGGGCGCGCCTTTGCTCTCATGGGCCTTTGTCTTCGTTAATTTATGCCATTGCCAATTTGGGAACCTATGACTTAGCCTTGTCCACTGGTATAGGATCCTTTGATGCCGTCGTTTACGCTTACTTTTGACTTGTCCCAAGTGGAGGCGCCGAGATGTTCGATTTCATTCAGGCCATTATCAGTCATGGGAGCACCAGGGCCATAAAGATTGTGGCCCATTTGCTTTGTCACGGTTGATTACTTCATTTAATTCTTGTCTGGGGCCATTACGTTACGACCTTTAAGAATACCTGTTTTCTTTTTCTTTTAGCTTTTTGTTTTTTGGTTTTTTTTTTGGGGGGGGGGGGGAGGGGGTGTTTTGAGGGTAATAATATGCACAAAGAGGCACATTTTGGAGGTTATATATCCATTAATTCAAACGTAGTTGTAGACCCAAGTGTCTACTACTAATAATTATAATAATAACAATATGCAAGTTTAAATATATGATTAATTTTTCCAATTACAAAAATTATTCAATAGAACAAACCTAATAAAATAATCCTCTCATATGACAATATAATTTATAACATATATGTTATTTTTATATATTATTATAAACAAAAAGAATTCGCTCCACCTTTTTTCTTCTTTGTATGATATTTCATACACATATAGAATTGTGAGTTTAAAATTATATAATGAAAAACAACTCTCTTTATAAAATTATTATTAAATTATTAAAATTTGAGAAAAAATTATCATAATATAAAAGCGCCACACTGTAAATTGTGTATCTTTGTATTCCTTTCATTCGTTCATTTTATCATTTACGTTGATTTTACGGTCTGTTTCTCATTATCATAAATTGTTATTAAGTGGATTTGTCGTGTTATTTTTCTAGAGTGGGTGAAAAGCTTGTCCGGCATCATAAATGGGTGTACTAGTTGTGATGCAGAGTGACTGCCATACAGTCCTGGAATGATAAGGATTAAATAAATGTTCAGAGCCGGAATTAAAAGCACGGCTGCTCCATCAATGTTCTAAATTTTCAATACTCATGCTCGAAAGTATACACAGACCGGAAAGGCTTGGTATCTTAAACCAATAAATTCGGCTGGTTGACTTTAAGCTTGTGATCAGCATAACAAATTTAATCTTTATTTAACTTTATCAAAAAAGAAAATTAAAATTTGTATATTATTTTTTTAATGCTAAATTAATTGTACATATCGTTAATACAAAATCATCATTTTTGTTCCCTAAGAAGGAAGACACTAGCCATAATTATCCAGCATTGAAGATTGTAAGTCCATAGAAATCCTTTCCTATATATGTAAATGCATCTGGCACAGAGTGTGAAAAAAAAAAATTCTTTTCTTTTCCATCTCGCGTAAGTAGTACCTGCTCAGAGGAGCACTAGGAACAACCCAACGAAAGAAATGACAGATGATATTAGAAGTTATCAAAATGCTAACTCAAGTTTAACTGCATAGCACTTAATGCTTGATTTTGCTTCAACGCACCCTATCTCTTCCGTTTCATAACTATCTCACAATATTTGGACTTGTCAATTACTGTACAAGATTTTAACGTTCCTTATCTAAATTTCTAAATAAAGCTTCAGACATTTGAGCAGATACCACCAGAATTCATGGCCACGACCAATGTAAAGAAGTGCTAACTGAAGTATTGAGCTAGTAACCTAGGCATAAAGCTAGTAACCCAACCTTAAATAGGAGTGATTAGTGCCTCAAAGTGAAAAATTATTTTCCTCCTTAATATAAGTTTTAGCCCTCTAAAACTAAAACTTCACCCAAAAAAAAAAAAGAGAGAATCGGGAGTATGAATGGTGAAACTTAAAAAAAAAAAACAAGTGTATATTAGTTGTTTAAATAGATTATTTGACAAATACTACAACAACAAACTGAGTTTTAATCTCAATAATTTGGAGTCGGCCAAATACTGTTGAAAAGAAATGAAAAAAGCTTGTGGAGCCTCCTAAACTAAAATTCGTGGCCAAAATTGACATGGAAATGGAAAAAAGACAAAAAATCGAAGCTCATGCGTGTCGCTAAAACAGATGATTAAGTTTGAGCTATCCATCAATTGGGAAATTATTAAGTACCCCATTTTAGATGTACTTCTTAGAACTCCTACAAATCTGTGAGAGAGAGAGAGAGCTCTTACAATATGGAATAAATAACCGGATCGCTTGCAAAAGCATTGGAGAAACTTCCTTCACTGGCCGGACGTCCTAATTTTGTAAGTTAAACATAATAAGCAAACTTAGGCGCAGTAAATCATAAACCTCCAGAATAAACCTGAAGAAGAGCTCACAATCACCTGTAGAGATTTGGCATCACTTGGAAATCCTGAAATAATTAACTGGCGCAGAATCTTTAAGCAAAACAACCATCTCTCGCCACATTAAATAAAGTTCCTCTTCTTGCTGCTCAGACATATTGGAACCGAAGCGCTGAGCAAGTGCAGAAAACCCATGTAATGTGGTCTGCACATCGCTCTACCAAAGATGCCAGGTATAGTCAAAGAACTGAGATGATATCTGCCCACGAGAAATTCAAAGGTTAGAAAGGGAAGTTGCTTCCTTCAGAACTTCCCCGTAGACTGACAAAGAAACAATGGGAGCAATAACATCAGGGATCATATTCTTGCTAGCATAAAGTGGGAGTGGGTATATTAGACCACTGTCTAACCACCAACAAGTTCTGGACAGCACCACATCGCAGGATAATTTGGTGATTTTTATTACAAATCTTAGTGCACTGAATATATTACTATACTAGGCAAATCTAAAAAGTTCATATCAAAATCCCAACCTCTTCAAATCTAAAAAGACCACTGTCTAACCACCAATACAGATTTTTAATTTGAAAGAACATGGATCAGAACCCTACATAAATTTCTCAAATTTTGATACAAAATATCTCAATCGACACCAGCTACAGAAGGCTCACCTAAACCACAAGCTGCAAGAAAGATATATGATGAAACAAAGCTTCTAAAGAGCCAAGAGAAGGTCATTTCCTCAAACCTTAAATGAAGAATTTACTTGACAACAAGCTATTAACAAACCATCTGACACTTCCCATTCTTGAAAAATTGTCGAAGCACCCACAGTGATGGCGGACCCCACACTCACCTGTGCACTTATCATAGGCATTGGAGTAGGATTGTTTCAAACTGATTTATTCCAATTTCGTTTGGGAATACTGTATCTGATTGATATTTTGTTAGATTCAGGTATATATTACCTTTATTATTGCTTCTAGACATTAAACAATTTTACTTATATGCTTTTCAAAGGGCAAGTAACCCGAATGGGGGTGAATTTGAATGATTCTTAATTTCAAACCAACAGCCTGCAGAGGAACAAAGTCTCCCCCAAATAAGCTTTAATGATCATTAATTTCAAATCAACAGCCGAGAAAACCACCTTTTCCAATAATACCCCTCAAATTAGTTGTTTCACCCACTTTGTAGGGGGTAAAATAGTAACATTATTTGTTTATAATATTGACCAAATAAGCTTTAATGCTTATTCAGAGGGGAAAAAAAATGTGCCGCTTAAGGTCAGATGAAGAGGGTGGCAAAAATTGACTCCGATACCAAGTTTACAAGCATTGCCAAGCATTAAAAAAAAAAAAATGGAATAACAAAAGTCTGGAGAAAATTCAGATTCCATTTGGCATAATCGAAGCAAATATGGACATTTGTTACTTAGTATAACATACCACAAGTAGGGGAAGCCTTTGTAAGGATTTTGCAAAGAATTTTTTGTCTTAATTAGTATAAAATATTATATCTTTTTCCCTTGATTTGTGTTATTTATACCAACACTCAAACAACTCTAAAATTTATACTCTCAAGACTTATTTTGAAATACATTAAAAATATATATATAAAACAATTGTTGGACTTAACAGAGTATAAATTATACAGTAGAATCTGTTTGCGAATTCTAACAGTATGTTTGGATAGAAAGATTTAAAAAGAAAAGAAAAGATTAAGAGAGAAAATTATTTATTTTCTTTTGTTTGAGAGTTTTACGTGAGAAGAAATGAAAGAAATAGAGTGATTTTTAACATAAAAAAATTTCTTCCCAAAAGTGGGAAGAAAAGAAAAGAAAAGAAGAGAAAAAAAGTTATCTCATAGATATACCAAATTTATCTTTTAAAAACTAAAAATAAAATTTTTTATTTCTAATAAATTTCATTTTTTTTCTCTTCTTTCATAAAACTTCCAAACAAAATAAAGAAAAAATTAAAATTTTCTTTCATTTTCTTTTTTTTCCTAATTAATTTTTCTTTTTTCTCCTAAACTACAAACAAATCGTAAAGCGGTGGATATCTCAAATCAAAAGAAGATGGAGAGAGGACACGAGATCATTAGATAATGATAGCTGAGACGACATTACATTATGTGCCCTGAACATGCATTACGGGCTGCATTGGCTCTTTCCACATTTTTTCCCCCTAAATTTGGGGCCTACTATGTTTACTTCTGGCACTTCAGACTTCGGTCCACTTCACTCACCAAGATGCATCCTTGAGGACCATGGCACAGATAGAGAAAGGACACAAGTGTCTTGCCGTGGAAATGCAAGGGATGGTGAAAGATATGGCAAGATTAGAATTGTTTGCTTAGAATTATAGAGAAAGAAGGATCTCAAGGTATCCCATCGCAGCTGTAAACAGGAAAGTCGTGGGTCTCGTTTGTATTATCGTATGTTCTTTTCCTAGCTCACAATCACTTCATAAAGGGTTTTAATAACGTTGTGCTTTGTCACACTAATCATGTGTATGTGTGTTTTTTTTTTTAGCCACTTAGTCTCAAAAGTGATAGAGAAAAGCTTTTTATCGTAATTTTCTATTGTTTCTATTTTAAAAAAATAAAATTAATTGCTTCCCTTTCTTCTTATCAAAAATGCTAAACTGGTATACACTAACACAAGCATAACAACAGAGATCACTGGTAAAAAAATTGTTAAAACCATGGATCTCTTTTTGGGTCCAATGTGAGGAAGCCTAGGAAGTTGAGAAATGTTTAGTTCTTGTGCATGACCACTTATGGTTAAACTCCATCCCAACACGTAGTGATGAGATGCTAGCGACGAACCGGTGGCTGCTGAAAAGCCAACATACATAAACTCATCTAGAATTGGAGAAAGATCGCGGGCCAATGACCAGAGAGGAATTTTAGGCTAGGCTACCTTAATTGGAGCTAATGTAACAAGAATTTTCTTATTCAAATCATCATGTTCTAACCAAATTTGCATTGCTTTGCCACTAAAAAGGCTCAAATTCCTGAATGCACCATTGATGTTGTCATCATGGTAACCGGCTAAAGAAGTGACATCAGAGTATATACTATTAATATCAATCCCGACATGGTTGCCATTGGTGTCATTGAACGCAGGGACGTAGTTGGTGTCGATCTCAAAAGCAAAGACATGATTGGTTGATTTCCCATCATTGATCGGACTGAACACACCTAAGTACTCATCTGCACGACTTCGTCGAAGTCCTAAGTTGGGCGCAATGACAAAGACCATTCCGTGACCCTTTAGGGCAGGCACATTAGAAAAAGTGTCAAAGACGAAACTAGAAGAGAAGGACAAGGCTGTGCCATTTGAGTTCTTGAAATTGATCCTAGCAGGATGAAAAGCAAGACCGATAGATGGTTTGGTCTCGTTGGTGAGCTCTAAGAGTCCGTTGCGAGTGATGTTGGCTACGCCATCGACACTCAGATTAGCTGAGCTGAAGCCGTTGTAGGTGAAATTGAGTTTTGCAGAGGATTCCAAGTTGCTTACAAGGAACAACACGTGAGCATAACCTTAGACAACATGTTTTTGTAGGCTATTGACATAGCAGCTCTATCCATTTTCCGTAGTCACCTTTCAATCGGATGGTTATGTTTGTTTTAAGGTAGGCAGTGTTGCGGTGCAACCCCATTTCAGGTGCAATTTATTGTGTGCAGAGTTTTAGATGTTAACAATTAAATGCGGAGAACCCTTTTTTAAATTTTTTTTTTTTTTACTCTTTTTTTTTTTTTTTTGTTTTTTTTTTTTTTTTTTTTTTTTTTTTTTTTTTTTTTTATTTTTTTCTTTTTTTTATGTAGGTTTTTTTTTTTTTTTTGACCAACCAACGTTCGTTCTTTAGACACGCCAATGCCATACGAAAGGGTTCAATGCAAATTGTTTGCCTCTTTGTCATCACCAGCCTGCATTTGCTTGCTTTGTTCGGATAATTTAATCTTATTTTGATTTCTGTTATTGCAATTTGGTAATTTTAAACTTTTCCATTTATCATTAACAATTTTAGAAAAATATGAAAAGGAGGCAAAGGCCCTTGTTGGTTCTAGTAAAGTCCCTGGCTAATTTTATAGTCACGAAAAAGAGTAACCTTAAATAAACTAAATTAATTATAAATCAAATTTACGTTTTGATAAATTTTAATTACATATGTATTTAAATTAATCAAAATATGATGATAATTTGATTTAAATTTGATTAAAAAATAATAATATGAGTTATCATATTTTTAAAATATATTGATAATTTGACCCTGTTTTTGATGTTTTCTCAACAAGGACTATAGAAAGTCCCTCTTTATTTTTAGTTAAAATTTGAATTGGACCAAAAGTAGTAAAATCGCGAAATGATCGGAACTATCATGTGATCTATCTTTAACTATGTCTTGTGTGTGGTACTTGCTCTCATTAGGGTTTGTTTATTAATTTTTGTTTTTATTGAATATAATTTTTGGTTTTTATTAAATATAATTTCTATTTTTATTAAATATAATTTTGTATTTTTGTTAAATATAATTTTATTTTTTATTAAATATAAATTTGTATTTTTATTAAATATAATTTTGTATTTTTATTAAATATAATTTTATATTTTATTAAATATAATTTTTGTTTTTATTATATATAATTTTGTATTTTTATTAAATATAATTTTGTGTTGTTATTAAATATAACTTTTATTTTTATTAAATATAATTTTATTTTTTTATTAAATATAATTTATTTTTTTATTAAATATGATTTTTTGTCTTTATTAAATATAATTTTGTGTTGTTATTAAATATAACTATAACTTTTATTTTTATTAAATATAATTTTATTTTTTTATTAAATATAATTTTATATTTTTATTGAATATAATTTTGTGTTTTTATTAAATATAATTTTTTATTTTTATTAAATATAATTTTGTATTTTTATTAGATATAATTTTTTGTTTTTTAAATATAATTTTATATTTTTATTAGATATAATTTTTTGTTTTTTAAATATAATTTTATATTTTTATTGAATAAAATTTTATATTTTTATTAAATAAGGGTATTGTATTTTTAATATTGAGAGTTACAAATAAAGTATAAAAATAGAAAATAAATAAACCGTATATTTTTATTAAATAAGCTTTTATTTTTTATTAAATAAACGCGTGGGCAGGCGGGTGGGTCGGGCATCCAGCTTCCTGCATTTGGGTTGGGTTTTACTAATTTCACTGACGGATTAGCGACATAAGTTTTCCGTCGCTAATCCATCGGTAATTTGAAATTTTTAAAATAAAATTAGCGATTGATTTAACAACGGAATTTTTCTTCGTTAAAAAATTCGTCGCTGATCTTTTGCTAAAATTAATGAGATGATTTTTAGAGACGAAAAAATCTGATACACATTATTTTTCTAACAGTAGATTAAGATATAACACATCATCTTCTCTCTCTCCTCCTTCAACATTCAATGATGTCCATCATTTTGGATGTTCCTCTTTTCCTTTTCTATAATCAATGACTTGCCATATTTTTCAGGTTCCCTCCTTTTCCTTTTGTGATTGTGGTTCGTTTGACACTCTTCAACAAAAATTCACGAAAAAAAAAGATTCCTCAACCAAATGAAAATTATTAAGAATCATGAATATCTTTACGACTCTAAAAAATACAAACGGATTTAATTTAATTTGAAATAAAATTTGATCTATTTAAATTATAAAGAAAATAAAATATTGCAGAAAAATCAAAACAACAGAATGATTAGAAAGTTAATGTTTTATGCGAATTTATTTTTATCTGCTCGCAAGTAAGCAACTCCCGTCGTGGTATCGAGTACTGACTACTTTATTTATTGCTGCAAATAACTAGGGTATTACTCACCTAGACTAGACTTGCTTTGATCACTTTTCTTCTCAAAGAGACTACTTTAAACGAAAGACTGTCAGTTAGGGCTGTGTGCGAGTCGCGCATCCAATTCCTAATACTTTATTTGAGGTATTCGAATTATTTTTTTTTTTACCCGAATCTGAATCCAAATAAATTGCTTAGATTTGGACAAGTATCTAAACTTAAAAATTATTTTTTAATAAAAATTCTCTATTTTTTCAATTATAAATTATAAATACATTAAATAATAATTATAATATTAATTAAATTTATATTACCTAATTTTATAACACAAATTTAAAATAAATAACAAAATTCATTAAAAACTACAACAAATTAACATAACAAACAAAAAACAAAATGTAAACAACTTTATCATTATTTAAAATAATACAGATTTTTGGGGAAAAAAATTTAAAATAATATTTAAATATTGTTCTTTAATGAATACCCAAAAAAAATTATTTATTTTTTGCCCTAATTACACTTCTATATTTATAATTATAACATATTTATAAATATATTCAGATTAAATTAAGTGAATCAAATTAATTTAGATTTTTTAATTATCGATCCAAATCGATCCAAATTAACTCGACCTGTATTCCTCAGCGGCTCATGGGTTTTGTTCGGTCTAACACAGACCTGGTGTCGGTAATTAATTCTCACCTAGATATCATTCGGGAGGTGATGACTTTTCTTCTCAAGAGATTCTACTTGGAGATGGGCCTTCAGAAGTCTTATGGGCCCAACATGGGTTGACTCTGGATTCTTGAACATGGTTATTGGGCCAGCTGACAGAATGATGGGCTTCAAGGGGCATCGTGCTCCAGTGGTCTTGTAATCTGTAGGACTTAGAAAAGTTGTATACTTGCGAGCCGAGGTGCGGCCGTAATCAGCCTCCCTGCCGACTGATGTATTGAAGACTGATGTTCTTTCCCCACCTTGATTTTCTGTTTCTTATTCTTCTTTGTACAATTAATAATTTAAAAAACCCCAGTTACATTACTGCAGTTTTTTACCTTATTGGTGTTATAAAGATCTATCACTTCACTATTCATGGGCCGTAAAATTATTATTATTATTATTATTGAGAGTGAATTGGACCGCAAAATTATGCCAAATAATGTTCTTCTCCGGGAGAAGCAACTTGCCCACGTCCATGTCCTGATGTAAAGTTACTCATGGGCGCCTTTGCTTTTGACGAGAGAGATGATCCAAAAGTCCATTATAATAATATTAAATCTTATAACTTCATGATCCAATAAATATTTTACACTCAAACGTGTCAACAATTAGGAATTTATCTCTCCGAAAGGTGAACACGACCTAATATTTTGAATAATCTCTATTGGTAGTGACCTAATTGGTCCATGGCCTTCAAAAGCATTCGATAGATTCAAGACGATACTTTTTCGGTTGATGATCGACAGCTTTGGTAAACAGCTGATCGTTTGCTCTTATTAGTCAGAGATAATATTTAATTTTAGACATACCTTCTTGATAAGAAAAAAAAAATTGGAATCTAATCGATAAAAAGAAAAAAAAACCTTCTTTGTTCGTTAAATTTCTTAAGTGATAAATATTCTAAATATTTTAAAAATATTTGACTAAAAGAAAATCTACTTCTTTAATATCATTGTGATAGAGAGACGATGAGTTTTTTAGGGACTTTCTAGATAAGTTCAAGATCGAGATGATGAAAGTCTCAGTTTTAAATCATTCTTTGCGTTAACCGCTCTACTTTTCGAGTATGAAAATATCTATCACCAAGAACCCTCATTTCACCATATAGGAGTTTTACACTCACGCTGAGAAGTACATAGTGGCTGAAAACACTAAAGCATTTGACAGGCGTAAGAACCAGTCCACTTGGAGAGAACACAATCGGTCACCCCGACAAAGCTCACCAAAGAAAAACCGATAGGGACCTCAGTCTCAGTGAAAATTTAACACCTACACACCTCTAAATGAAGTCAAGTCTTACTCAAAATTAGAAACAAGCCATACGTCAGGTGGTGTCCCTGCTCCACGGAGGATAATTCAGAGAAAGATAAAATCAAGTACTGTTACTTCCATCAGATTATGATTACATGTTGGATGAATGCAGAAAGCTCAAGGACAACCTAGAATTCTTGGTTTGAAATGGAAAACTATAAATATTCATCAGTATGGAAGGGAGGAATATACCCTCTCCTGATCGACATGCCCCACCATGAGAAAACGTACTGAATGAACAACTGATCACTCGACCGACACACAACTAATCAGATGGAGTGATCTTCTAGATCTATGATGAACGATCCCTTCACGAGCCCTACATCCCCTGCCAGCATCTTTCCTGCACACAATGCAGACCCCTAGAATTATTCATGGAGGGATGAAACTAAATGCATGATCACGCCTATTTTCTACATGGTCGAAACACCTCTTTCTGCTCCTTAAGAGATACCGACAACTCATGTTGACAAGTAATCCAAGGAAAAAAAACCGATTATCGGTTTCCCCGATAAGAACTTAATAGAGGTTGATCTCAATCATCATGACTCCCCATTGTTATTGTCAAAATCAGCCAGTACGAGATCAGAAAGATTTTTATTGATCAAGGAACAGGATGCAACCTCATCTATTGGGACGCCTTCTAACGAATTGGTTTTTATCATACGCACCTCCAACCCCACATAGGACCGATCAAGGGGCACTCTGATAAATGGATATACCCCGAAGGCATTATCTTACTCCTAGTTACTTTTGGCTCGCTATCGAACCATGCAACAACTACAACCATATTCAACGTGATCAAACTTCTCTCACTCTATAATGTCATCTTAGGTAGGTCAGGTCTAAACACCATAGAAGGCCTGTCCAACACCAAACACATGAAAACCAAGTTCAGAACTCCTCTCGGTATTGGAACGTTGTCATGCAATTTGGAACCTCTCGTATCTCTTCCCAAGTGATTATGATTCTCTCATGACCGCTGAGTACATCTCGATTGTTTTACCTTAGTTTTTCATTATTGCAATAGTATTTTCTATTCCATGGCTAGCATATATGACATCCTATCATTTGATTCCTAATGAACGAAACGTGTCGTCAATAAAGGACCTGACTCCCAAAAAGGCAGGGACGGCCCGTCCTATCGTTTGATTCCTAATGAATGAAGTGTGTCGTCAATAAGAGACCTGACTCTCAGAAAGGGAGGCACGACCCATATTATCGTTTGATTTCTAATGAACGAAACATGTCATTTATAAGGGACCTGACTCCCAAAAGAGCAGACACGACCCATCCTATCATTTGATTCCTAACGAATGAAGTGTGTCGTGAATAAGAGATCTAACTCCTAGAAAGGTAGGCACGACCCATCTTATCATTTTATTCCTAACAAACAAAGCTTGTCGTCAGTAAGGAATCTGACTCCCAAAAGGGTAGGCATGACACATCCTATCATTTAATTCCTAACGAATGAAACGTATCATTAACAAGGGATCTGACTCCCAGAGGGGCAGACACAACCTATCCAATTGTTTGATTCCTACCAAACGTGGCTCCAGAAGGGTAAGTATGACTCATTCTAACAGTTGGTCTCCTAATGATGATAGGTGCCCCCAAACAGGCAGACATTCTTCTTTCAATCAGATAATCTAAAGCAAACGTGTGTGACATATGACTTAGCCAGGTTCCTCGAATGAATCCAACCAAAGATATACAAACAAATCTATCTTCATTACTTGAACGGCTAAGGGAATATCCCCTAGTGATAACACAGGCAAGATGCAACAACACGAAAAGTTTTCATTAATGCTAAGATTACATAGAATTAAGAGGAACATGGGAAGTGCGAGAACCTCACGAGGAGGAGACTCTACAATTGCTTGGGTCTCAGTCGACTTAATTGGAACACTGATAGGATTAGCGGGGACTAGACCCTGGCCCGATTCCTCTTGACCAATAGTTTCTTCACCAAGGGGCAATGCCCCATCCAAACCCACTTGACGAACTATCTCTTTGGTGCACCTTAACCTCTTAGACATTCTACAGAGGAAACGCCTAAAGATTTCGGTATTCTTAGTAAAAGACTCTCCAATCTCAGTCACCTTTTGCTATCTGGCATGAACCTACTCCTCATGTATCTGAGCTAGTACTTCGGCAGTTTACAAGCATTCCTTATGAGCCTTCGCCTCAGCCTCTAACTCCTCACAAAGTTTTCGAGACAAGGTTAAGTCAAGTTGTAAATATCTAATCTCTTCGACCTTTTTAGCAAGCAAGGCACTAGATCTCTTCTCTACTTCTACACCTTTCTTCCCCTGCCCGAGGGCATTATGTAGTGCCAAAACCTAGCTGCCCAGATGATTGGCACGCTTCTCTAAGTGCCCTATCGTTTGCTTCCTCCACTGCCTCTAGAACTCCGTCAAGACCATTGTCTGCCAAAAGAAATCGGATCAACCGAAAGCAAAGCAAGGCAAGAGGTAAAACATGACAAGTATGGAAAAAAAAAAGTGATACCACTAAGCCCAGAGACTAAAGAGTCTCATCTACCTATTCTAGGGATATCCTACTTAACTCCATCTCTAAATGATGGAAATCAAACCGATCAGTTATCCGACTTGCCTTAGTTACATCGACGTAACTGAACCTATTGTCTCCTGCACAGATTACAACTGTCCCCCTCTCTTTCAAACCCTTTTTACCATCGAAGGATCAGACAGAGATAGAAAAAGGAAGATCAATCCTGTCAACTACCTTGTGTTTCTCCTTGTGTAGAGGCCACAAAGGCACAGCTTTGCCAGCTTCACCAAGTGATGGGGATGCACGATCATCAAATGCCAGGCTGTCGACTCCCTCTGATCCAATGGCCACCGGTTCATAATGTCTTGTCGAAATGGGAGATATATGCACTCCGACCTCTACGGTTCCTTCTCTCTCTCTGTCTCTCAGCAAAAGACTCAAGACAATTAGATTTTCCTCCTCTTTGACAAATGAGGTGCAGCTTTAGATGATCGAGCCCCAGTTGACCTATTGGCTTCTCTCGAAGACCTCTTCGTGTTTCGTCTCACCTACTTATCGATTCTTCAGAACGATATCCCGTGGAGAAGACAAAATATCAACGAACTCTTTCTTCCTCCTCTCAACCAGGAAAGGTCTGTCGATTCTTCTCTTCTCCCCAATCAACAGACTTGCCAATGACAACATTTGATAATTCATAAGAGAATCCGCTCAAATATTTCTCTGAGTAGATGAGCAGTAGTTGCCAACTAAACGTACGAGCCGAGAATAACGAAAGGAAGCCAAAGGTTTCGACCTAAACGACGACTCTTCATCGACATTAGGCAACATAAGCATGAGATCTCTATTCTAAAACTCTACAAAGAAATATTTTTACATCCAAATTTTATCGATTGATTCTTTATAGTAAAATCCCTAGTTGGATTTGGGTCAGGATTGTAGTTTATACTAGCCCCGGGTAGAACTCGTACTCCTGCATCTCTTCAGCAAAAAAGATGGTCATCAAAATCTTAAAATTGAAACGGAGGTGACAAAACCTTAACAGAGAGATTACAGTAACAACCAGACGTCAAGTTCTAGGGTGAAGCAACGTCGGAAATATGTTCCAACAAAATAATACCTCCTCGATCGGACTAGTGTACAGTATTTTCAAGCCATACTTCACTGCCTATTTGTAAATTGGAATGTGGCCATTCAGTGCCCTGTTAGCCCTATCCTTGTCTATAGCCGACACTAGAGTGTAATCGTCTCCTAGCAGCATATCAATTTGAACTTTTTGGAGTTCTAGATCCATTATCGTGCTTCTAATATCGCTTATCCCTTGATGAGTTTGAGAAGAAGAACCCTTCTCTATTTTCTCAAGAAAGATTTTCTTTACGAAGGGTTGAATCTCAAGAAAACGAAACTGTTGAAAGGAAAGCATAGAAGTACTTGACCCAATCGAACGTTTGATTTTATAAAGCGTATCAGAGACGATTCGCGAGACTCGAAGCGGCATGTGTCACATTAAAAGTTTTACAAATTTTCGATAACCATTACTCAAGGCGCCCTTCCTACGAAATAATACCATGATTCAGGAACAAATGATAAGACATGATTCAAAGACCCGTTATGATAGCACCCAGTCTTATAAGCCCATGTTCCAATAAACATCTCACACATAGACGTGTTAACAATTAGGAATTTATCTCCCCGAAAGGTGGACACAGCCTAATACTTTGAATAATCTCTATCAGCAGTGACCTAATCGGTCCGTAGCCTTCAAAAGCATTCGGTAGGTTCAAGATGATACTTTTTCGGTCAGTGATTGGCAGCTTTGATAAAGAGCTGATCGTTTGCTCTTATCGGTGAGAGATAATATTTAATTTTGGACACACCTTCTTGATAAGGAAAGAAGTTTTCGAAATCTAATCGATAAGGAAATAATCTCATTGATTTATAACATATATGCTATTGTTTTTATATATTATCATAAACAAAAAGTATTCTCTTCACCTATTTTCCTTGTATGATTTTTTTAATACATATATAGAATTATGAGTTTAAAATTATATTATGGAAAACAACTCCCCTTATATAGTTACTATTAAAATATTAAAATTTGAATCTATTCACAGAAAAAAAATTATCAGAATATAAAAGTGCCACAGCGAAATTTGTGCATCTTTGTGTCCGTTCATTCATCTTGTCATTTGCGTGGATCCTACTGTCCGGCTCCCATTGTCATAAATTGTTATTAAGTGAAATTGTCAGTCTTATTTTCTAGAGTGGGTGAACAGCTTGTCCGTCATCATAAATAGGTGTACTGCTTGTGTTGCAGAATGACTGCCATAGCCCCGCAATGGTACGGATTAAATAAATGTTCAGAGCTGGAATTAAAAGTATGGCTTTTTTTTTTTTTTTTTTTCGAAGGATACACCGACGGGAAAAGTGGAACCATCTGCCCACGGTTCTGACGTTATAGACCGGTAACCTGTTTAAACAATTTCAAATTTTATTATAAACATCAGAGAAGATAGGAAATGCACAACAATTTCATACCTTCCTTAATATGATAACTAAAATTTTTTCTTATTTTCATAGAATTTTAATTTCTTAAATTCTCAAAGAAAAAAATTTTCTTAAAATCTTAAATTTTTCTTAATTCCAAAAAAGTCTAAATTTTTTTGAAATCTCTCATCATAAGTATATGTCATTTCAAAAAATCTTAAAAAAAAAAAAACTAGATTTTTTTATATCTCTTGAAAAAGCTATATATAGACAATCCACAAAAGGAATATAATTTTTTCATAATGAGATATAACAAGTAGAGGGTATACACTATCAAAGGTAGGGGATTCATGCCCAACTCTATACACCGACGAATATAGACCTTCATGCCCAATTTTATATAAAGAGGTATAACTTCATAACCGATTCTATACCATTAAAAGTATATATTTATACTCAATTCTATACATGATTGGAGGTATGATTTCATACATATATATCATAAGAATTATATCACGTGAAATTATATATGCAATATACGATATGCTCTCATACATAGCACTCACTATACAATGCTCATGAATACTACACACATGGACGAGGGTTTCAACATTCACACATACAATGCACAATATGGACGGAGGCCACCAGAACCATATTTACAACTACTATCAATTTTTATTTCATCATTATTACTAACTTAAACGTCAGAGTCCACTGTCGAGTCAAGATAAGATTTTTTATCCAAGAAAAACCAATGAACACCATCGATATCAATTTCTCACTTGAATCGAAAGAACATATATTTGTGAAATAAAACTCACATCCAACACTTTTCATTCTCTTTTCGGTCTTTTGTCATCATGATGCATATGTACTTAGCAAAGAAACGATGATATTGCATTTCCTGATCATAAAATTGCAAGTATAGCATAGTTAGTTTAAATATGGTTAATATATTTTGTGTTTTTTCTCCTAATAATACAGGATATATCAAAGAAATCTTAGGTTAAATGAAATTTATCAATGATATGCATCAACTCACATCAGCAAAATTCAACCGATTTTTAATTAAATAATTATTTAAATTGATCAAAATGTGTTAATAATTTAATTAATAATTGGTTAATACATGCTACTAATATGTTAGCCCACATTAGTAAAATCTAATCCATTTTTAATTAAATATTTATTTGAATTGACTAAAATTTGTTAATTTTGATTAATTATTGATAACCATTTGTTAATGTGGAATGTCATATAAAATTTATATCTATTTATAATTCATCAAACATTATTATCTTATAATGTTTCAAAATGTTACATTAGTTGCAATCCTTTTAGGCACGTAGAAGTCAACGGCAAAGAAAAAATAAAATAAAATGATATTTATCCTAGTACTGTTACCTCCACAGGAGGGCACCTTCTCTTGGGAAAGGCACCGGTCTCGTGATAATCAAAGTCAGAAGCAGAGGGGTTATTACTGCACCTACCATGCGTTGGTCTGATGAGCTTTTCTTGACAACTTGAGTTCGAAATTTAAATGAAGCAAACCATGTTAAAAAGTGATCTACTCCCAACAAACTTCAGCGACTCACCAAAAGTAATGAAACAAAGCTTTCAGGACCCAAAAGAGAAGGGGCTATTATTACTACCAGAGCACACAACAACGCCAAAGTAACTACAAATAGAAAGCGAGAGCGTCGCTCAACACGTGGGGGACGATGTTCTTCCTCCAAATAAGGCCGAGAATTCCTATTTACAGCCATATTGATGTCGGAGCAATGCCCGACGTAAATACGAAAAGGATCTCATGCAAAATCTAATATAATCAAAATATGTACAACAAAAAATAAATTGAAAGGTAGCCGACCTCCAAACTCTTCAAAAATTAATATATATAATTTTAAATATTATAATTCATGTATTATTTGTTCCAGTAAAAATTACAATTCACCTTCTTCCTTGATATATATAAAGCGCCGAAGGCGCGTTCATCCGTTCGTCCCTTTTTTTTTTTTTTTTTTTTTTTATACGTTTTCCCTTGCCCTTTGTGGCCCTCACAATGGCCCCACCACCCTTCTGTCTCTCTCTCATCTTTTTTTTTTTTTTTTTTTTTTTTTAAGTTTTCCCTACTCTGCTCCCTTTGATTGTCCTTGTGGCCCCCACAATGGCCCACCAAGAACCACCTCTCTCTCTCTCTCTCTCTCTCTCTCTCTCTCCACAACATTTTTTTACCACGGCATTTTTATTCTACTCAGATCCATTTTTTTGTGAGCATTTTTTTATTTCATTCATCTCTTAAACCGAAATTGTATGTATTCAAATAATTCAATGTTTATAATATAAAATTAAAATTAAAATATTTATAAAATATTAAATTAAATATTAATTTATTTATATAAATTATATATTAAATATTAATTCTTATAACTTTAGGATTAAAAATTAAATATTACATATTTAAAATATTTAATTTTTACAATATTAATATTTTTTATTTTATTTTTGGTATTAATATTTTCATTTGAAATTTCATATTTCTTATATTATTAATTTTACTATCATTTAAATTATATTTTAGCATTGATTCCGTATCTTTTTATTTTATTTTTATTATTAATATTTTAATTTCATATCAATATTATTTAATAAAATTAGAAAATAATATAAATTGAGTGAGTGGAATCATATATTTTTTTACTCGAGTATTATTTTATTTATTATTTATTTACTAAATTGCACCCACATGCTTTTTCAATTTTTATTTATAATAGTAATATAATTTTTATAATTTTAAATTTATATATATTTAATATCTACAAAATGTTATGATCATCATAATTTGGATGTGCTCTATTCTTCAACAATACAATGTTTGTTATTTTTACTAAAAATATGAGAAAAATATTATAATTTATTGAAATTTAAGGGACATTTTAAAAAAAAATTGAAATTAAATAAAATGGAATTACATGTGTTTAAATACAATAATAATATAACAATGATTTTAGTTCTTACATATAAAATTTTTACATATAAAATTTTATAGTTTTTAATGAAAAAAAACTTTCATTCTAACAAATATATATTATAAGTAGAATAAAATAAAATAAACATATTTTTGAATAAATTGATTTATTATATGTCTGAATGAATTTTGTTATATATTGTGTTGGTGTCCATGTTTCAAACATATTAACAAAAATCTTTGGTATAATTTAAAACTTGTTGAAAAACAAATTTGTTCATTTTTAATTGATCAGTTTTAGTATAATTATAATTTTTAAATTAATTTATTAAAAAATAATTTCAAACATTTCTGAAATAATTGGTTATTTCTCAATTTTTGTAAATTATTAAAATAAAATTTTCATAAGAAAATTTTGCAAAAAAAAAAAAAGATATTTAGTAGACAATATTAAATAATTAATATTTAAATATTTAAAAATTTATATATTAAATATTTAATATATATATATTCAAATAATTGAATACATAAAATATTAAATTTAAATTTAAATATTTATAAAATATTAAATTGAATATTAAATTATAGTTTAGGGTTAAAAATAAAATATTACATATGTAACATATTTAATTCTTACAATATTAATATTTTTTATTTTATTTTTAGCAATAATATTTTAATTTAAAATTTCATATTTCTTAAATTATTAATTTTACCATCATTTAATTCATTTTTTAGCATTAATTCCATAATTTTTTATTTTATTTTTATCATTAATATTTTAATTTCATATTTTATATTTCTTAACTCATTAAATTTAGGGTGTGAAAATTTTCTTCTTTCTTAAATTTTACCGTAATTTCTAACAATATTAATTTTGAAGTCAACTATCTCCCTCTCTCGACCTCTTTTCTCTACACCTAAAATGATACTAATATAGATTTGATAAATATTTCAATTGTTTATGAAATATTTTCTTTCATTTATCGCAAAAAAATTTAATAGAAATATTTTTTTAAAAACTTTTTGTGAAAAATTTCTTTTAAAATTTTTGCTTTCCTTTTTTCTTTTTCAAATATTTAAAAATTTTTCTTTCTTTTAATAATTTTTCAAACTTACATTTTTTTGTCTTTTGTTTTCTTTCCTTTTATTTGCAAATTTTTTTTAATGAAAAATTTATTTTAATTATTTGCAAAAATTGCATTTTGTTTTCTTTTGATAAAACTATTTTCTTTCTATAAATATTTTCCTTTAAAAATTTTTACTTTCTTTTAATAATTTTTCAAACTTACATTTTTTTCTTCTTTTTTTTTCCTTTTTTTGCAATTTTTTTTTTTGAAAAATTCATTTTAAACTTTTTGTGGGAAATTTATTTTAAATTTTTTGCTTTCTTTTTTTATGAATAATTGAATACTTACAATATTAAATTAAAATTGAAATATTTATAAAATATTAAATTAAATATTAAATTATTGATATAAATTTTACAATATTATCTCATTTGTTTCATAAGGGTTTTCAAAAAAAAAAAAAAAAAATGGTTTCTTGTTCTTTGGGAGAGGCAATCAATTAATGTCTTGCACTATATTCGTAAAAAAAAATATATAAAAAAACTTCACTCCACCGTATTCTAATTTATTGAATATCATATTCTTTATATTTATCTTAATGTGAATTTTTATGGGTTTACATTTTCATATTTGTTTTTCTTATTACTATTTTGATTGGTCTTGTTTAATAATATCATATAGGTCAAGTAAATTAAAACTGGAACTTGTGTGTATTAATATACTTTATTTTTTGTATGTTTCAAACTCTAATATCACAGTTAAAATATTATTTCTTTTGGTATAAATATTATCATTAAATATCATTATTTCTCAAATACGAATATCACTATTTTTTGATATAAGAAAATGTAATCAAATGAAATTGAATTGAGGAAAAAAATATGAAAGTAGGGAGACTTTATTACTTGAGTCGTTTCTGAATAACATATGATTATTACTATATTTATAAAGAAATAAAAATAAATATAAAATGATATAAAAAATAATATTTTTTAAAAATAAAAATAAAATTAAAATATGAAAAAATATATAAATATAAAAAATATAATAATTTTTTTATGTAATATTAATTATTTTATGAAATTAATAGGATAGTCATATTTTATAATAAATATCTAAAATGATTAAATATTATTGGAGATAGATTTTGATTTCATAGATATTGACTCTTTTGGTTCGATAGGTGCTCAAAATGACGTAGTGAAACTTGCAAAAAATCATCGAAGAGTGTTCCGGTAAGGGAAACTCCAACACTCAAGTCAGAAAGAGTGGTTTTTGACAAAAATAAAACAAACTGAGTAGGAGAGGGCTGAGAATCAAAACCCTATGACTTGTGTGTCAAGTGTCTTGTAATCATAGAGCATACCTAGGATGTGGCATGCTAGATACTTTTATAGGTCGACCGCCTATGAACCGTGTATATTCGGGGTGTTACAACTCTACTTTTCTTGTGGATTTATCCAAAAATCTCAAAACTCTTTAATTAAATATTCTCAAAAGATCTAAAATCTTTATCTCTTAGGAAACTGAACGAAACAGATGATTCTTTCCTAATCGATTAGATTTCAAAAGTTTCATTTCTTATCTAAGAGTTATAGTTTGAAACCAAATGAAAAGCAAATCTTAGTATAAGTCTTAGTCGAATAGTACCTTTGACCGACGCAGGTAATGATCAGCCCATTATCAAAGTTACCGACTGCCTACCGACAAGGAAGTTCCATTTTAAGCTTACCAAATGCCTTCGAGAACTGCAGACCGATTAGATCGCTACCCATAGAGATTATTCAAAGAGTTGGGCCGTGTCTGCCCATCGGGGAAATAGATCCCTACTGATTGACATGTCTAAGTGTGAAATTGTTCGCTAGACCATGGTTTTATAAGACTAAGTGTTACCATAACGGGACTCTAGGTTACGTCCCATCATTTGCCTTCGACTCATAGTCTCATTTTGTAAAAAGGGCGCAATGAGCAGTGGTCATAAAAAAGGTGTAAAACTTTTAATGCGGTACGTGTCGCTTCAATTATTGCAAACCGTTTTCAACACGCTTTATATTTTGCATGTCCATTGGTGGGTTCTTCACTATCGTCGTCCACCTTTTTGGCGATTACGCTTTTCAATAGTCTTGCTTTCTGTAAGGGTCTTCTGAGAGGAATGACTAAAGGTTTGTCATCTAATTCTTTTCCAGGTATCGAAGACATCAGGAGTACCATGTCGCAAAAGGAACTTTGCGAAGTTAAAAACATGATGCAGTTGGGCAACAACCTTGAGATTGTATCAGCGATAGAGCCAATATGGCCTCAGGGAGTCGAGTTCCAATGTATAGTCAATCAATGAGATGCGGTTGGAAGGTACCCTATACTGGTCCTATCGCAAAGGTGCTCATACATTGGAACATATTCTCTACTCTATTGATCCTTAGTGGTTGATTTTTGGTGATAATGTTTATTTCCCTGATGAGTTTTTGTAGATATCGTTTTGATTTCAAAGTTCTAGTATCTGTATTCACCTTGAAGAAATATGAGAAGAAAGGTTCCATTAAAAGCTGGTTTTGCCTACAGACTCAGCCAGAGTCAAATTGGAAATTTGTCTATTTCGAGACCATCAATGAAAGTTAGATATAAATTACTTTTTTGTTGAATTCTTGGAGAGAGGTTCCATGCCAAGACTTCCTGCGCCTGACGCAAACCTGTTCACCGAGTTAAGGTCCTACAAGGATGTTCGTAATTTGGGTTTCGTCCAGTCTATTGGAGAATACTGCAAGACTTTGCAAAGGGTCATTTGGGTTGATCATCTTCTAAATGACGAGATGCTGTCATTAGCGAGTCTTCTACTGGATGAAAGGAGGGGAATTGAGAGGCCCCTACTGCTCAAGAAGGTAAAGAAGAAGTTCATCAATTGTCTGCATTTTCCCACGGAGGAGGATTTGAAATAGGTCACCATCACTCGACGGATGAGAGAGAGATTGATAGAGGTCCTAGATGGGGTCAAAAGTGTATTAAGGGCCCACTCGCCTGGTTCGACCCCACTTGCCTCGTCAAGGTTCAAGAGGTGGTGAATGCAGTTGCAAGAGTTCTTCAGAAAAGAGTCTCATGAGAATCTAATAGGGAGATGCGAGCTTACTTGTTTCGGTTATTGATAAGCCAGAAGAGGTTGGTAGGAGTGGACATCTTGATAATGTTGGTGAGAATGTCCCAGAGAGAGAAGGGCTATGCTTCTGAGGCTTTAGCCGAATTGGGAGAAATTTTCCCAAGGCATCTCGAAGATCTAGAAGAGGGGCCCAGTGCAGGATCGTTTACTTCTGTTCCCTTGATGCCTTCAGACAAAGGCAAGCAGAAATACTTGAAGAGGTGATATTTTCTCGCTCTATTCTTGTTCGGTCCTTTAACAGGCATAGGGGTTTTATGGAGTGCAAGACAATAGTGATCGATGTTGGGGATCGTAAACACTATTATCTGGATACCACTGATGGGAGGCGGTTGGCCGATCAGTTCGATTTCTCTCAATCTAACTTGGAGTTGAATAAGCTGTCATTTGAGCAAGCCAACAAGTCATATTTTCAGTGACTATGACGACATTTTTCTATCTCCTATTCTCTTTAACTTTTGTTGACCTTTCCTTTCTTTCAACTTATTGGCCAATGTTCAATTATGCAAACTATAACCCTGGTAGAGTTCCAGAAGTGACGTATGGAATAGGTGTTGAATCATATGAGGCGTTGGTCTGATCAGACGGTGGACAACACTTCCCGATTAAAGAAGGAGAAAGAACTTGAGGAAGCAAAGTCCTTAATAGTTTGCTACGAGCGCTCAAGCTGGGGAAGTAGAATGGTTATAGGCCCAACGGGATGCAGCCCTTTGATGGTGTAAGGAGCTAGAAGCGAAGGCCAAGGCATCTTTTTAGGCCTCAAGAAAATTGGTCGACATGTATCGCTGATCCCTTCAAGTTATTGAATGGGAGTTAGCCCAGCTAAGGGCTACTGTTACTAGGGATGCGCGTGCTCAGTGCAAACTATCTGAGAGGCTCTAATGTGTTGGGGAGATCATTCAGCAAGCAGGCTGGAGAACGCTATGCCCTCGAACCCTGAGGATCTTATGGTTGAACCTGAGCCTGTTGTTCTTATAGAGTCTGATAACCCGCCTATCCCCTGATCTGGATCTCTATTTCTTTTTAGTAGCTTTTGACTTTTCTTGTACTCTTTTTCTGAATGCATGAATGAAATTCACTTTTTGTTCTCACTTTTGTTTGAACTATTACTTGACGGATAGTGTTGTCGAGGAATCATTTCATTTCTTAAGTCAATCGATAGGAATGGTCGTGAGTTTCCGGTAGGCTGTATCCAAGAGGTCATGCGCATCAAGTGAGTTAGATATTGTACGTACGTCCAGGGAGTTAAGTTCTTACCCATGGGTCCCATTCGAAATGACTAAATGACATTTCGTTTATTCGGGGAAGTTGGTTGATGATGCGATATTGGTCTGTTGGAGAGATAGATCTCAATGATAGGTTAAAGTGATATTGGCCCGTTCGGGGAGATAGATCCCAACGATAGGCCAAGCAACATTAGCCCAAGCGAGAAGATAGATTTCAACATTAAGTCAGGACGACGTTTGTCCGTTCGGGGAGATAGATCCCAATGATAAGTCAAGACAATATTGGCCCGATCGATGATAGCATCTACTTAGAAGGAGGCGTGGGGGGCTTCGGTTCACAAGATAAGGCACCCATGCTGTTTAGTATCCTGAATTTGACCTTTATGTGTTTCGTATTAGGCAGACCTTCTATAACATTTAGACCTGGCTTGCCTAAGATCGCATTGTAGAGTAAGGGAAGTCTAACCATATTGAACACAGTGGTAGTCATTGCATGATTCGATGGTGAGCCAAAAGTAACTGGGAGTGAGATAATGCTTTTGGGATATATTCATTCACCAGAGAGTTCTTTGACCAGTCCTACGTAGGATTGGAGATGCGTCTGATCGAAACTCATTCGTTAAATGGCGTCCTAGTAGAGGAGGCTATATCTTACTCCTTGGTCAATGGAGATCCTTTGAATCTTGTACTGTTCGATTTTGGTGGTAACAATGAGAGGGTCATAACGATTGGGATCAACTCTTATCAAGGTCTCATTGGTGAAACCAATAACCAATTGTTTTCCTTTGGATTGCTTGTTAACATAAGTCATCAATATCCCTTGAGGAACAAGAAGAGGCGTTTCGGTCATATAGAAAATGGGTGTAATCATGCGTTCGGTTTCATCCCTCCATGAATAATTCTAAGGGTTTAGACTGTAGGTAGGGAAGACGCTACTAGGGACGTAGGGCTCGTGAAGTGATCATTTGTCATAGATTTGGAGGATCACCCCCTTTAGTCGGTTATGCGCCAATCGGGTGATCAGTTGCTCATTCAGTCCGTTTCCTTGCGATGTAGGGCATATCGACCAGGAGAGGGTATATTCCTCCCTTCTATCCTAATGAACCTTTGTAATCTTCTACTTTGAACTAAGAATTCCAGGCTCATCCTTAAACTTTCTACACTCATCAGTCGTGTGACCATAATCTCAATAGAAGTGGAAATACTTGATCTTATCTTTCTTAGAGTCGTTTTCTATGGAGTGGGGAGGCCACCTGATGTATGGTTTGCTCTATCTGGTGTAAGACTTGATTGGGGGTCTCATTCAGAAGTGTATAGGTGTTGAACCTTTACTGAGGCGAGGGCCCCTGTTGATTTTTCTTGGATGAGGGCAGTTGAGGTGATCGGCTGCGTTCTCTTTGGGATGATCATTTTCTACGACTATTGAAAGTTTAGCATCTTCAGCAATTATGTATTTCTCGGCACGGGCATAAGACTCCTGAATGGTAGAAGAAGTGTTCTTTGTGATAAATGTTTTGATACTCGAGGGGTGTAGCCTTATAAGTAGAGTGGTTAAAGTGATAGAATGATCCAAAATTAGGACCTTTATCATCTCGCCTTTTAACTTGTCCAGAAAGTCCCTCAAGTGTTCATCGTCTCTCTATCGCAACGATAGCAAGGTACTAGAGTTCCTTTTAACTCCCCAACTGATCAGAAAGTGGGTTTCAAACTGTTATTGAAACTGAGAGAAACTTTTGATATTGAGTAGCGAGGGCAAATAGAACCATGTTAATGCATTGTCTTAGAGGATGGTAGGAAAATGTTTGCACATAACAGCGTCCGTCATATCTCTCGAAACCATTACTATTACAAAGTAAGCAGTATGGTCATCAGAGTCGGTTGTACTATCATACCTCTCCATGGGAGGTAGAAGTATGTCTCGGGGCATCGATTTTGAAGAGACCTTTGGATCGAAAGGTGATGTGCTGAATAAATAGAGGGGGGTTTTGTTTCTCCTTGAATTGGCTCGTTTAAGTTCATCGATGACAAATTGTTCAATCTGTCTCCTCAGATCATAGGGATCACGATGGGAGGTTACTGATAGTTCATAGTTCAGACGAGGGGCGAGTCGTAGTGAGCGTTCATGCCCTAATTCTCCCGAAGAAGATTGTCCTTCTGATCTAATAGTATGATTGAGTTCTTCTAGTTGTTTACTTATGTTTTGCATTCTAGATTCCAATGTTTCCCGTTAGGGACGATTGGCTCTCTTTGGGGACATTGGTGCAGGGGATATAACAGGGTGTCCCTGAAGCGCAGGCTATGCAGCCTCTTCTGGGCGAGGGAGTTAAAAGTGAATGACAGGATTATCGACAAGGCAGTGCAGCGTCTGTTGGAGTGGTGGTATGTCCATCCACAACAGATGCAGCCTTCGAGGCGGTTCTAGTCCTTCTTTTTAAAGGCCTGATTGTTTGATAATTCGAGGTGTTCGTTGAGACTGCTTTAATCTGTTTCCACGAACGTCGTTAATCTGTTAAATGTGGATTTCAATTTCATTGATTCTAACTCCTTTAGCTTGAATGGGTGTTCCAAATGACATAGTGAAGACTACAAAAGACTGTCAGAGGGTGATTCAATAGGGGCGACTCTAATACTCAAGTCAGAAAGAACGGTTTTTGATAAAAGTGAAACAGATTGAGTAGGACAGGGCTGAGGATCAGAACCATGTGACTTGTGTGTTGAGTGTCTTGTAATCAGAGAGCGTAACTGGGATATGATATGCAAGATGCTTTTGTAGGTTAACCACTTGTGAGCCATGTGCCTTTGGAGTATTACAACTCTAGTTTCTTTTTGGATTTGCCCGAAAATCTCAAAATTTTTTAGTCAAATATTCCCAAGAGATTAAGATTTTTATTTTTTAGGAAACTGAGCAAAACAGGGGGATTCTTTTCTTATCGATTAAATTTTAAAAATTTCCTTCTTTATCTATAACTAATAGCTTGAAACCAAATGAAAAGTAAATGTTAATATGAGTCTTAGTTGAATAGTTTCTTTGACCGATGAAGGTAAATGATCAGCCCCAATCAGAGTTATTAATAGCCTGCCAAAGAGAAAGTGCCATTTTAAGCTTACCGAATGCCTTCGTGGACTGTGGACCAATTAGGTTGCTACCGATAGAAATTATTCAAAGTATTGAGTCGTATCCGTCCATCGGGGAGATAGATCCCTACTGATTGACACATCTGGGTGTGAAATGTTCACGAACCATGGTCTTATAAGACTAAATGTTACCATTACGAATCATTGAGTTACATCCCATCAAATATGTAATCTTTAATTATAAGTAAAAGAATATAAAATTAAAATTACAATTAAATTAAATAAGTAAACAATTTATTAAATATAAAAATATTTATATAAATATTAATTAATTTAATATATTAAAATATTTTTAAAAAAGAAAAAAATAAGAGTTAGAGAACTTTTTACCTATTAGAGTAATTTGTAACGGGTACAAGAACTTAGGTTGTGCCAAAAATAACGGGCTTTAATTTCAGACCTCTGACTCAACTTCATCTACCGATCTCCTCTTTTTCTCAGCCCCTGGATTCAACACAAGGATATAGGGGACAGATTAAACAGTAGTATCAAGTAATTTCATAATTATTAAAAAAGTTGATAATTAAAATAGTAAAATGGATATGATTTATTCATATAATTAAAATATTTATTATTTTTTTTAAAAAAAAATCAGTGCATTGACGATGACGTACAAGTTAAATCTACTTGCTCTATTGTAGCTTCGCTTCTTTTTGGTCGTGGTTAGAATCTTCTCAACAGTCACCAATCCCCGCCGTCTCCAAGACGTGATCGCATGGTTATTATTCTCGTGCTATCTATCCAAGGGCTACAAATCAATTTATCTTCTAATCCCACAAAAAATAATAGATATTGAATTGATCAACCTTTCATCTAATGACTACCGTCCCTCTCCTATGTCACCCACATTCAGAGCAGTTATACCAGACGGAATGGTCAAAGAACCCTCACAAAATTACGGGAACCATCGCAAAATCTCTATAAATGCTTCTCTAGTCATATATAACTTGTTCATGGGTAGCGAACCCATAAACTTGTTGCTTCATCATAAATACATAGGTATGTTAATACAGTAGCATTACATTATTTGTCGATACACACGAGAACAACAGCATACTTAGTTTACGACATCCAACAAATGTGAGACACGAGGAAGAGGGGGGGGGGGAATAAATCCAAACAACATGGAAGATCAGCAAAGCACAAACACCAAGCAAACCTAGAGAGAAACAACCAAAATACAAGAACAAGAAATCAGCGGCCACCGGAGAGAATGACATTAGAAATGGAAGAAGGGTTGGTGGACTTGCAATCCGAATTAGAAGAAGCATCCAACATGATAGCATCCTCAAAACCTTTCTGATGAGCAAATGCAAGGCCATTGGAAGAGAGACTGAGGAACGAAATGTCAGGCAATGCAGAAGCACCGTCCAAGATTTGCACAACTTTGCGCATACTTGGCCTCGCACTAGGGTCCGCGTGAGAACATAGTAGTGCAAGAGTGAGTACTAATTCCATCTCCTCTGCTGCATAGTCACCCGCCAAATTTATATCAGCTGTCTCAAGAATTCGGCCTCTTTTCCAGCAACAGAACACCCAATCAACCAAAATGAAATCGTCTCCTTGTTGCTCAACTGGCCTTTTTCCGCAAGCAACCTCTAACAAAAATGCTCCAAAGGCAAATACATCAGTTTTAGTCGTGGCCTTGCCTGTTCGTGCATGTTCAGGTGCCATATACCCAAATGTCCCCACAACATGAGTAGTTTGAGGATCTGACCCATGATCGTACAATCGAGCCAGCCCAAAATCTCCTAACCTGCCATGCAAGTCTGCATCTAACAGGACATTGCTGGCCTTGATGTCTCGATGAATCACGACTTGTTCCCATCCTTCATGCAGATAAAACAGGCCTGATGCCACGCCTTTTATGACTTGAAACCTTTGCTTCCAATTCAGTACAGCTCTTGGGTGGTTGTACAGGTACTTGTCTAGGCTCCCATGTGGCATATAATCATAAACCAATAGTAGCTCTCTTTTTCGCCTGCAATAGCCTAAGAGACTCACTATGTTTCTATGACGCAGGCGACCAATGCTGACAACTTCTGCCACAAATTCCTTCATTCCTTGTCTTGATTCATGCGAGACTCTTTTCACTGCGATCTCAAGTTTAGAGTCCGGCAGTATACCCCTATAGACTGAGCCAAAACCTCCTGACCCCAAAAGTTCTTTTTCACTGAAACCTTTGGTAGCAATGTAGAGAGTTCTGTACTTAAACCTGTGTGGCCCATACTCTCTTTCCCAATCTTCGAGCACTTCCGCAAACTTCTTTCTCCATCCTATGAGAAAAACCAAACCTGAAATCATCATTACTAAGAGAAAAACAGAAATCATAGGAGCCCCAATTGTCAGAACTAAGAATTTCCTCTTGGGTCCTACAGGAGGAAGCTTAGGAAGTTGGCAAAGATCAAGCCGTTGAGCATGTCCTTCAATCCTGAAACTCCATCCTAGTACATAATGTGATGTTGGGACTGCAACTGTCCATGATGAGAAGCCAATATGCATGCTCCCTTTAAGGATTGAGGAGAGATCATTAGTCAGAGACAACAGAGGAATTTCAGGTTTGGCAGTGTTGATTGGAGCCAATTTGACATTAGTTTGCTTTCTGACAGAGTCATACTCTATCCAAACTTGCATTTCCTTCTGACCAAAAAGGCTGAAGTTCTTGACGACAGACTTTATGCCATTGATGTTAATTCCAACATGTCCACCTTGGATTGGGTCAAGCTCAACTACAAAGAAATAGTTGGTGGGTTTGCCCTTGGATGTATCTCTGAATGGGCCTAGATAATTGCCTTCAAGCACTCCTGGAAGACCTTGGGTGGACGTGATCACAAAAGCAATGCCATGACTGCTTAGTTTTGGGTACTCTGACATTGCAAAGACAAAGTTGGTGGAGAAGGAAAAGACTGTCCCATTTAAGGAGTGCTTGAAGTTTATTGGGTAAGGAAAGAAGGCATGGGCTATTTGTTGTTTGGGCTTATTGACAAGCTTCAACAGACCATTGGGTGTGATTTCGGCTAGATCATCAAGAATGAGATTAACTGATTGGAAACCATTGTAGATGAAATTTACATGTTCAGAGCCTGCCAAGGTTGCTAGATAAAACACCAACATCACAACCTTGGAGAACATGGCTACATAGACTACAATGTGACACAGTAGTCTCCCTAGATTTTCACCCGACTTTTTTTTCTGTTTCTCATGATCAGTGCTCCAGCCAAGACCTTATATAGCCTTAATATTGTAGAACATTAACTTCTTCGTGGTAGAGAAATAAACAAGAAAATAAAAGGAAAATGCTATTTTCCCTCGTCCAAATTTTTTTGTGATGATTGATTAAATTGACTCGAAATAATTGATTTAATATTGTCTTAAATGTATTTACATGTAATCATACAGCCAATTATGTCCTCTCATGCTAGCTTTGAAGCCAATATCAGGACAAAATGGCTACACGAAAAATATTACTGACAAGACAATGTTGTGCCCACTTGCACCATAAAGTCTTGCAGGTATATTGTATACCAAACATTCAACGGCACCAATATTCTGTTGAGTTGGCGAGACCTGTGTTGTAAATAGCTTGTTTCAAAGGGGGGGGGGAGAAAAAAAATTTCCTTCATCTGAAGTTTGTCTCAAAATACACATGTACATAAATTTGAGTGATTTTTTTTAAAACTTTAATTTGTGGCAGAGGATTGTTATATAACAAAATTAAAGCAAACTCAGGTTTTGAGTGCTTTTCTTCTTCCTTCCGCACCACATGTGGCACAGAAAATATGAAATGGGATCAATAGATAATGCAAAGAGGAAATCAACAAAACAACAGTAGTAATTGATTTATTGATAAATTACTTTACCGAAAATGATACAAATTAAATGCATATTGTATAATTTATATGGTTTTACATGGGACTATTCTGTCAGATAGACGAGAAGGGAATAGAAATTGAAGATTTTCGAACAAATTAATTAAAAAATATTTCATGTGAAAATTTTTCAGATCGAAATTTGAGTTGGATCACTTATTTCTTTGACAGATGGGTATTTTAGGCCGAGAAGATATCACGAATTCGGATCACCTTCTGATTTTCACAATCTAAATGCCACAACGGTATAGAATGATCAATTTCCCAAAACCCTTAAATGTGAGAAACCTCCCTCTCTTTTCACTTCTTCTTTTCATGTACAAGATGAAAATCAAAAATAGCTTCTCCATATTTTATGTCTCTTAAAATGAACGGCACTTTTCATTCAACATTTTACAAAGAATAATGAGAAGTGCCTTTTCCTTCAAAACTAGTGAGAGGGTGGTTGTGGGTGGTTATTACCCAATAACCACTCCCTCCTTTTTTTTTAAAAAAAAGTTCAAATAGATGTGGGCATGGATCCTGAGTTTGCCCTCATGGGCGGACTCAAATTCAACTTTTTCTAACATCTCTCACTCGTACATGAGAGCTAAAACTGTCACAACGTGATCATTACTGTCAAACACCAATTTCATACAGGCAAGAGGATCGTGTGACCTGCGAGAATACCAAGAACTCTAAAACCATACACTGGTTAAGAATATATAACAACTCATCGTCAAAGTGGTGAAGAGGACATCACATCCCGCTATATCTTAGACCTCTTTTATTCGACATAGTCAACGTATCTCTCATCCCTCAAAAAAATGTAAGAATATACTTGACTCTAATCCAATCATGTATTCACAATTATGTTTCTAAACACTAAGTCATAGACATAATTGACCGGTCTATGAATACAGAGTTACGTATCGGTCAAAAACAGTCTTCCTTTCATACTACTAACTTTCAACTTTATTTTAACTGTTTTTCTAGATATACACCGCCAAACCGAATCATCCATGATTTTTTTGTGACATACTAAAATAGCAATACTAAAATAAAATTTCAAAAAACAGACGAAAGTCTTAAGGGTATAAATTGAGGTTAAGCATAACCTCTGAGTCTCATACAATGAGATGGACATAATGAGATGAAGAGAGAAGTACCATCTCATTACTCATATGATCACATAAACACACGTGGTATGAAATACGTGCTACGATACTTTCTCTTCCATTTGGAAGCGTATGTTTTCTTTTCTAAAATAACACAGCGTACAGGTTTTAATCCAAGTATACACAATACTTTATTTGGGTTTTCCTTCTTACAAGTCCTCCAACATCTCACAACACCAAGGAAAACCCACACTTGGCTATTCGACAATTATAATGAATTGTGGGGAATTCATTTCGATTATCGTATATGTAATATAATAATGGGTAATCTCATCTTAATACTTTAATTAAGGCGGCTTGTATCTGTGTTAATCCACCACAAATTAACACGCCTCATTTCTATATATCACATAGACATTAGAGGCGATTGCACGTGTGAGAGAAACAATCTCAAAACTTGCCCGACATACTTTTAATTCTAAACACAAGAATTTTGGACACAAAAACAAAATTCAAATGTCAACGAATATGAACATTATAACGTACATACTTTCTATATATAATCATAATCACTACCATAGTAACAAATACTGTCATAATCTATGCAATCCATATCATCTAACATGTCTCACAAATATGTCTTTAGGCGTTGGCCTTCGAAAAATGACAAACCACTACCAAATGTATAGATTCATATCTCAATGTCATTCCATTCTTTTCAATCATGTCTCTAACAAGATTGATCTTTGTATCTATGTTTGGTTTTACCATTATATTTTGAGTCTCACGCGTAAGCAATAGCTGATCGATTATCACAATGAATCGTCAAGCTCCAACTAGGTTACTTATTACTCCAAATATTGCAATATCCACTTAACCAAACTCATTTTCTGAACTGTGGAACCATTAATCACAAATCTGTTTCCATCGTAGAAAGTGATACACAGATTCATTTTTTACTTTTTCATGAGATAACGCTATCAATGAGTAAGCAAATATAACCAGAGACAGATTTTCTCTCGTGTAAATCTCATCTCTAATGAGAATTTGTGTATCTTTTTAATATTAGATCATGTTCTTAATAATAAAGGAGATAATCAGTAGTTCCGCTCAGATATCCCAACATTTTTTTTTATAACAATCCAATCACTCTTCCTAAATTGGACAGATACATGCCGATTAAACCCCATAACATGACAAATATTAGAATGAGTATACATCATAGCGTATTTCAAATTCCCAACTGTACCAGAATACAGTGTTCCAAACATTTCATCTATTCATTAGGAGGTCTAGGGCATATGTCATCTTTTGAACTATCACCTATAGTCATAGGAGTATCAACGAGTTTGTAGTCTTTTAAGTTGAACCATTCCAGAGTCTTTATAATATAAGAATTTTGAGATAACTCCAGTAATCTCCTGGAATGATTTCTTTGGAATTCAATTCCCAATCTGCCTTACCCATATCTTTCATCTCGAATATCAAAGTCCTTGTCATTCGCTACTAACAATATGTCCGTGACATATAAAGATAAAATTATAAACTTGTCAATGGACTTTTAAATAGAAACAATAGTTTTCATCTATCATGACAAAGTCATAAGAGAGCACATCTCTATGAAATCTCAAATACCATTGTCTCGAAGACTACTTAAGGCCATCAATTGTTGTCTTCTTAGCCTTTAATGACAAAAATCCTTTGGTTGTGTCATATAAATGTTTTCCCCAAATTCACTATTGAGGAAGGCAGTCTTCACATCCATCTGACGTAATTTTAAATCCAAATTTACCGCTATTGCCAACTATACGCGAATAGATATAAATCTCACTACTGGAAAAATGTTTTCTCATAATCAATACTCTTTTACTGAGTGTAATCTTCTGCTACTAATTGAGTCTTTTATCTCCCAATAGTTCTATTAGCCATATGCTTAGTTTTGAGAACCTAATTACTCTCAATAACTTAGCGTCCTAATGTAAGCTCAACCAATTCCAATATATGGTTGGACTTAATTGACTCATATTTTTCTTTCATTGCATTTTTCATTCACCCTTGGTGGGACAAGATAGAGTCTTATCTGCATTCTTAGACTCTTCTTTATTTTTCTGGAGAAACAATAAATGTATGCCCTTTAATCTCCAACATTTGGATATGATTTCCTAACACTTTTTTGAATCTGTAACTCAGTTGGATCACTAGAATTTAAATCCCTCCCACTAGGATCAGCATCATTCTAACAATTTACAATAGACAAAACTATTATTTGAATTAACTAATTCAAAAAACAGTTCTATGTCCTTCACACTTCCTATGATAGGAAAATCATTCTCCAAAAATATAACAACTGGTGATTTAATTTCTACTACAGTATATCATCTTGTTTATCAACAAATATTTAACTTTTAGATTGTTCAGAGTATTTTATAAAAATACTCTTATTTCTATAGGGACCCAATTTTCTAAACTTATCAGAAAAATCTCAAAATACAGATTGTTGATCCCCAAGGTCTCGTGTCACTGAGACACGACCTTCTACCAGTCAAAAGTTTATATCATGTTATTGGTACCGCCTTTGAAGGCACTTTGTTCAAAACAAAAGTCGCAGTCAATAAGACATCTCCCCAAAAGGAAATCGACAAGTAAACCTGCGTTATCATGGATCTCTTCATATCCAACAATGTCGGATTACGTAATAAAATACAAAGTTTCATATCTAGCCTTCATACTTATTAGACCACGAATGTCTTTATAGATTAAACGCAATAAAAATTTAGCCGAGTTAGCTTTGTCAAATGGTTTTCTCATCATTTTGCTGACAAGACAATATTCACACGTTGGTAAATCAATTTTTGTGAGTGAACCCAAAGGTTCTTCTCTCACTAGTTGATTCATCCTATCTTGCCCTCATGTGATCAAATTTATTATGTCACATTATCAATATTTGCAAATTGATAAAACTATTTGCAACCTGTCCAGAACTAATACACATGTCATTTAAATACAAATCAACCTTATATCTCTGAAAATTCAAATCACAGTCAAATTTCAAAAAGAATAAGAACATATAAGATTTCGTCGAATTTTTGGCACGTAGGGAACCTCATGCAAAATGAGAGTTCGGCCACTTTATAACTATAGTTTACAAGTGTCAACTCCTCTAACATTTACTCTTACATCGTTCTCTATATTCTATCTACTACCAGAAAGCAATAGACAAAAAACTTATAAATGTCTCTCTATCTGTTCTTATATTCAGGGTTACTCTTTTATGATCCATCTACAATTTCCTTTTATTTTTTACTTTTGATCCAATTCCTCTAATATTTAGAGTTTGAAACTCTGTTAGAACTAGATTGTGTAACAAAAGCATCAGTTATGAATCTTGCAATACAAATCTGCTCATCTCCAAACTAAACGTAGCAAACAATGTTCGAGAAAATTTTCATACTGTCATTATGAATCAAATTAACTTTCAGGTGCTCCCACTTAATAGGAAGGAATCGAATAAAAATTCAAACTTTCTGTCTATTGGAGAGAACATGACCAGTTAACTCTCACTCTCTAACATTGCTAGACATGACCCTAAAAAACCGTTTAATACTGTGATCACTTTGCCTTTTATAGGTATCAAATTTCATGGTCATCTGTCTAAAGTGAGTCACTGGTACCTCTATATCTCTTTGAAGTACACCCTAATGTTATGTGCAGTCAAAGTATTGCTCACACTTAGGTATCATGTCTTCAAACTGAAAACTAACCAGAATCACTCAAGTAGTGGAATCTATTAGTTCCATACCTGATTAGCATCTAGTTCTCTCCCTTAAAATGGTAGCATTGCCCATTACGGGGTATTACTTGACATACATGATGTTTTCCAAAACATTTTATTCTTTCAACACATTTTATTGTGTCATATCTCATGATCATCGCCATTCAATTTGTCATTTCCATGTAAGTCCCAAATAATAGATTTTGATACTATGGTTTGGGTTTTCTAATAGAGTAAACGTATGTACTAATACTTATATCATATACGTAATTTTACATTTCAAGATTAACATCCATAACAGGTCAACATTAGGTATAGAATCGAAAGTTCACTATGTTCCTAATCATCATTTATAGTTTTAATGTATCACTATCATGAATTTAATTTGAAGTTATAAAATTCTACAAATTTTATGTAAGAATTACTTAAATTCTGTCAACCTAAAACCTCATACTTAAATACATTAAGTATTTAAAATAACATTTCAATTTTGGATAAGAATTATTAAATTCTACAAATCCAAAATTTTCATTCAAGAGAGAAAACCTTCAAGTCCTTTTACATACATAATCATCAATAATGAATATAACTGACATATATTCGAAACAAACTAAAATTTCGAACGATCATCTATTATATGATCATGATCCTAATCAAACATTCATTATATGCAAAATAAAGAACATACAAATGAATTATCTGATTCAAAATATATCCATTCGTGATACCATGTTTACAATTCTCTTAGATAGTTTATCCCTAGGAGCGAATCTCCTTACAACATTTGAGGAACTATTTATACTTTGGGAAAACTTTTTCTTCATTTGGATCTCTAGATTCTTGATTTTTCATATTTCTATTAATATTTGTCTTACAACATCAAGAATCATATGTTCGTTCTAGGCAAGTAACTTATCAACTATGTTAGCCTAATAAGGAGATAGAGAATTTTTCAGTATATACATATCATCCCCCCAAAAGGAATGATCAAACAGAATGAGTTTCAAACGTTTCCGTTCCATGATCTCTAAATGATCTGGTAAAGAATAAGATGGATCCATCTTGTACGTCAATATTTGACCCAACTTCATTAAACGTTCTGAATATCTCAATTCTCTTTTCCTTCCCCAGAGACTCGGAAATTTTCTAAGAATATGTCTGATTATTATCATTTCTCTGAAAATAGGAATAATATTAGCTTAGACACATAGCCAACCATAATATTATAATAAATAATAAAATTATTTATTTTAAATAATATGTTTAATTATCAAACAATTTTATGTTGAAAAAAATGAATTTTTCATACACAAAAAAGAACATAAAATTAAAACAAGTGTAAACAATTTACATTCAGATAACCAAAATTAATAAAATAATTTTCTAATCCCACCAAAAAATTTTTAGAATTTTCTTAGATATAAAAATGATTTTTTCTGTAATTTTTCTATATTTATTTATTATAAATCAGTAAATAATAATTTTCAACTCCGGAAAATATATTAAAATTCACAAAAAAATCTAAAATGATTTTTCAAACTCATACAAAATTTTCAAAAATTTTTCGGACTGAAAAACTATTTTTCATAATTTTTTAACTATTTATTAATTTAATAATAAAAAAATATCTTTCATCTCCGAAAAATAAATTATAAATTATGAAAAAATCAAAATAAATATATTTATTTTGGTAAAAATTGAGACCAAAATCAGCCATTCACGTGCTTCCACGTGCCTAAGAACCTAACTGTCACAAAATAAACTCTGGAAACCTTTTACTCGCCTACGGTGGCGCATGGGTGGTGCGTGAAGGCCACGTGCCGTCTTCCCGACGGATTCGTTTCACAAATTTTTGGCTATATTTCTGAGTTTAATGGTAGTCTCAGATTTTCAATCGGACATCTCTAACCTATGGGGTGGATTTCACTTATCATGACCTAAAGTAGGATATAAAAAATACTATTCATCTTCTTCCTCAAAATTTTCAGATTTCGAATGAGTTTTCAATAGACCATATCTCTCTCAATTGTTAACAATTTTTTGCGATTTCTATTTGGTTGGAAAGCATTTTTTATGAAAAATCTAACCACATAAATTTCATATTACGAAATTTAGTATTTTGAAAGTTATGAATACATTAAATTTCAGTTACAATTTATAATATCTTTTAATATACTCATCCGTTGCATGCGAAATTTTGCATATTAGATCTACATCTCATAAGCATGTTATGGTATAAAATTGAGAGTATTTCGGTAAGTCAATTTCAAAATGCCTTTAATGAACCTCTAAAATCATGCATAACATTTTTTTTTTAAATATCCAAAAGAGGCATGAAACAACCAATATATGCTCTTATACCAATGAAGATTTTCGTACAAATCCATCAAAAAATATTTTATACGAAAATTTTTCGGATCAAAATTTGAGTTGGATCACTTATCTCTTTGATGGACTGATATTTTAGGCCAAAAAAATATCACGGATTCAGATCATCTTTTAGTTTTCACAATCCAAATAACACGACGGTAGAATGATCAATTTACAAAAGCTCTTAAATATGAAAAACCTCCCTCTCTTTTTACTTCTTCTTTTCATGCACAAGAAGAAAATAAAAAATGACTTTCCCATATTTTATGTCTCTTAAAATGAATAGCACTTTTCGTTCAACATTTTACATAGAATAAGAAGTGCCTTTTCCTTCAAAACTAGTGAGAGGGTGGTTGGGGGTGGTTATTACCCAATAACCACCCCCCCCTCTTTTTTTTTTTAATTTTTAAATTCAAATAGATGTGGGCATGGGTCCTGGGTTTGCTCTCATGGGCGGACCCGGATCCAACTTTGTCTAACAGAAATCATCGACTGGAGGATAGGACGGGACCAGAAACTAAAGAGCCAGAGAACTTGATGTCCAGAGAAGAAGGTTAAGCCAAAGCAAAATCATTAAAACCTTCGTGGTGCGGAAAATTTAGGCCCGCAGATCCCAAGCTTGGACAAGTCAGGCAGAGCAGCATCAGCTTCTAAATACTGCACAACTTGCTGCATACTAGGCCTAGCATTAGGATCTGAATGTGAGCACATCAACCCAAGTCTCAACACCAAGTTCATTTCCTCCTCCACATACTCAATCACCAAGTTTGGATCAGCTGCCTCAAGAATTTTGCCTTGGTTTAAACAACTAAAGACCCAATCAACCAAAATTGGATACCCATTGTCTGTGTTGGGCTCTATAGGCCTTCTTCCACAGGCAACCTCTTGCAAAAATGCCCCAAAAGCAAATACATTAGTGCTGGTTGTGGCCTTACCTGTTCTAGTATGCTCAGGTGCTAAATACCCAAGAGTTCCTACAAGTGTTTTTAAGGATCAGTTCATACAATCTTGCAAGTCCAAAATTTCCTAATGTGGGATTCAATTCTGCATTGTTAGCCTTGATGTCTCTATGAATCACAATTTGTTCCCACCCTTGATGTAGATAAAACAAGCCTGCTGCCACACCTTTTATGACTTGAAATCTTTGTCTCCAATTTAGAGTCACTTTGGCTGGTTATGTTGGTACTTCTCTAGGCTTCCATTTGGCATGTAGTCATCTAATAATAGAAGTTCTCCTTTTCACAGCCTAAGAGTGCTACCAAATTGCATGCCTTGCCTTGATTCATGTGAGACTCACTTCACTACATGCTCAATTTTGGAAGTGGGTAATATGCCTCTGTAGACTCTGCCAAAGCCTCCTGTTCCTAATAGCTCTGTCACTAAAGCCTTGGGTTGCAATATACAGATCTTTGTACGTGAATCTCTGAGGACCGTAGTCTATTTCCCAATCTTCAAACGTTTCTGCAAACTTTCTCTTCCTTCTAATCACCATAAGTATTCCGGTGATGACTATTGCAACCATGGAGAAACGTGCAAACCAACTGTTAAAACTGTGGATTTTTTCTTGGGTCCAATCCGAGGAAGCTTAGGGAGTTGTGACAGGTCAAGATCTTGCGCCTCACCATTAACCTTAAAACTCCATCACAAGAGATGATAGGATGGAGCCAGTGGATGATGAGAATCCCGCACATAGTGTCATGTAGGATGGTAGAGAGATCATACGAGATGGATAAAAGAGGAATACTGGGCTTCTTAACATTGATTGGAGCTAATGTAACATGAACTTTGTGCTGCCAGACACTCATGGTCCCCCCCACCCCAAAAGTTGCATAGGTTGCCACTAATAAGCGACAAGTTCTTAAGCCCGTCATTCTGATTAGCATAGTAAGCAGCCGAAGCAGAGGAATTAGATCGCAGTCCATTAATATCAATCCCAACATTTTGTTGTAATTGATGTCGCCAAGCTCCATGTTCTGGATGGTGTCAAGCTCGACGGCAAAGACATGATCGCTCGAATTCTCATTGTTAGTAGCATTGAACAAGCCTAGATATTGGCTTGGACTAGCTCCTTGACGGCCCCTTGTTGATGTGATCACAAAGGCGATGCGATGACCACTAAGTGTTGATATCTTAGAAATGATGGCAAAGACAAAAGTAGTAGAGAAGCAGAAGACATTGCTGTTTGAAGAGTTTTGGAGTTTGCCTTGGTTAGGATAGAAGGCTTTGTACCGTATCTTGTTTGGTGTCATTGGTGAGCTTCAAGAGACCATTGGAGATGAACTCAGCTATGTCATCCAAAGCGAATGAAGGTTTTCATGCAAACCAACAAAATATTTTTCATGCAAAATTCCCTAGATCTAAATTGAGTTAGAGTCACTTATCTTTTTTTACGATTGGATATTCTGGATCAAGAATATATCACACAATCGGATTACTCTCTATTATCCATAATCTAAATGTCTCGGTAAAGAATGACCACAAAATCCTTTTCAAGTCCTTTCTCTGTGAGAATTTTTCTCTAATTCTCACACACTCTCTCTCATTCACATAAAAGAAAAGACTTCTCCCTTATTATTATTATTATTATTATTATTATTATTATTATTATTATTATTATTATTATTATTTGCTTCTTAAATTCAGGTCCATCCATGCATGCAAAAAAGGAAGAAGTGCCTTTTCTTCAAACCATTAGTGAGAGGGTAGTTGAGGGGTGATTATTACAAAATAATCACTCCCTCCCTTTAGTTTAAATTTAAACAAAATGAAAAAAGGTTGGGTCTTCACATTGGCGGAGCCGCCCGATTTTCCAATAACAGATTTGAACACAAACCTTAGTAGCCTACCATAGAAAAAAGAACAAAGTCATTTCCCATGTGCTCGACTTTCCTAGGTATGCCCTGAGAAACAAAGTCCAGACAATGAAAAATGACTTAGGGGAGACCATTAGTAGTTTGATTTTTCATAAACTACAGAAAACTTACTTTGTTTTAATGCTCACGTTATTTTCAGATTTATGATAATCAAATTAGGCCTCCTCAAAACTTGTTTGAAAAGTGTTGGAGGTGAGTTATGGCTCCATAAATACTAACTCGTTCTTGACCTGAATAATAACCGTCAATGGGTCGATACACCTGCAAAAATCGCCGAAATATACTCCGACGGGGAGACTTCAACACTTAAATCAATAAAAAGCGGTTTTCAATTGAAAGAAATAGACTGAGAATTGAGGGAAACTGTTCCCTGTGATCAGTGTGTCCAGAGTGTTAGGTCTAAAGAGCGTACATGATTTTGAGGGTTTTTGAATTACTTATACCTCTGAAAGACGTACGCCGCTAGTGGATTCCAACCCTACCTTCCATATCGAACCGATTTGGGAATCTCAGAGGTCAATATTACGAATTAATTACGATCCTCATTTATCGGGTGAGCTTCCATATTCGGGAGGGATGCTTTCCTTTTTTGAAAGATTCTGGAATTGCTGTTATGAAATAGAAAACTGAAGATAAGGAAATTCTAAGATTCCTTTGAAATCGTTAGGGGTGCTGCCTGTTATTTGGTCGCTCGACTGATAAAGGGTCAATCGGGACTCATCTGATTGATACGTTGCTATTTGTTTGCCCGATCGGGGCGACTACCTTCGCTATGTGAGTTTTGTTCGGTAGATCTGGGCGACTGAGGTCTTGTTGCTCAGGAGGTCCGGACGACTGAGACCCTTCGGTAAATTGATCCTGGCGACTGAGACCCTTCAGTAAATTGATCCGGATGACTGAGACCCTTCAGTAGATTATTGTGACGATTGTCAGATATAGGTCCGTGAGTGCCCTTCATGGGTTTTTTTTGAGAATTGACTCTTTTGATTTGGATTTTTGGACTACGTCCCATTATTTGTTCCCGACTCATGGTCTTTTTAGAAGAAGAAGCGCCATGAGTGACAATCCTCAAAAAAGGAATGTCCCTTTTTAATTTGACTTTCGCCGCTTCGATTTCCACGAGTTGTCTCCCACACGCCTCGTAAGAGTCTACGTTCCTTAGAAAATACCACTTTCCCCCTTTTTTTCGAAAAGTTTTCTCTTCCAAAAAAATGTCGACATACGTCTCCTCATCGCATAGCATAGACAACATTCAAAGTATTATGACCGAAAAGGATCTGATAGAAATTCAAAAGGAAATGTCACTCTGAAACGATTTCGAATTCGTATTGCCCGACAAAGGGGATAGAGTGAGTCTTACCCCCGAGAGTTGTGTCACAATGTATAAATAGTGTGTGAAATACGGCTTGAAGATTCCATATACGGGCCCACTGACGGAGGTTTTGAGATATTGAAACATTCACCTCTCACTGCTTATCCTAAGTGTCTGACGATTTGTGATTGGCCTAATTTTTCTATTAGGGTTTTTCTGTATTCGTTTCAACCTGGAGATTTTAGGGGCTCTATTTTTCTTAAGGCGATGTAGCTCCAAAGGGTCTATTCACGGTTAGTATAAGTTTCAGACCCGCCAGGAGTCTCGTTGAAAAATTTTCTATAGTAAGTTTCAGGATAAACACCAGATGCGAAGGTTTTTCTTCATCAGATTTCTGAACAAGAATCTCCTTCTTGCATTTTCAGACGCCAACCAGGTGCCTTTTTTGAACGAGAAAGTCCCACCTCTTCTTCACCACTCTCGTTTTTTGCGTGCTATGGCACGATATTGTGAGGCCCACCATAGGAGCTTGTGAGTAGATAGTTTGGTGGAAGACGAAATGTTGATATTGTCTGGCTTGCTTATAGGTGAATCAAGACGAGTCACTAGGCCTTTTTTGTTGGCGCGACAGGGAGTATCGTGGGTTAATTCTATGTCGGTCATAGATTCTCATCTTTTTAAGGAGATTTCTACTGATCGGGAAATACGGCCAAACGCGAAGAGGGGTGCGGGTGACTTTTTTGTCGAGTCTCTTCAGAAAAGGTCGAAAGCTAGACCGTCTAGTCTTCCTGCGGAAGAAAGAGGGTCAGCAAAAACTGGAGGATGTGAACTGTTTTCAGTGCATTCCGAGGCAAAAGAGGATTTGCCAGTCAATAGCCCAATAATTCTTGGTACGTCCATCAGAGTTGGGGAGAAAGGTACTCCGGAGGAGGGCCCCTTAGAGACAATTGGAAGTGCTCCGTACCCAGCCTCTCAGCGGTAAGAAGAGATCCCGGCAACACATGTTTCTCCCCTACCTCAAAGGGAACGTCGGGACGGTCTCCTCAGGAGTCTAGGTATCTCCTGCAATATATACTAGATGAGTGTAGTACCCCACCACCCATTCGAATTAAGTCACTCACAATGGTAGAGGAGGAGGATTTTGAGGAGGGGTCAGTGGCAATCGATGTGGGGAGTCATCAATTTAATTTTATCGGTCCTCAAGCGGCGCTACGACTGACAGAGCGGTTCGAGTTCCCTCCGCAACTTGCTTTTCGATCGATGCCTCCGAATCATATTGACAAGGCCATTCATTCTTTCTGTCTTACGGTAAATATCTCTTTCATTCGAACTACATTGGGTTCTTGTTACCCAGCGACTCTAATAAGCTCACCTCTTTTCAGGCCTCGGCCTTGACTGAGTTTCAAAGGAAATTGAGAGCATAGCATGATGAGCAGTTTTCTCGTATAGGTGGCCAAGTGCTGGCGCTGAGGGACGCCTTGGAGAATCAGGGGAAGACCATCAAAGAAAAAAAAGATAAGCAGATCAAGCATCTTCATGAAGACCTTACTTTGGCTCAAGCTCGTTACAAAGAATTGGAAACAAAGGCGTGTATTCGAGGAGGCGCGGTTAACAGCTGCTGAGACATTAGCTCGTGTTCGGGAGGGGTCTCTTCGGAGTGCCAAACGAAAGATAGCCGATCTCAAGGCTTCCGCTACCAAAGATGCTGTCAACTTCCAACTTTCTCTGCGTAGGCTGCTCAAACGTTTGAAATGTGTCGAGGAAATTCTTCGGGAAGTTGGGCAATATGAAGCTCTTCCTCCTGTTGAGGAGTCAGCGGGTTCGGATTCCACCTAAGTTGCTTCCGACGCTTCCTTTGATTTCTTGTACTTTTATGTCTTCTGAGGGAATGTTTTGTTCCCTAACTCATTGGTGTGTAACGATTTTAGTAAAGAACCCTCGAGGATTTCGTCCACTGATCTGATTGGAATTTCATTCTTCCATGGTGTACCTGACTGATCAGGATCTGGTGTTCAGTGGGGGGACTTCCATGGTCGTGTTTGCCCATCCGGGGAATTTTATTCCAACTTTAGTGATGCACTCGTTCTGGAGATCTGGGTGACTAAGACCCACTGGTCGATTAGAGACTTTAGCAATTGGGGCAATGTCCGCCTATTCGAAGAGAGCCGTGTCCTCCCATTCGGGAAATTTCATCCCAATTTAATGATACATTCATTCGGAAGTCCAAGCGACTGAGGCCCTACGATTGGTTAAAAACCTTAGAAGTTAGGGTCGTGTCTGCCCGATCAGTGAGTTTCATCCCAACTTAATGACACATTCGTTCGGAAGGTCTTGGTGACTGAAACCCTTCGATCGGTTAAAAATCTTAGGAGTTAGGGTCATGTTTGCCTGTTCGGGGAATTTCATCCTAACTTAATGACATATTCGTTCGGAAGGTCTAGGCGACTAAGACCCTTCGATTGGTTAAAAACTTTAGGAGTTAGGGCTGTGTCCGTCCGTTCGGTGAGTTTCATCCCAACTTAATAACACATTCATTCGGAAGGTCTGAGCGACTGAGACCCTTTGATCGGTTAAAAACCTTAGGTGTTAGTGCCGTGCACGCCCGTTCGGAGAGTTTTATCATAACTTAATAACACATTCGTTCGGAAGGACTGGGCGACTGAGGCCCTTCGATCGGTTAAAAACCTTAGGAGTTACGATCGTGTCCACCCGTTTGGGGAGTTTCATCCTAACTTAATGACACATTCGTTTGGAAGGTCTGAGCGACTGAGACCCTTCGATCGGTTAAAAATCTTAGGAGTTAGAGCCGTGTCCGCCCATTTGAGAAGTTTCATCCCAACTTAATGACACATTCGTTTGGAAGGTCTGGGTGACTGAGGCCCTTCGATCGGTTAAAAATCTTAGGAGTTAGGGTCGTATCCGCTCATTCGGGGAGTTTCATCCCAACTTAATAACACATTCGTTCGGAAGGTCTGGGCAACTGAGACCCTTCGATTGGTTAAAAACCTTAGGAGTTAGGGACGTGTCCGCCTATTCGAGAAGTTTTATCCCAACTTAATGACACATTCATTCAGAAGATCTGGGTGACTGAGGCCCTATGGGGAATGTTTTCTGTGTTGGACATTAGAAATCCTGGGATGCGTGTAGTCGACAAGTAGTAGAAAACAGCGAAATCTTTTATCAAGAGAAAAGTGTTGGGAAGTCCGGGTCATAGGCTAAACAAATACTAGTGAGAATGTACGGCTCGTTCCAACCGTCTTCGCTGTGGACTTGGAGGATTACCCCTCCTGGTTCTTCTCGTGAAATTCTGGGATCCGGCCTATGGAGTGGCTCATTTTCCCGCAGTGCATTGCACTTGTCAGGGGAAGGCAGATTTCTTCCTTCCGTACTGATGAACTTTTGTAAGTTTCTATTACGGACCAAGAATTTCAGTTCATCCTTGAGTCTTTTGCACTCATCGTTCGTATGACCGTAATCTCGATGAAAATGATAGTATTTAAACTTGTCTTTTTTAAGATCTTCTTCCGCTGGATGAGGGGGCCATCTGACATATGACTTCTTCTTTATTTGATACAAAACCCAACTTAGGGTCTCACTCAGCGGAGTATAGACGCTGAACCTTTATGAAGGCAGAACTCCTGACTTGCCTTTCCTCGAAGAGGGTCGACGGGGTGATCGACTGCGTTCTTTTCTGGTAAGGCGGTTACCTTGTCTATCGAACGCATCTGCTTCTTTCGTGATAATATATTTCTCTACTTGGGAATAAAACTCTTGGATAGTTGTCGGGGGCCTCTTTGTGATAGAGACCTTCATATCGGAAGAACATAAGCCCGTTAGGAGGCAGCCAAAACGATATTGTGATCCAAAGCGTAGACTTTCAACATTTTTGTTTTAAATCTCTCCATGAAGTCTCTGAGAGGCTCCTCTCTCCGTTGTCGTAATGATAGGAGGGATGTAGATTTTCTCTTAGTTACTCGACTGATTACAAAGTGAGCTTCAAACTGTTGTCAGAGCTGTGCGAAACTCTTGATACTAAACGGTGAGAGAGAATTAAACCAAGCCAGAGCATTATCCTTAAAAGTGGTGGGGAAGTGTTTGTAGATCGCGGCATCCGAGAGGTCCATGGAGACCATAACTGTTATGAAATGGGCAGTATGGTCGTGGGGTTCACTTGTCCCATCATACCGCTCCATGGGAGGTAGAAGGACATCCCTTGGCATTGGTTCTGACAAGATCTTTGCATCGAATGACGATTTACTTAGAGAGTATAGGGGATCATCTCTATTTTTCATGTTCAATCTTTTAAGTTCGGTGGCCACGAGCTATTCAATCTGCTTTTTCAGATCTTGGGGGTCATATTGGGAGACCGCCAGTGGTTCCAGGAATTCTTGTCTGGGTGGTTGCTTGTATTCAGATTCTGCGACGGATGAATGGTTGTCTGGTTCGAGGGCTCGACTGAGTCCTTCCAATTGTTTACTCATTCTTTGGATTGCAAACACTAATCTTTCTATTTAAGGCTGGTTTGCCTGTTCTGGTCCCGAGACCATGACTTGTCATTCCTGGCTTACATGTTGCGGAAGTAACTCCGGGCGGGATGGTCAGGGAGAAAACACAGGATCGCGAATTGGATGATTCGTTATTAGGGAAACGATAGGTTCGGCGGGCATAGGGATGTGCCCCCTACAACAGGGGTGGCTCTCGAAAACGCTCTAGTCCTTAGAAGCATGATTATCAAAATGATCGAAACTTCTCTAGGCTGTTTTCCACGGATGACGCCAATCTGTTGGAGGTGGGTTATGACTATACAGATACCAATTTCTTCTTGACCCGAACAGTAGCCGTCAATAGGTGGATGCACCTGCAAAAACAGTCGGAGGGTGTTCCGGAGGGGAGACTCCAACGTTCAAATCAGTAAAAAACGGTTTTCGATTGAAAGAAACAGACTGAGAATTGAGGGAAGATATTCCCTATGATCATTGTGCTTAGGGTGTCAGGCCTAAAGAGTGTACCTAATTCTAAGAGTTTTTGAATTACTTATACTTCTGAAAGACGTGTGCCGCTAGAGGATTCCAACCCTACCTTCCATATCGAACCGATCCGTGAATCTCGGAGGTCAATATTACGAATTGATTACGATCCTCATTTATCGAGTGAGCTTCCATCTTCGGGAGGGATGCTTTCCTTTTTGAAAGATTTTGGAATTGCCGTTATGAAGTAGGAGACCAAAAATAAAGAAATTCTAACATTCCTTTGGAATCGTTAGGGGTGCTGCCTGTTGTTTGGTCGCTCGACCGATAAAGGGTCAATCGGGACTCGTCCGATTGATATGCTGCTATTTGTTTGCCCGATCGGGGTGACCGTCTTCGCTCTGTGAGTTTCGTTCGGTGGATCTGGACGACTGAGCCCTTATCGTTCGGGAGGTCCGAACGACTGAGACTCTTCGGTAGATTGATTCAAAAGACTGAGACCCTTCAGTAGATTGATCCAAACGACTGAGGTCTTTCAGTAAATAATTGTGACGATTGTCAGATACAGGTTCATGAGCGTCTTTCATGGGGTTTTTTTGAGAATTGACTCTTTTGATTTGAACCTTTGGACCACATCCCATCAGAAAGTCAATGGGAAAAAGCTGTCTGATTGAATTAATTTTAATTTAAAATTTTTCATATGAAAATTATGATTATTGAGGGACAAATATTACTCATGAATTAAAATAATATAAGTTTTTTTAAAGATTTTTGGAGTATATATTCCGTGAAAACTCAAGGGTCCACTTTTTTGGCCGCCTGGAGAAGTGCATATTTTTAGTTGAGTTACCTATGGATATGGATATGAATATGAATTAAAGCCCATGATTAAATCATAAAATAAATTGTGGGGATAAGGAAACAACTTTTTAAATTAAAAAAAAAAAAAAAAAAAAAAAAAAAAAAAATTGGTGATAAGCTCTTTAAAATGATCAAATTCTCCCGTAGCCATGACCATGGGAGCCATCTTTGAATGAATCCGTTGGTGCAATCATTTACAATTAATAATACTCGAAGAAATAATTTATGGGACCAAATAAATAAAAAACATACAAAAATATCGTATCACGATCAGGTTTTGAATATATATATTTTTTGTTTTATCTTTAGTAATTAACTTTTCGATTAATTATTTAATTTTTATATAATAAGATATAATTAAATAGTATGAAATTAAAAAGAAATGATAAAAGTGGAGAGATTCTGTAAAACAAGTCGAAAGGTAATTATTTTTTTTTTATGTGGGGGTCCTAAGAGAAGATTGCTGGCTAATCCTCTATTGGGCCCCCCAACCGGCAGAAAACCTGATTTTGATGGCTGGCAGCATAAACTGGCCCAACTTCAGAATCCAGTGGATGACGCATTAAAGCCATAGTGGGCTGCTTTGTATTCTGATTCTGGGCCAATAACAAGCCCAATATCTGTTTATGATGGTCAATGGAAGCAAGTTGGGCCAAGAAAGACCAAGCATAAACAGACTATTTGTTTATGGGCCACCGCAGTTCTTGCTTTTTTAGTTTGATGAACTGACCTGGACTATTGATCTGCCCCAAAAGGGCCCAAATAGAAAGGAGCCAATACTCAAAATGGGGCGACTTTGATGGCGACAATCTGATTTTTTTTTTAATTTTTTAATTCAAAAATATTTTTCTAATTAAAATTTGAAAGATTCTGATTTTTTTTCTTGATTCTTCCTCAGTTGCAAGGCATTCATTCATTTGAATCCTCCGTTTTCAAAAAATAAATATAAAATTAATATGATATAAAAATCATATATATCAAATTTAATATAATATAGTTTTATTAATTATCAAAAATACACAATACACTATTTCAAAAATAAAAACTTGTTTGAAGATTTATTCATATAACGTCGGTACTTGAAATATGTGATTCTCGTCCTTCCAATCCTCGGGTAGGTCGATTTTCTGTTCTTATTTAGATAAAGAATTTGGGTCTTCACATATCTTCCAAGGATGTTGATCCACATTGATTAAGATATTATTTCGTTTACCTTCCTCCACAATATCAGTCTTGATCATAGGCTTTATCTTGTAATTCAAACTCTTTTGTTTTCAAACATTTTTGACCATGTAAAAAAATATTTATAATTAATTTTATTTCTATAATAGTTAGAATCTCAACTATTTTTTTTTTATATAAATATCTAATAATGTACATTTTTGGAGCATCTCCAACTCCAAGTACTCATAAATCATACACATTCATCTCCCCTTCTTGTCCAGGAGTTATAAATCTACTGATACTATTTTTTGAAAAAAAAAAAAATCTCATCATTTCCACCATCGGAGTTGGATGGATTTGGGTGTTTATATATTGGGTTTTTATGGAGTTATATATATATTTTTTTGTTTTTATGGTAGCATTTACTCGTATTTATTAAATATATAGATTTTTTATTTTTTTATTCCTTTTTGGCCGGGCAGTATGCAAGTCGGATGCACCCGTAACGGCATGAAAAGTAAGGTTGTAACGTCCATCGGTGCTTTGAGACGAGAACTGGAGTGACTAATTAATAAATAACTAATGTAAGACTTTGAAGGTTTCCTAGTTTCCCATAAAATACCCAAAAAAAAAAAAAAAAAAAAAGATTGTCATGTGGCTAGACCGGGGAAAGAGGAACCGACTTAACACATTTTCCGTAGGACACATCCCATGGGCGCCGATGTATATTTAATAATATAGTTAGAGACAGTTTGCCCCTTAAGTGCTCCCAAATGGTTTGTCCCCTCTTCTCCTTTTTGGGGGTATTAGAGGCCTGTAGGTGATTTTTTTTTTGGGGGGAGGGGGGTTTAATCTTGCTTTAACTACCCTAAAAGAAGGGTTACTAAAGGTTTTTTTTTCATGGGTATATATATTTTCTAGTGTTAGTAAATGAGAAATAATATTTGAATTAAGTAAAAATGAATAATGTTGAAATAGCAGAACAATAGAGTTAGCATTACATGTTACTCAATACTATAAACTCTTATGAGTGTTACAATAGGACACTATACATTTTTAATTATAGATTTTAAATTTGAGTTTTAAAATTAAAGAAATAAAGTTTAAGAATGTTAATCTCTTAATGAATTCTACAATACTCTAATCAGATTAGTTAAACGAAATTCGAGCATCACTGGTGGTAGATCCTCAAAAAAATTATAAGTGACTCTATCAATTTTTATAGAAAAGAAAAAATAGATATACATATATAGGGTGTATATAGTGTAGAAACTCTCATATTGTGGGTTTTAGAAAAGGAAATATCTAGATAATTTTTTTTTTTTTATAAGGAGACTGATTTAAAAAAAAAAATAGATATACATATATATTTCTGAAATTTTCTAAAACAGAAATGACTAATTTACATGATTTATTCTTCGACTTTCAAAAGCAATACATAGCGTAGGCCCATACCTTCGCCATTGATACCATTTTCGTTTTAAAAGTTGTACCCTTTAATAATTTCCAGCAGTTAAAGTCAACAATATCAGACTTCTCCTTTTCAATTCCCTTTTTTTTTTTTTTGTTGAAATTCAATTCCGGACACATCCCTATATTCAGAAGGGTACCATCCCCAAATGATTAGGTGGCGGCCCCTCACCACATCCTTCTTCTATTAAGTTGAATTGAAGTCATGTTCAAAATTGAGAATATGTTGAATTCATATTACTTTTACTTGTAATTAATCAAAATTATGATTAGTCTATTAATAAGTAAAATAAAAACTATCCTTCATTCTTTTCATTGCTTTATTTGTATACAAAATGAATTTATTGTATATTAACAGTAATAATACCCGTATTGGAGAGTAAACTAATCTCTTAGCTGGTATAAATGATTAAATGTATTCATTTAAATGTTAACTCTGTATTCTTGCATCCCAAGCCTCTAGGTTTTCATGTTCATCCAAAGTGCCATTCACGGAAATTCACTTGCTTTCCTATTATCATTTTTATTTTTTCCGGTCGCTTTCCTACCCATCACTCTCTTCTTAAATTCAACCCTCTCTCTCTCTCTCTCTCTCTGGGGCCCCAACCCCAGGAAAGCAGACAAAGACAACTAAACTGGGATGGGAAGTCCGTCAACCCAATTGCCGGACGAAGACTCACTAAATGCCTTTCGACGACGTGAAAGACCTTCTAACAACGTCACAACTTAATTGTTACCCTCGGTGCACCTAAGTTCTCAATAATAATATTTTTTATTTTCAAAGTTTTTTTTTTAAAATTTTAACACATTAAATTAATTAAATATGCACAAAATTTTTTATATTATTTTTTAATATTTATATTTTTCTTATTAAATAAATAATTTATTTATTTAATTATAATTATAATTTAGTATATTATTTATCTTATCATTATTAATTATATATTTAATCATTTTAAATTTTTATTATAAAATATAATTATTCTATTATTTTCATAAAATAATAAATATTTATATAAAAAAATTTATATATTTATATTTATATGTTTGTCCACGTTTTTGTTTCTTATATTTTTTTAAAGTACCATTTTCTAATATTATTTAGTATCTATTTGTATTTCTACATTTTTGTTTCTTTGCAACCTACCTTGTTATCATATGAACATACGTTAAGATTTATGTATTCAAATATATGCGTTTCAGTTAATAGATTATTATCTATATTTAATAAAATTATTAAAATATATTCAAAAATAATAATTAACACTTTTCTTATTAAAAAATCATATTAAAAGTTTGTTTGATTTCTATTATATTAACTTTTGGTCTTATTGATTTTTTTTTTTTTTAAAAAAATGTGCTCATGTGGCGCAACAAAAATTGGAAAAAAGAGAGAAAATTTTGCGCACGTCCTTGATTGCATACTTGGGCGTTGAATGGAAGATGCATATTATGTTAGTTTAGGATTTCTTCCGTAACTTGTTTGCTTTAATAAATTTATTGGGCATATATAATAATATGTAAAATTATTTATTCATAAAACAAATATAATGAATAATTTTTATGAACTTAACATTTTTCTAATATAATTATTAAATTAAAATTAAAAATTTTAATTTGAAGGAATATATATTCTATATCAACTCATTTAAAGTTTGAATGCGATTAATGCGGGACTTATATCCCACCATAGACAGACACAGACATAGACATGAATAATATATAACAAAGGTGTCTCCCTCACCGCGTGTTTGGCTAAAACGCGTTTGATCAGGACATGAAAGGGAAAGATAATGCAGCAAGTGTTACTGTATATAATAATGACATCAAAGTCATCAGTTTTATGATAAGTAAAAACAATAAACTTGGTTCAACGTAAGAACACTACAATATTGCCGTACCTTGTTGCCAGATACCAAGAATTCAGAGAGTAAAGAAAGACTTCGGCTTGGTCTCTAGCCAACTAGTAGTGACTTGTGCTAGCTAATGAACTAACTCTGTTTTGTTTTGGCTTAGGCCCACTTGTATTTGATGAGGGGGACATCTTGTGATTTTAACTTGGTTAGTATTATGTGACTTTTGGCCCTTTTCAGCTCTGGTAGATAATAAATGAAGGACCAACCAGTGACAATTTACCGAAATGGAAATTAAATGGGGGAGCTTTGCATTGAAGATGGAAGTCTTAGTTCTAGCGCCAGGTCAACGACACCCCAGCCAACCAACACGTAAGAACTTTGGGATTGCTCGTGAAAACTTGCTTTTCAAGAATTTGAGACCCCCCCCGGGGGTTCACCTCGTACAAGCAAGAAGTAAAAACTAGAATAATAGAATTAAGTTTATTCGGCTAGTTGTAGTTGGCGTGCTGTCGAATTATAATATATGAAATTTTTAGGTTTGTTTAGTAAAATCCTGAGGAGAGTTGTAGTTTATACCTGAAAAAGCCCTCTGAAATTAGAATTTTGTATTGATGATCTCATCATTGTTTAAATTATTTGTAGAGAAGTAGCCAAAATCTTTTGAGGCATGGTGAGTTATTCTCTGACAACTTGCAAGGACAGTAAAAAAATAAAATAAAAAAGAGCATTAAGCACTAGAACCTTTTTGCTTTTGATAAGATCTTTAACATTTGTCCCACTGAAATGCCATTTTTCCTTTCCAAAGTCATAGGTCTCCTACTGTTCGGATTACTTCATGAAAGTAGTCCATTCAGTGGCGTCAAAAAGTGATCGGTGAGGATTGAAGATTTGGGGATGGATAACGCACTTCAAAAATCAAGAACAAAAACGTTTCCTTATTATAACAATTGGAAAGCAAAATATGTCTCTATTTACACTAATATAGGTAAACGCCAATCATGGCTACATTTGTTTACCAATATGTAAACAATAAAAGTATAGTCATAACTAGAACGAACAAATATTTTCTTGTTTAAGCTTCTATATAACAATATTAATCATAACAAAATCAGCGACTTTGAAAGAACAGATTCTGCAACCGAAGGCCTAGTCCCACTAGCACTAGTATTCGTAGATTGATCCGAGAGGAGACCTTCGCTATCATCTTCTTCATCATCATCTTCATCGTCATCTAAAGCAATGTTAACGTGGTGCTCAAACGACAATGCATTACCGGCTGCAGGCGATAATATCTCCGGCAATGGAGCTTCACCTTTCAAATACTGCCCGATCTGTCTCATACTAGGTCTCATACTAGGTTCCACATTAGAACAAATCAACCCGAGTTTCAAAACCAACTCCATTTCCTCGGCCACGTAGTCGTTTCCTAGATGAGGATCAACAGCCTCGGCAATGTTTCCCCTCTTCCAACACGAAAAGACTCTATCAACCAAGTATATATCCGAATGCTGCGCTTGTGGTTCAATAGGTCTTCTTCCACAAGCCACTTCAAGCACAAATGCACCGAAAGCAAACACGTCCGCCCACGTTGTTGCCTTGCCAACTCTGTATTGTTCTGGTGCGAGATACCCAATTGTTCCGACTATGTGGGTTGTCTGAGGATCTGTTCCATGATCATATAACCTCGCGAGACCAAAATCTCCCAATCTGCCATTAAATTCAGAGTCCAGCATGACATTACTTGCCTTAATGTCTCTGTGGATCACCACTTGTTCCCATTCTTCGTGTAAATAAAGCAGACCAGAAGCAACACCTTTGATCACATGAAACCTCTGTTTCCAATTCAGAGCGACCCCCGGAACATTATGGATGTGCTTGTCTAGACTTCCATTGGGCATGAAGTCGTAGACGAGGAGTAATTCTCGTTTTCTTCGACAGTAGCCTAGGAGCGTTACTAGGTTTCGATGTCTGAGACGGCCTATGCTTACAATTTCGGAGATGAACTCTCGGATCCCTTGTTTTGATTCATGGGAAACTCTCTTCACTGCGACTTCCATTTTGGTGTCTGGCAATACTCCTCGGTAGACTGAACCAAATCCTCCTGCACCTAGGAGTTCTTCGTCTCTGAAGCCTCTTGTTGCGATGTAGAGATCCTTGTACTTGAATCGGTGAGGCCCATAGTCTGATTCCCAATCTTCAAGCAATTCCTCGTACTTCCGCTTCCTCAACATGGCATAATAAAATGAGCTAATCACAAGAACAAACATGAAACTGAAGAGTATTGGCAACCCAATTGTTACAAACTTGGGTAGTTCTTTGGGAAAGAGACGAGGAATTCCGGGAAGCATTGACAGACTGAGTGGTGGAGCTGGTCCACCCATACTGAAACTCCAACCCAGTACAAAATGGGAAGAAGGAACAGAACCGGTGGAGGATGAGAATCCGACATACATGGATTCATTAAGAACCGATGAAAGATCATATTTCAAGGAAAGAAGAGGTTTTTGTGGTTTGGGAACTTTGATTGGAGCTAACGTCACATTGATAACCTTTTCATTGCCATCGTAATCCACCCAAAGTTGCATAGCTAGGCCGCTTGTAAGCGTCAAATTCTTGAGCTCATCGACACCATTAACATTGGCATGATAAGCAGCCGAAGCTGATATATTAGAGAACAAGCTATTAATGTCAATCCCAACATGATTGTCGTTGATGTCCTTGAATTGGTCTCCTTGGACCGTATCAAGCTCCACTGCGAAAACATGATTGGTACTATTTCCATTATTGGATTCATTAAAGAGACCTAAATATTGAGTTGGCAAAGACCCTGGAAGTCCTCTTTGGGGGGCTACGACAAGAGCGATGCCATGACCGGTTAGGTTGGGATAGGGAGAAACTATGGCAAAAACGAAGGTGGTGGAGAAGGAGATGACTGTGCCATTGGAATTCTTGAAGGTCATTGGATCTGGGTGCCAACCATGACCCTGATTAATTTTGGCACGATGAGTGAGCTCCAACACCCCGGAAGATGTTATATCGGCTATGCCGTCCAGAATTAGATTGGCTGACCGGAATCCATTGTAGGTGAAGTTCTCAGAAGCAGCCGATTTGACAACTAAGATGAAGAAGAAGAAGACAGCAATACCCATCTTGGAAGACATGGTGAGAGAGAGAGAGAGAGAGAGAGAGAAGAGTTTGTTCTGTTCTGTATTCAGAGTTGCTCTCTTCTCAAGGTTTGGCTTTTCATTTTTTTTTTTTTTTGGGGTCAAACAGTGAGGCTTTGAAGCTAAAGACGACCGACTTTTTTTAGTCACGCGAGTGAGGGATGAAGAGGTGGTTGCTTTGTTGGGTTTTCTTTAATGACTTCTGCGCTTATATAGCAGTAGAATGTACAAATAGGAATTTCGACGTTTTATGGTAATTTACATACAGTTTCCTTCCTCTCCCCTGCCCCCCGAGATCTTCTTGGAAAGTTCCTGGGGGCATTGAGGGGTTTGATTGGCTTAAGTTCAACCTTTAGCAGCTTGAAATTTCGTGATTCGATGTTGAAGGAAAAAATAGTGGAAGACTTCATGTCCTCTTATGACATAGATTCCGTCCGCATATTCCCTTCGCCAGGTGTCCTGGTTCTCTGGTCGATAACTTCGCAGCTAGACTCATCAATGAGTAATTTGTCCGTTGTTGGTGTTAAACTATATAGACCTAATTTATCTCTATTTAATTTTATTTTGTATAAAATATTTTTTAATTAAAAAAATTAATAAATAAAAATTAAATTTTACTATAAAAATTTAAATTATTACTATATTAATAAAATTTTAATTAAAAATTTATATTAGAACAATTAATATGTTGTTCTTGTTCCTTAGGTTGTCCCTTTTGCTAAGAAAATCCGTCCTTGATAGCCTCTTCCTAGAGTCAACTCTGCTTCCCAGGAATTTGGTGGTTTTGCTTTGATTAAATCAAATGGAATTTTATCTGCATTCTTAGCCGTCTGTCTACTGTTTCGATGTTTATACTAAGTATAAAACAAATTTTGAAATTACCGACAAACCAGTAATGATACACAAAGATCCTGGCATAAGTTGCATGAATTTCCTTTTAGAAGCTCAAAATCCTAAGGACTTAAAATGAGAAAAAAAGAAATAGCCTACTGTCATTGTGGACTTGGACTTGAACACATCAAGGGTTTTCTAAACAAAATTGAAGCAAAAATTTTCACAAAAGCTTGCAAAATAGGGCTATCTACCCTAGCAAATAAGATCTCTAACTTCAATGGAATTTAAACAGCCATTTCAGTACTATATCAGCATTACCAAAGATATTGAGTGAGTTGCTACTCTGCCTCTTAATTCGGCTATCAAAATTTGCTTTTTAATTTGATCTTAAATCTCCATTCCTTTCTTTTCTTTTTTTGTTTTTTTGTTTGGGAAGCTTTTATTAATTCATCACTACATGTTCCTCCTACTGCTCATAAGCTACTGCAATGAGCTGCACATCGAATTTCAAGGATAACTTCAGTTTTAGAACCCTCGGACCTAATCGTCAATGTTATTAAAATCATATCATATATCAATCCGTGAACTTTAAAATCATTGTTCAATCAATTCGACTGTCAGTCAACGTGGTTAAACCGCTGAATTTTTTAATAATAATTAAAAAAATATTTTTTTAAATAAATATATATTAATTTCATATTTTCATATAAAAATTTAAAAATAAAATTTTAATAAATATAAAATCAACCATCACTTTTAAAATTCATATTAAACAATAAATTCAGTTAATCAATCAATTTGAGAGATCGAAAGAGTATAGGGAAAAGATGGGGAAGAAAATGAGAAGTCTATAGATTTGAGAAGATTTTTAGTTATTTTGATTTCTAGAATTTTTTTTAATATCTTATATTTTAAAAAACTTAAATGTCTTTTTATCTAAAATTTAATAAATTAAATTCTAGTTATTTTTTTGTATTTGACAATTGAATGCAAGCCAACCGATTTTATTAAAAAATCGTGGTTGAATCATGGTTTACTAAAAAACTCGGTTGAACGGCGGTTCAATTACTTAAACTGTATTTTATTCAAACTAATCTATTTTTTCTTTATATTATGGTCCAACTGTGGTTCGATTGCGGTAAGATACGGTTTTGATAATATTGTTAGTGGTTAATTGTTAGGGTTAACAAGGAAAAGGAGCAAAGTTCAGCTATAATGGCTGAACAGCACCTATTTCCTCCACCCCTAGCAATCCTCCATCCTTGTAGGTCACCTTTTACACACAAAGAAGAAAGAACAAAATGCTTTCCGAATTTACAAAATTTTGAGATAACCCTTTGTTTGACATTTACTAAATTTTGGAAATGAGATCAAAAGTGTACTGACACAGACCAAACCACAAATATAAAAAAAGAAAGATCCCTTATGTCCTCTGTTTAGATTATGTTTTGTCTATCAATTGATTCTTCTTCATGCTCCTTGTCCCCTTTTTGATGCCCAATGGAATGTTTTCATTCAATTATAGTTATTGCTGCATACATTTTTGGAAGGGCAGTCAAATGTGTCACAGGTTCATTGCAAACATAGCTACCAAAGAGATTCACGAGATATGGATCCCTAAACCCAATAAGAAGTGGTTTCGAGTTTAGTCATGTAGCTCAGCTTGGATAGCACCTGCTGACCCTCCCTCCTCGGACAGCTAAAATAATCGACATCGAAAAAATTTAGCTCCATGTAAAAATCTCCATTTCTCTCAACTTCGTATTTTTATTTTTTTTAGAAAAAAAAAAAATTAGAATTATTATTATGTTAACTTTTTTTTTTTGGTATAAAAAATTCCAGTTAACACAAAATTTTCCAAATAGGGCTTAGAATGCTGCAACAGAACAATTGCACAAGCAAATAGAAGCCATCATAATTAAAGAAACCAGCATTTGTTTATAAGCAGAAACTGAATAGGAAAACCTTATTTTAATGGAAACCCTATAAAATACCATGAATCAACATCAACTTAGCTGTCCAGGTTGTAGCAGTTTCAACTTTTTTATCGGCAGAAGTTGCACAGAAAATTTACATGTCCAAACAATCAGGGGATAAAGCTAAACCTACACATAAATGGGCAGGCCGGGAACTTCATTCTGCAAGAGATGCAAGAAAGGGACATGGCCATATGCCAACCCTCGTCAGTATCTAGGCCTGTGGCACATGAAAACAAACGCTGACTGGGCCTGCAAATGACATTTGGTTGCCGTCTGGAAATTGAATAGACCACGAATGATATGTCCTGCCTTAGATAATCTGTCTTCCAATGCATACTAATAGAAATCATAGATAGAAGTCCTTTTCTATAACTTCCTACTCTGCCTTCTTCTATACTCACTATGGCTGATGAGAACAAGCAAACCAAGCTCTCTGCAGAACAAACTGGGAACTCAACAACCATGCAGCCAAGTATTTTTTATTTTTTATTTTTTATTTTTTTGCATTTAGGAAATCCTTAGTAACCCTTTTTATTAGTGATCTTGATTTCCTGGTTTGGTTTGTCACTAGCATGAACAATGAAACTAATTTTCTATCATTAAAAATCATTTTAACTCCGTTCACTTTGACTTGGTAGAATAAGCTTTTCCCCGATGCGGGCCGTCTCCCTTCCCAATAAACCCAATTGCACTTTCCCTTTGCTTTCGTTTGCGGTCCCCTCCTCTATTTTACTCAATCACCTTCATAACATTTTCATAAATGTCTATTAAAATGCCATAAAACGTACTTTAAAAATCCCCTTCCCCACAAAAGGGAAGGAGACAGGGCCTTTTCTGTAAAATCCACCGGACAATTATTTCCCCTCAATTCAGTGTTCCTGAAACTAAATCTAGCATATACTTCGATTCGTAAAGATGATGCCAAAGAATGATTGTCTAGAAGACCGGCCTAAAATTTTCGGTTATCTAGAGTTCCCAAAAGAGAGAGAGAGATCAATCAGCAGTATAGCCTAGGCAGACCGGCCTAAAATTTGTTGTCTCATCTTTCTCTCAATTGTTGGGGTTTCCCCTTCTAGCCGATGACAACCCACATGTCTTTTGGGCCCATTGGAAGGTTTGGTTATTGGGCCAAAGTTGTTTACAGAATTCATCTGTATTATAGGCCCACATCAGGAATTCATCTGTATTATAGACCCAAAGTCGGCTGACGTCGGAAACTTCCGAAGTTGCAATAGGCTAGCGCAGCAGGCGTAGAGAAGACCTCCTTTGACTTTTCAACAGCCAAAAGAAAGGACGTCTTCTTGCTCCACGATTGGCCGTAAAATTGTCAACAGTAAATCAAATGGAGAGAGCTAAAATTCTACTCTGAAACCCCACCTGCATTTTTTTACGGTAGAGAAAAAACATGGGGTTGCAGTTGCAACCTTTCCAAGACTGTTACTGGGCTTGCTCTGGGACAAAGTTTTGGGTATTATTTATGGTTGACGCACCAACATGATGATGTGCTTAATGCTTTATATCTTTAAAAATAGTGCTTTTGAAAATGAAATATACCTCAATTTGTTAAATTAATGTCAAGCCAGTTGACATCTTCCATCCGTTGGTGGCGCCATTGATGATAAAGATTCACCTTGTTTTTGGGGAACTTTGAAATTTGGGTTTCTATGGTCGCTTTGCCACTTTCAACATGGGTGTAAAGATAAGGAGTAGATTTAATTGATATTAAATATTTAAATATTTTATAGAAAAATTTAAATTTTAGAGTATAACATCCTATATTTCTTAGATTTTTTTTGGTTACTTGTTTAAGATTTGTTATGATTAAAATAAAATAAAATAATTGAGCTAAATTAAGATTTTCCAACCCAAAATATAATAATATACTTATTGTATATATGGAGACTTTTTACCATTTTTTTTTTTCAAAAATACATATAACATTTTTTATTCTAATCAAAGAACTACAAATGAAATAAGACAAGTATCAAATCTTGATTAATTGGGGAATTACTCATTTCCGCTTCATAGTTTGTATGTCTTTTTATGCTACTTCACTATGATTGGACGAATGCCCACTTCATCTTCACTTGTTCAACAAACTAAAAATATTGCCTATATTACATCAATATTTTTAAACATAATCATGTCTATGTTCATGCTATATAAATACTTAACTAAAATTTTCCTTGTAAATATGAGGGGAAATAACTCTGTTCTTCTACATTTCTACTAACGACTGTACGATTGCTTGCTTGCAATTATGGCAACTCTTTTATTCCAGAGAAGGATCTCAAATGAGCAATGACAATTTTCTTGGGGGGGGGGGAACAGAAAAAGATAACACTCAGACGTATACGGCATAAAAGCTTATGCTTATCGTTAATATGTTTTTACATTCCTAATTGTAAAAACAACTGCTGGTGAAGTGTACAAATCCTAGAGAATTAAGAGGCATAGACGCAGCTGCCATCATCACTCCTCGCTGCTGTTGGATCAAAGTTTTGTGCAGATGGGTCCGTGCAGCCTTCTGGTACAGGAAGCTTAGCTCGTTGGGCGGCTTTGGCTGCATCCAAACATATAATAAGAATAAGCTTAACAAAACTCTCTTCATAAATCTTCATCCATTTTATTCAACAAGGTAAACCACATCAGCAGGGTCTCTAAGATCTAAGGCGATAACCATAGAATGTCCCTCTTTTGATGGCATCATCATCGGCATCTCCAAGAGCAGCTTCTTTTAAGTACTTGTCAGACAATTGGACTCGCTTCACATTCTCCTGTTCTTGGAAAAGCATGTTCCTTTACTCTAGGAGTTTGTTGAGAGTCATTTTTGGTTGCTCACGTGTTGGAGGTCCCTCCTCTGAGTTCACAAGCCGTCTGCCAATGTTCTCTACTCCAATTCCAGAGATCCACTTCCTCACTTCATCATCACACACCCTCACCCTCAGGGCACCAAAGAAATCTGCATACAAACAAAAATGCATAGTTGTTCCCCAAGCCTTGGCCAAGCTCTAAAGTCTGTTAATTAAATCCTATTGCGAATTTAGATCAGGTGGTCATGCCATGTTTTCTCTGAGCTAATAGTAGATTTCTCCCTACTGGTTCTCATTTAAAATTTCCAATTCTGACAGTATTACAAAATTATTGACCTAATTATGATAGATATTTCATAAAAATAGGAAGATTTTGCTTACCAATAGATTGTCCAGGGAAGGTGTCAACTAGCTTAACAATATCTTCCTTAGGTACATTGTCAGTTCGGAAGATACCCATGCAGACACCAATTCTATCTTACCTAGTAGGTGCCCAGTAGAATTTCTCCATACGACCATCACGGTTGAGAGGAGCATACAATCTGAAGTTATTGCCGGTGACTATGATGGGAACTCGAGGATTCTCCTGCTTGTTGTACATACCAGGAAGTTGTACATTCGTTGGATTATCAGCTATGTTCATAAGGGTGGCATTCACCATCTGATTATTGACTGTTTATTGGGTGGTTCCACCAAGCCTTCCTGCGCCTGCATCGAGGTCATTGATGAAGAGAACACACATTTTCCCTTTTGCAATAATATCTGCTGCCTCACGATATCTTTGCCTAATCAATTTTGCAGGCTCTCCGGCATTTCCACTGTCCAATCCTCCAGCACTCATCATAATGGGACTGAAATTTCATCATAAGACAGACTCAAGGGTAAGCGAGAAATTTTAAGATAAAAGGTCTCAAATACCCTAACAACATGGTACTTACTTGATGCCCATTTTGGACGAGCTCACACTGGAATGACTTGCCCTGACCTTTACCTCCCCAAATACCCAAACTGAGAGGAACCTACAACAAATTTATATGAGCGATTAGAACCAATTATGAGAATTTCCCAAGATTTTTAAGTAAGTTTAAATTAGCATGCCTTGATATTTGGCAGATTCATGAAGTTCTTAGCAATATGAACGACAAGCTTGTCCATGAATGCCGGAGCAATGTAGTACCCGTCCATGGTATTGTCAAAGTTGTACCTACAAAAAAATTGGACGTGATCCGAATCAATCTTATATCAAATAAGGTATGATCCAAAAATAGTGAATTCCTGAAATTTATGATTTCTTACTGGCGAAGACCGGCACTGATGTATTCGTGAGAACTCAAGACCGCATAGTGAGTTCCGGTCCCCATAGGTGCTTCGAAGAGTCCACCATGCCCTTTCCTCTGGTGATGTCTTGTTGATCATCTGAAGTGTCATATGCAAGACCTCCCCATCTGTCCTTGCTAGTGTGCTTTGTCTCATCGTATTCTGCGACAACCTTCAAGTTTTTCGAGGAAAGCCTTTTATTGTTGAATCTGGAGCAAACCCTCTTCAAGTTGCTGCCTACGAATGGTGAGCCAGGAACAGAAGCACCTGATCCCGAGCCATTCAAGTTCAACTCCAACAAAGAATTTGAATTCCTATTCTTAAACCCCACCAACCCACCAAAATTTTCAAGACAAATCAAAGATTTCATTTTTCCAGAGTAAAGAAATCTAAACTAGTCACTACCCAGGAAAATTAACGCTCTTGATACCCAAGAACAACATTAAACAATTATTAAACTTTTTTTTTCCCAAAATTCATGCAAGACCCAGCATTAAAATGACTAAGAAAAGGGTAATTTAAAGAGAAATGGGATTTTATGACAGCTAAGATCAGACTTCAGATGTCAACTAAGAAAGACGATGAAATTAACGCACGTAATTTCACATTAGAGTTCGACGATCACAGAGAGGAGAGGGGAAAAAGGGCGGGAAAAGCAGGGTATAGTCGCTCTGTTTACAGCTTCGATAGTTGAAACAGCAGTAGCCATTGATGTGTTATGATCAGACGGTTAGGATAAAAAAAATGGGCTTTTTGAATTGAGGGGAAAGATGACGAAATTGAAACTGAATTTTCTTGTCTAGTAAGTACTGTTTCTTTTGTCTAGAGAAAGAAGAATGAGACATTTATTCATAGGTGAGAGAGTGAAGTGAAATCATTTGGAATTAGGCTTACGAATTCATAAAGGATACAAACCGAGGATTTTTGGCTGATTAGACACGTCCCAGTAGTTGAGATGGACATGTTTTTTGAAAATTTATGCCAATAGGACTGTGCTGTAATATGAATTGAGTTGAATTTGAAATATTTATGAATCGTTTAATCAATGATTTGACTTGATTTGAGTTTCAACAATTTCAAGTCAAGTTAAATTTGAATAGTATAATTTTAGTCTCAAAAATTTGATAGATAATTCGATTATATATATTAATATATATTATATATAATTATAATATCAAAAATAAAATAAAATATATTAACATATTATATAATAATCGAATTCAAGTATTTTGTTATGTAGTCAAATTGAGTTCGAGCCCCTGTTATATACTACTTGTCGAATTTAAATCAAACAAAAAAATCAAGTTTGAGTTCGAATATAAGGATACTCAAGATCGATTTAACTCGAATACACCCCTAGATGCTGACCAGAGAGTTCTAGTTTCTGCCATGAATTTGAGGGTAAGGTTTTTGCTTTTCTCTTCTCCACACAAATTTGGTAAATATTGAGTTATTGGATAGAATTTGAATTGAATTTTCTCATGTTCAAACTTCCAAATAATTTATTGATAAAATAAGGATAGATAAATTTATTATAATTTGCTGTGTAAATTAATTAATTAGAATTATTTATGAAAATTATTGGAGAATGAAGTTGATCATGATTATTCATTTAAGGTGGTTGATTATTATAACTGAGATATTGGTAGGTATCAAACCAATAAAAATAAAAATAATTATTTCATAAAAGATGAGTTTAAGGTAAATAGGGTCGTATCCGTAAAAAAAAAAAAAAAGAATTTATCTCTTTTAGGGAAATAAAAATAAAAATAAAAATATAGAGGTTTTGAATTAACTAACTAAAACAAATGCATCAATCTAACATCGAAATAAGTACCCAAATAAATAATTAAACAATTCAAAAATAAAGAAATAAAATTTCAATAGAAAATCAATTTCTAATCAAATGAATTATTTCCACCTAAATATACTTGATTGATTATCGATACAAAATTTACTCAATATCATGCAAATAAATTGATTATAGCCGTTAAACACTACAAAACGACCAATTTCTCTTTACTTTTTCTGTAATTAAACTACCACCATTAATTATTTTCCTAATCAAAAGACAATCCAAGAGACCGTCATTGGATTTAATGTTTCGATAGTTTTAAAATTTAGAGAGATCCAATTCTAATCAATAAATTTCATTATGAATTTATTTAAATTAAATTATCTAATATCTTGGTATAAGTTAAATCACTTATAATGTCATAAAACTATACCAATCATCACGTTGTTAAAAATGAACAAATTTTGTCTTTTTAGATGGTTGTAAACTATTTTAAAATTATCAAATATAGGACTCTATTTAATAAATTTAAAATAATTATGAATATTAAGGCATGAATTAAATAAATACTTATAAAATATTGAGTCAATAATCTCATTTAAATTTTATAATTTTCATTCATCAAAACTTTAATAAACTTTCAATTAGAAAATTAAATTAGAAGGATCATAATTGAAGAAAAACACACCAAAATTTTCATTATTTTTTTACTCATTGTTCCCAGCGGCTGCTGCTCATTGGATGTTGAACAAAGAAGAAAGGATGTAGCCGCCCCCAAAAATGAGCCCGCTGGGAATAATGAGGAAAAAAAAAAACCTATTTCTTTAATGAATAACCCCTCTTCCTACGTGACCTAGCCTAAAGCAATCATACTTCGTTCCTAAAGTCGGCAAAACTCTTAAAAATAAGGGATTTCTATCCCTCTTACATTTTTTTAACTAATGATAAAAATTTTATAACCTTAAATTATCAAAATAAAAGAAAAAAAATTCTAAATATCTCCTAATTAAAAAAAATAAAACTTACAAAATACCAAGAATTCCTAAATTTCAAAATCCAAATAAAACAAAAGATTTTCAACCTTTAATGTTTCTAATTTTAGTCCAACTCATCCTTAAATGTATAATGGAAAGAAAAACTTACTACAATAAACCTTCAACAATTTCTTGCACAATTCCTTTGAAATTGGCATGCCAACGTGCTACTGAATGAGTATTTTTATCGAAATTTTCTTCTTGCATGTAAGGTTACCAATTTGGATCAATTTCTTCATTTTTCTTTATGAATATTCTTCATTGATTCTATTACGCTAAATACTCAAAATTAATACAATATCTACTAAAAAATAATATAAAGCAAACAATCAATATTACACTTATTTTACCCCTATCATATATAATCTTCGTGACTCATATGGTCAAAACGCAGTTGGCAAGCAATTTTCTTTTAGAAGGATCAAATTCGCAACTTGGTAGTTGCTGAAATCATTTGGGTAATACTATAAAGTGGGGTTTACAAATTGAATTAAAGATAATAAAAAAAAAAACAAAAAAAAAGAAGAGAAAAAAGAATCTGATGGGCATGTCTTATATGAGATTGTTACGCTCGTTGGTTGTCTCACTCTTTTTTATCTAGAAAAAAAAAATTTAATAAGGTAATTGAGAATTGATTTAGTATCAGAAAAATTTGAGAATGAAGTGGGTGATCATGAAATTGAATTGCAAGTCAAGGTAGTACAAAAAGCAAAGTTATCCACAAAACTGAATGATGAGGTCAGAACAGAACAAGACTCAGAAAAGTAAAGAAATCAATTAAAAATCCAATCCATTTACTTGAATGAAGTGGGAAGCTATCGACGTTTTTCTGAGGAAAACGTCGGCATATCATAGTAATGATTCGAGAGGGGAGCCACGCGCTGACATTTTCCTCACAAACGTGGACAGTTTGTTTTGCAATTGCTCAGAGAGGGAGAGAGAGAGAGAGAGAGAGAGCCATTTGCCGATGTTTTTCCTCTAAATGTCAACAAATTGTCACTTTTTGCTCACGTTTCTGTCCTAAATGTTTTCGAAAAACCGTCAAGGTTTCAAAATCGTCGGGAAAGGTCATGATCTTTCCCGATGGTTTGTCTTAAAACGTCAGGAAAGCTTTTGATCTTTCCCCACAGTTTTTCCTGAAACGTCGCAAGTTTTCATGACGAACTTTTTCCTGACATTTTTTGCCGATGTTTTCACTTGTCTCAGCCTAAATTTTACTGACGATAATAAAAAAATGGGGAAAGCTCTGTCTTTTTTTTTTCTTTTTTTTTTTTGCCTCCAGTGATCCATCCTTTGCCAACATAGAGAAGAATGGGCAGGAGAAAAGATTAGATTTGACAAGAAAGGAGTGTTTCAGCCCATCCTGTAGATAGAAACCTGCAGTGCAGGAACGGCTAATGGTTGCATTCATAGCAACATCTCAAGATAAAGTATATAGTGTAGTCATTGATTGCCGAGATTTATATTATAGTTTACAATGGAAGCCCATTTGGGAGTCTAGAAGCTGGAACAATCAACAAGCTCTAATATTGTCCAAGTCGAACAACCACCATATGTTAGGTGGCTCGCTCCCTCCTTTTGCTTTTGTCCCACGTCGATTGGAAAGAAGGGACCCTCCACTTTGTTCAATCCGACATTGATTGTTCAGCAAACCCACTTCCAAATCCTCAAATATAAATAAGTGGCCTTAGTTATGGATGCAAATGCATCTTCAATTTAAGTGAGTTAATAAAAATATATTATGATTTTTTAAATTTTTATTTTGTTATCTCTTTTATATAATAATTATATGAATCTAACAATATTTTTTTAAAAATATTTATAATTTTTTTCTTTGATAGTAAAATTTTACTCCTTTCTTGTCCGTAGACGTAGGTCTTTTTAACCGAATCACGTCAATTTTATCTCTTCATTTATTTTATATTCTGTTATTTTATTTTTCATATTTATTTAAATTATGTCTTTTATTATTTGTTTATTAGGTTGTCAAAGAGATCTCTAGTTAACTTCATATTCGTCCTGAATCAGTTCTAACAAACTGTTATCAGAGTTATTTTAGCTATTTTGAGGGAGTTTTTGGATAATTACTTTTTAACAACATGACAATAACAAATATTATAGTTGAGAAATTCAACAGGAATGTCAATTTCGATATGTGACAATTGAAGATGGAGACCATTTTGATTCAGAACGGAGTTAATTTAGTATTATAGAAAGTAGATGCTAAACCAATCAATGTGACAGGTTCAGAGTTTACTGTAATAGATAAAAGGACGAGATTTTGGATTATTTTGAACCTCTCTAATAAGGTTTTGCGAGAGGTAGCCATAGAGACCACGGTTAAGGCTGTGTGTGATAAGTTTAAAATTTTGTAGATGAAAAAAATAGTTGAGAATAGTTTTTATTTGAAACAAAGCCTGTATATGCTGTGTATGACAGAAAGTACATCTATATTCTCTCATCTTGATAAATTTGATTCTGTTATTATAGATTTGGAGAATATAGATTCGAAAATTGATGATGAGAATAGAGTTCTTTTGTTATTGTGTTCTCTTCCCCAATCATTTAAATATTTTCGTGATATTACGATTTATGGTAAAAAAACCACGTATTAGAAAATAAAATCTGTTTTAAAATCTAAGGAGCAGATTGATAGGGATATTACTGAAAAAATTAATAGTGGTCAAGCTGATTGTTTGGTTGTTAAGGACAAAACTGATAAAAGAGAATTTAAGAATAGTAGATCTAAGTATAAAAATTTGGCGTGTAATTAGTGTCACAAATTGGAGTATATTAAATCTAATTGTTTTAAGTTGAAAAATAAACAAAAGGAAAAATTTGGTGAGAAAAGCATTAAAATTGTCAAGGTTAGTGCTGTGGCAGATGATGAAAATGAAAATATTTTCTGTGTAACTGATGACATGATAAGTTCAAAAAATGAATGGATTTTGGATTCAGTTTGTTCTGATCACATGTGTCCTAATAGGGATTTGTTTTCTATCTATGAATCTGTTAATGGTATAATTATTTTTATGGGAAACGATACTGTTTGTAATATTATTGGTAAGGATATAGTTTGAATTAAAATACATGATGGTATTGTGAGGACACTCACTGATATTAGACATATTCCTAATTTGAAAAAAAAAAATCTCACCTTTTTAGATATCTTAGAGGCTTTTGAATGCAGATACATAGTTGAAGGTGGAATTATGAAAGTGTTTTATAATACTCTTGTTATTATGAAAGTTTGCAGATTTGGTAAATTATATTTTCTGTAAGGATCTACTATTATTAGTTCAATTGCAACCTCATCATCAATGTTTGATTATGATATTTGTTCAATTTTGTGGAGACCATCTCGTGTTCAATTTAAGGAAGGTATTAGGTATTTGTTGACCTTCATTGATGGTTATTTGAGATGCATATTTGACAGTTTTGTTTTTTTTCGGAAGTTAAGTAATTGGTCATTTGTTTATTTACTATCTTATATTAATAACATGTTTGTTGTTTTCAAGAATTTGTTAGAAATATTCATTTTGAAATTGCAGTTAAGTAATGAATTTGGTATAAAAAATTTGGGAGCAGATAAGAAAATTCTTGGTTTAGAAATTAAGAGCGATCGTGGAGTTGGAGAATTATTCTTGATCCAAAATAATTATTTTGAAAATTTTGATATGAAAAATACTAAGTTCGTGAATACTCTGTTTGTTAGTCTTTTTCTACTATTTGTTGCTCAGATATTATAGTCGGTTGAAGATGAAGATTTTATGACACAGATTCCATATTTTAGTACAGTTGTAAGTATGGTGTGTGTGTAATCGTTTATTCTAATTTAAAAAACAATTTTGCTGATTTGTTTATGAAGTTTCATTCAGTCTAGAAATTCAAGCAGTGTTTGGATTTATTTTGTTTGGTATCCGCTATTATTGATTAGTCCATTGGGGTTTTTATAGAAAATGTGGAGCTGATTTGTTATTTGTTATTTGTTAATATTAGAATTCGTCAAGATAAAGATTTGTTAGGTGATTCACTCCCTTCTTTTGCTTTTGTCCCACATCGATTGGAAAGAAGGGACCCTCCACTTTGTTTAATCCCACATTGATTGTTCAGCAAAGCCACTTCCAAATCGTATAAATAAGTGGTCTTCGTTATGGATGTGAAGATATCATCAACTCAAGTGAATTAAAAAAAAATGTGTTACGATTTTTTAAAATCTCATTTTGTTATCTCTTTTATATGATAATCATTTGGGTCTAACAATATTTTTCTAAAGCATTTGTAGTTTTCTACTTTGATAGTGAAATTCTGCTTCTTTCTCATCACGTAGGTGTTTTTGATCGAATTATGTAAATTTTGTCTCTCCTTTTATTTTATATTCTGTTATTTTATTTTTTTATTTATTTAAATTCTATCTTTTGTTATTTGTTTATTGAATTATTAAAATATTCTCAGATTAAATTCCTATTCATTCTAGACCGGTCCTAACACTTTACGATAAGACATGGATTAAAACCTGCCGACATACCCGACCAGGGGATTTCCAGGAAGCTAAACATCCACTACAAAAAAATCATAAATTTCCAACAAAATTTGCGACAAATTCCTAAGAAAAATTCGTCCCAAAACAAATTTGTGACGAATTTTGTGACAAATTTTTTTTCGTCCCTAATAAGTCGTCGCAAATTTTTGGGACGAAAAAATAATTTTTTGTCGCAGAAATTTCCCACAAAAATTTTTTTGTCGCAAAATTCGTCGCAAATTTGCGAGGAATTTAGCCACAAAAAAATTGTCAAATTTACGAAATGATTCGTCGCAAATTTGCGACGAAACTCATTTTTGTCGCAAATTTGCGACGAACACTATTTTCGTCGCAAATTTGCGACGAATCATTTTTTCGTTGCAAAATTGGTAGCTAACGGCAAATATGTATTTTTGCGACAATTAAAAATTTTATTGATATATTTGGATCATTTTTTCCTATATAACTTGTTTTTATACCTGCTCATCTAACCTAATCAACAATTAATCATTCAAATCGTTTTTAATATCAAATTTCAGGCATCTATACTCATAAATATAGCTAACTATTCAATAAAATCCATAAATTAAAAATTCAACTAGAAATCATAATAATAATATCAAAAATAAAATCAACATTAAATCTAAATGTTAAAATATCAATAACCATACATAACCAAGAAAATAAATATAACGAGTATCAAAATGTAAGTCAAATAACAATACACAATCTTAAGTATGACCTCCACCACCATCATCCTCATCATCATCGTCATCGTCACCGAAGAAATCATCACCTTCATCACCATCTCGAGCATTATCAGGAGGAGAAATAGAAGGGGGAATCTGACTTGGAGCGTAGGCTAGCTGAAGATGCTGCATGATTAACATTTGCTGCGTTTATGAACTCGTTCATTTCTTGCGTGTGCTTTGCTTGAAGTTCATTGAAATCCTGATCTCTTTGCCGCAATAAGTCCTTTAAATGGCTCACCTCTTGAGTTAACTGATGATTTATATTGGACTGATCTCTTCCTGATGAAGTTTCTTTCAAAGGTGTTGTGCCCCCTACCAGGTCTGCAACTCGTACCTGTTCAGTAAAATTTTTTAATTTCATAAGGTAATAACCTAGAAAAATAAAAAAGAAGAAATTGTAAAACAAGCTTTATGTAGCAAAATGGTAAAGCCAGCAAGACGTTGAGATGCTCAATGATGCAATGTGCATTCCTTGAAGAGCCATTTTAGTGCCATGATTCGCATCTCACTCAAACTTAAATTCTGACAATTTGGACTTCTAAATATGAAGCTTCGCAAAAAAACACGCAAACATATTTTAGATAAGATCTATTGATTTCAAAGAACAGATACAAAAGCTGCAGGGATTCCTACTATCCTCTAAATTTTGGACAGGACCCCCCCCCAAAAAAAAAAGAAAAGAAATGGGAGTTGGCATGTCAGACACTTCAACTAACCACTGTCTCCAAATGAGTTAGGTCACTTCTAAATATTAGTAACATATGCCACGTATGGTTTCAGCATTCAACAACCTTGCTATATAAATCATAGGTTCACACCAAATTCAGCACACAGTCTCTTGTCTCAGACATGCGACTCAAGAATAATTATCTGTACATTTTCCACGGAATAAGTCATAGTTTGCTAGTTTTGAAGCGAACAATTCACATACCTTTAGCGGCTCCATGACATCGTATTCACGTCCATCAGTTCTGTCCAGTGCCTCTTGTGCTTGGAGTTCCATGGAGTCTCGCACAAGCCGACTCAGAAAGGCTACGTCGTCAGACATAACACCAAATCCCTTCAAAAGCTTAGAACCCAGCTGTAAACTTGTCTGCATAGCAAAATTTGGTCTTTAGTGCTAGCAGCGCAGATGTAGTTTGGAATTACCATATAATGTCAAACGAGAATTATCTAAGGACTACCTCTGCATTTTCAAGAATAACATCTGTTGCCCCCACTCTCTTCAAATCTAAAAGGTGTTTGAGGTCCTGAGCTCTGGCATATATGGGAACCTGCCATGGTGCCACGCAGATGTTTCCCAATCATAGCTGTGAAACTGATAGATTTGGACTAACCAGGTCAAATGGCAAAAAATCAAGAGGATTCTCACTTCTTATTGAACAAGTGATTAAAGTATAGTGTAGTTAAAAGATTGGCTGTTAGCAGTGCCAAGGTTCATAAAGGAAAATCTTACCCTATAAACTATTGACCATCCATGTCTTTTCATGAGGCAGCATCTTTTTAACAAGCAAACTACTTAGAAATCCAGGGATATGGGAAAGTTTGATATTGATTATGTTGAAATTCTCTTCATTTGATGATCTTCCTATTCCGAACAGTAATTCTAATATTGGCATGGATATGACAGTGCTGCCATACCAGTGGCAGGCCCACACCCAGGCAAATGAAGTACCCCCCCAAAAAAAATGTGGTCATATTGGCAGAAATCAGAAAATTTCAAAATTAAAGGTAGCATTTCCATGGAGCAATTCGGTGCCAGTAAGGGCAATGATGATGTGGTGGTCCCTGCGCGAGGCTGGGCATCGCAGGGGCCAGTGGCCCCTGCGCGAGTCTGGGTAGCGCAGGGGCCGCGCCCCTGCGCGAGGCTGGGAAGCGCAGGGGGCAGCCCCGCGCGGCTGGGCCGCGCAGGGACGGCGGCCCCTTGCCGCGGCTGGCCCGCGAAGGGGCGGCGGCCCCTGCGCGCGGCTGGCCCGCGAAGGGCAGATCCGGCGGCTTGGCCGCCGGATCTGGCTTCTACAGCGCAGATCCGGTGGCTTGGCCGCCGGATCTGGCTTCTACAGCCTGCGGCCGAGAGAGAGAGAGAGAGAGAGAGGGAGAGAGATTACCGATCACAGATCCGCCATCCCTTCGCAGAACCACTGAGGGAGAGAGCGAGAGACAGAGTGAGAGTGAGAGAGAGCGAGAGACAGAGTGAGAGTGAGAGCGAGAGAGAGAGTGAGCGAGAGACAGAGTGAGAGCAAGATTCAGGGACGGAACCCTCGACCCCCACCAAAAAATTTTCGATTCGAATTTTTTCGTCCCGGTCAACATAACCGAACGAAAAAATTTTCGTCCCAAATTTAACGACGAATTGACAAATTCGTCGCAAATTTAGGGACGAAAAATTAATTCGTCGCTAATTCAGGGACGAAAATAAAATTCGTCCCAAATTTAGGGACGAATTGACGAATTCGTCGCAAATTTTGGGACGAAAAATTAATTCGTCGCTAATTCAGGGACGAAAATAAAATTCGTCCCTGATTCAGGGACGAAAAAGAAATTCGTCCCTAAATTAGGGACAAATTGACGAATTCGTCGGAAATTTAGGGACGAATAATTTATTTGTCGCAAATTTAGGGACGAATGTTTATTTTGTTGCAAATTTTGGGACGAATTATAAATTCGTCGCAAATTTAGCGACGAATTTTAGGATTCGTTGGAAATTTAGCAACGAATTTATTATTTCGTTGCAAATTTGCAACGAATTTTATATCAAAAAATTTTCGTCACAAATTTGCAACGAAATTTGTAACGAAAATATTTTTTGTTGCGAAATTTGCGACGAATACTTTTTTGTTGCTAAATTCGTGGCTAATTAGCGACGAAATTTATTTTTGTCGCTAAATTTGTGACAGATTTGCGACGAATATTTTTCGTTGCAAAATTTCGTCGCTGAATTCTAGTTTTTTTGTAGTGATCCACACGCCACAGCAACAGACACATTAAGTGGAACCTACGCAGCAGATGGAAAAACAAAAAAAAAAATAATAATAATAAGAAATAATTAGATGGCACTTCAATGGGCAGCTAGTAATAGAATTTTTAATTTCAGTATCATACACTTTGGCATCAGAAAAAGATACCTATGAAGCTTTATTTAGGAGCATGGTCCTGGTCCTTTTGATCATTACAGAGACATCTTTCATGTCTGGTCTCTCTTCTGGTGCCTCACTTGCACTCGTTAAACCGATCTTTATAGCAGAAGTCAAGCGATCCATTTCCAACTTATCATCCGGTATCACAGTCAGCTCATCCGGAACCAAAGAGCTAGCCCACTTTTGAAGATGCAAATCCCCAATGAATATCTCATCTGTGGGTCTCTTACCTGTGAACATCTCCAGCAGTAGAATCCCATAACTGTAAACATCACCTTTTGTCGTAACTCCACCACCAAATCCATACTTTGCATTAAGAAATGGAATTAAAATGAGAGGCCTTGAAATCTATAAAGCACAGAGAAAAGGGAATAGACTATTAAGAGATGACTATGAGGAAGTACCTGGTGCAATGTATCCAAGAGATCCTTTTATCCCAATTGTGCTACTTACGTGCCGATCTGAATCAGTCCCCATAAGCATCCATGCAAGTCCAAAGTCATTGACATGAGTAACCATGTCACCATCAAGAAGAATATTACTAGGTTTAAGATCACAGTGCACCACTGGATTCTCACACTCGTGGTGCAAGTACTCCATTGCGCATGCAACATCAACAGCAATGTCTAGCCTCTTTTCCAAACTAAGTTGTCTTCTCTCATCCTCTCCCTCACTGTGAAGCCAGCTATCGAGGTTCCCATTAGGCATGAATTGCAGCACCAGCGCCTTTAACGTATCAGTGGAGCAAGCATTCTGTATTTTTACCAAGTTGCGATGCCTGATACTTCCGAGAGCTTCACATTCAACAAGAAAACTTTTGAGAGCACCATATTGATCCATGTTAAAGACTTTAATGGCTACAAGAGTATCATCACTCAAAATTCCTCTGTAAACAGATCCAAAACTTCCCCTTCCAATCAGATTCTCAGAGCTGAAATTATTTGTTGCAGATTTCAATTCGTAGTAGGAATATAACCTGTGCAGACCATCAAATGATAAAACATCCATTGGCCCCAGAACTTTGCTTCCTCATTCTCTTCATAAGAAAAAGCACAAAAATAAAAACAATAAGTGTATTTATGGCTGCTGAGACAACTGCAATTCCAACAGCAATCCATTTATTCGATCGATTAGAATGACTTTCAGCAGTAGTACAATTTGGTAGACCAAATTTGGGAACCCCACCACAAGGCTTAGGATTTCCAGAGAGAAAAATAGCAGATGCATTGAGAAAGATAACTTGTTTTGGTACCTCCCTTTCAAGCCTATTATAGGAGATATTCAAGAATAGGAGATATTGGAGACTTTCTAGGGAAGGAACTAGGCCGAAAATATTATTAGATGAAAGATCAATATACTCAATAGCTTTCAAATTGGCTAATGCTTTGGGTATGTCTCCTTGAAAAGAATTCCTAGAAAGATCCTGATGGAGGTGAATTACGACTCCACAGATACCGGCTCCTTGTTGGCTCGAACAGTCGCTGTCGACGGGATGTAAGACCTGCAAAAACTACCGGAGGGTGTTCCGACGGGGGAGACTCTGACGCTTAAGTTAAAAAGAACGGTTTTTGAATGTAAAAGAAACAGACTGAAAGCTATGAGGGAGAAGTTTCCTGTGATTAGAGTGCTCAATGTGTAAGACTAAGAGAGCGTACCTATCTTGAAGGGTTTTGAGATGTCTTATACCTATGAGAGGTGTACATCGTTGGGGTGCTTTAACCCTACTTTCTTTATCGAATTGATTCGGAAATTTTGAGAATTCAATGTTCCGAATTGATCATGATCTTTATCGTATAGGAACTTTCGTTTACTGGAGAGATTATTTCCTTAACTGAAAGATCCTAAATATGTCGTTCTCAGATGGGATACCAAAATTGTAGGGTGTTTTGACCTTCCTTTGGCATCGTTAGAGCCGCTAGCTATTGATCGGTCGTTTAGCCAATTAAGGGTCTTCGGTACTCATTCATTCAATAGACAAGTGATTGTATACCCGATCGGGGAGATTACTTTCATTCTGTAAGCGGGGCGGCTAAGATCCTATCATTCGAGAAATCTGAATGATTAAGACCTTTCTGTAGATTGTTATAAAGAACAGTTGAAGTTAGACAATAGTTGTCCTTTGTGAGCCTCCTACGTGGGCCCTATTGAGCTGACCCTTCCAAATTGGACCTAGGGTTATGTTCCATCATTTGTCCCCGACTCATGGCTTTTTTGGTAAAGAAGCGCCACAAATAATGATTATTAAAAAAGGCACAAAACTTTTTAGCGTGACTTTTGTCGTTTCGATTTTTGGGAATCGTCTTTTGCACGCTTCATAAGAATTCTCGTTGTCAGAGGATCACATACCCCAGCATCTTCTTCGAATAACTTTTTTCTGCAGACAAAAAGTCGAAGGATTCTTCCTCATCGCAAGGTGTAGATAGCATACGGAGTACAATAACTGAAAAGGAACAGGTGGAAGTCTGAAGGGACATGTCGCTCAGAAACAACTTTGAACTAGTATTGCCCGGTGAAGGGGACAAAGCGAATCGTGCCCCCGAGGGTTGCGTTCCAATGTACAAATAGTGTGTAAAGTATGGTTTGAAGATCCCATACACGGGCCCGCTGACGGAGGTTTTGAAATATTGGAACATCCACCCTTCGTTGCTAATCCCGAGCGCTTGGCGTTTTGTGATCGTCCTGGTTTCCCTACTAGGGTTTCTTCGTGTTCGCTTCGACTTGAAGATTTTGGGGGCTCTTTTTTCCTTGGTACGGTGCAATACCAAAAGTTCTACTCAGGGCTGGTATAAACTCTAAACCCGTCAGAAATCTCGCTGGAGGTTCTTCTACAGTGAATTTCAAGACAAACGTTGGATGCATAAATTCTTCTTTGTGAGATTTATGAACAAAGATCTTCTTCCAATACTTCCAGATACTAAGTTCCTTTTCTAAACATGAATATCCTAGATCTTCTTCGTTATTCTCATCTTCTGCGATTTGTTGGCCGCTACTGTGAGGCTTCCCATCGGAGCATTTGGGTAGATATTTTTATAGAAGAGAGATGTTGCTATTATCTAGCTCGCTGGTGGATAAAGCGAGGCGATCACCAAGCCTCTCTTATTGGAGCAACAGAGGAAGGAGTTAGTCAATTTTGTGTCGTCTATAAATGTTTCCCTTCTTTAGGAGGTCTCTACTGAGCGGGAAGTGCGGTAGAACGCGAAGAGGAAGGCAACTGATATCTCCCTTAAGATCCGGCTGAAAAGATCAGGGGCTCGATCGTCTAGCCCACTTGTTGGCGATGAGGAGCCAACGGAAACTGGAGAACCTGAGCCTCCTCTAGAACATTCTGAAATGAGAGAGGGTCAGCCGATCGGCCACCCGATGATTGTTGGTGCGTCCCTTAGAGATGGGGGGGACACTCTGGACGAGGAACTCCTTGAGGCGACTGGGAGTGCTCTGGCTCCGGATACACAGCGGCAGGAAAAGACCCCACTGATACACGTTTACTCCTGGAGAGGCATCCAAATGATCTCCCCAAGCATCCCAATGTCTTCTACAAGAAGTAAAGGAGGAGGTCGACGTTCCACCTTCTATTTTGGTTGAGTTGCTTAATGGAGGGGAGGGGAGGATGATTTTGAGGAAGGATCAATAACGGTCTGTGTGGGAGGCCGTCAGTATAACTTCATTGATTCGTAACAGGCACTACAACTGGCCAAACGGTTCGAGTTTCCTCCGAAACTCGCCCTTCAGATGATACCTCCAGATCACGTTGATAAGACTATTCACTCTCTTTGCCTTATGGTAAGCATTTTCCTTGTCTGGGCTATATCTAGATTTGTTATCAAATGATTCTGACTGTCAAGTGTATTCATTCTTAGACTGCGGCCTTGACTGAACTCCAAAGAAAACAGAGGAAAGATCGTGATGCGCAAATTATCTATTTGAGTAACCAAGTGCTAGTGCTAAAGGATGCTCTGGAGAACAGGGAAAAAGACACCAAAGAGGAGAAAGATTGGCAGACTGAACGTCTTCAGATGGACTTGACTCTGACCCGAGAGTGTTGTGAAAGGTTGGAGGCTGAGGCACGCGTACGGGAAGCTAAATTAGCGGCCGCCGAAACGTTAGCTCATATTTGGGAGAAGTCTCTTCAAAATGCCAAGCGGGAGATGATTAACTTCAAGGCGTCTGTTGCCAGAGATGCTGCCAACCACCAGTTTTTCCAACATAGGTTACTCGAGCGTTTGAGGTGCACTGAGAAGATCTTTCGACAAGTTAGCTGATATGAGGCTTTACATCCTCTTGAGGGTTCAACCGAAAGAGCGGCAGCGGATATGGATTCCGCCCCTGAGGCCTATACTGTTCCCTCCACCCCTTTGTAATCTCATGTTGTCCCAATGATGAAAAGATTTTGTGTCAAGCCTTTGTCTCATGTTCTACTGAGGTTCAATGATTCTTCATGAAAAGAGAACTTTTAGAATGCTTTATATCGTTCGCTTGATAAGGACATGGTGATGTTAACCCATCGTATAGTAAGAAAGCCATATTTATCCGATTAATAGGATCAAGGCGTTTAAGACCCGACGTTCGATTGGAAACTTTAGAGGTTAGGGTCGTGTCCACCCGTTCGGGGAGCTCTATCCCATTTTGATGACACATTCGATCGGTAGGATCAGGGCGTCTAAGGTCCGACATTCAACTGAAAACTTTTGAGGTTAGGGCCGTATCCACTCATTCGGAGAGTTTCATCACATTTTGATAACACGTTCGATCGGTAGGATCAGGGTGTCTAAGGCCTAACGTTCGATTGGAAACTTTAGATGTTAGGGTCGTATCCACCCGTTCTGGAAGTTCCATCCCATTTAGATGACACGTTCGATCGGTAGGATCAGGACGTTTAAGGCCCGACGTTCAATTGGAAACTTTAAATGTTAGAGCCATGTCCACCCATTCAAGAAGTTGTATCCCATTTAGATGATATGTTCGATCGGCAGGATCAGGGCATCTAAGACCCGACATTCGATTAGAAACTTTAGAGGTTAGGGTCATGTCCACCCGTTCGAGGAGTTCTATCCCATTTAGATAACACGTTCGACCGGTAGGATCAGAGCGTCTAAGACCCGATGTTCGATTAAAAACTTTAGATGTTAGAGCCATGTCCACCCATTCGGGGAGTTCTATCTCATTTGGATGACACGTTCGATCGGTAGGATTAGGGCGTCTAAGGCCCAACATTCAATTGGAAACTTTAGATATGAGGTGATTCCTCCGTAAGCCACTAAGAATCCCGTGTCGCGAACCACCACTGAAATAATCACTAAGTAACAGAAGAGCGCCGAAATCTTTCTCAAAGGAAGAGCGCAGGGAACTCCGGGTCGTATATCGGACAAATGCTAGTGAGAACATAGGGCTCGTGCCAGATGTCTTCGCCACGGATTTGGAGGATTACCCCTCCTGATTTATCATGCGATAGCTTGGTTCATTATGTCTGTCAGGGGAAGGTAAATTCATTCCTTTCATACTGATAAATTTCTGTAGTTTACCACTGTGAACCAAAAATTCCAACTTATCCCTGAGCCTCTTGCACTCATCGGTTATGTGGCCATAGTCCCAATAGAAGTAGCAGTACTTGGACTTATCTTTTTTGGGATCTTCCTCTGTGCAACGAGGGGGCCACCTAACATACGGTTTGTTCTTGATTTGATATAAGACTCAGTTTGGGGTCTCATTCAGCGGAATGTAGATGCTAAACCTTCGCGAGGGTAGAGCTCTTAGTTTACTCCTCTTTGGAGAAGGCTGGTGAGGCGATCGTCTACGTTCCTTTCTATTAGGAGGGTTTCTTTGTCAGTTGAACGTCTCCACTTCTTCTGCCGCAATGTACTTCTCGGCTTGGAAGTAAAATTCTTGAATGGTTGCTACATGTTTCTTCGTAATGGAGACTTTCATGTTGGAGGAGCGCAAACCTGTTAGGAGAGCAGCCAATGTGATAGAATGGTCCAAAGCGGGGACCTTAAACATCTCTACCTTAAATCTTTCCATAAAATCTCTCAGAGACTCATCTTCCCGCTGCCACAATGATAGCAAGGAAGTAGACTTTCGCTTGGCTTCTCGGCTGATTATAAAATGGGTCTCAAACTGTTGTCGGAATTGGGTGAAACTCTTGATACTGAATGGTGAGAGAGAGTTAAACCATGTCAGGGCGGAAGTGCTTGCACTTCGTTACGTCTGACAGATCTATGGAGACCATAACTGTTATGAAGTGGACAACGTGGTCACGAGGATCAGTCGTTCCATCGTATCGCTCCATGGGAGGCAGAAGTACGTCTCTTGGCATTGGTTCTAAAGAAATTTTCAGATTGAATGACGATTCTCATGGGGGGTGGAGGGGATCTTCCCCCTTTATTGCACCTGCTTTTTTAAGCTCGTCAGCTACAAACTGCTCGACTTGCTTCTTCAGATCCTCAGGATCATGTTGAGAGGTCACCGATGGCTCATAATTCGTAGGAAGTACTCGTCCCGGTGGTTATTCATAATCGGACTCCGCCGCGGATAAGTGGTCGTCTGGCTCAAGAGCTCGACTGAGTCCCTTCAGTTGCTTGCTCATTTTTTAGAGTTTTAACTCCAATCTCTCTATCTGAGGCTGACTCACCTGTTCTGGCACCGGGGCCACGGCCGACTATTCTTGGGTCGCAGGTTGTAAAACTTGCTCCGGGTGGGGCGGCCGAGGAGGATACATGTGGTCATGAATCGAATGATCGAGCACTAGAGGGAGGACAGATTCGGCGGGTATAGGGGCACGCCCTTCTACAGCAGGGGCGACTCTTGAGGATGTTCTGGTTTTCGGAGGCATGATTTTCAGAATTACAAAAATTACTCTAGTCTGTTCCCACGGACAGCGCTAATCTAATAAAGATGAGTTATGACTTCACAGATATCGGCTTCTTGCTTGCTTGAACAGTCGTTGTCGACAGGATATAAGACCTGTAAAAACCGCCGGAGGGTATTCTGGCGGGAGAGACTCTGACGCTCAAGTCAGAAAGAGCGGTTTTCGAATGTAAAAGAAACAAACTGAGAACTCTGAGGGAGAAGTTTCCTGTGATTAGAGTACTCAATGTGTAAGACTGAGGGAGCGTACTTGGTTTGGAGGGTTTTGAGATGTTTTATATCTGTGAGAGGTGTACATCGTTGGAGTACTTTAACCCTACTTTCCTTATCGAACTGATCTAGAAATTTCGGGAATTCAATATTCCGAATTGATCATGATCCTCATCGTATGAAAACTTTCGTTTTCTTGAGAGATCATTTCCTTAATTGAAGGATCGTAAAGATGTCGTTCTCAAATGGGATACCAAATCTGTAAGGCATTTTGACATTCCTTTGGCATCGTTAGATTCGCTAGCTATTGATCGGTCGTTTGGTCAATAAAGGGTTTTCGGTACTCGTTCGTTCAATAGACAAGTAATTGTATACCCGATCGGAGAGATTATTTTCGTTCGATAAACACGACGACTAAGAGCGAAAAAATTGGACTACTAAGGTCATTTGGTAAATTGTTATAGAGAATAGTTGAAGTCAGATAATAACTGTTTTTTATGGATCTCTTATATGAGTCTTGTTTACGTTAACCCTTTTAAATTGAGTCTAAAGTTATATGTTCCATCGGATCCAGATACAGCAAGTCTGAACAGTCCCCAATCGAGGAAGGAATAGCTCCTGACAGCATATTCGTAGAGATGTCAAGGTCTTGAACCATTTTCAAGTTGCCAATTTCAGACGGCAAAGGCCCAGTGAAAGGGTTCCATGACAAATTTAGAAGTGTTCCCAAACACGGCAAAGTCCCGCATTAATCGCATTCAAACCATACTTCATGTGTGTTACGGCAAAACGCTACACTTTCTTAACTATAAATTTTAAATTTATTTTAAAAATAAAAAAACAAGATTGAAAAGAGTTAATTTTTTAATAGGTTTCATAACATTCAAATCAGATTATTTGAATAAATCTCAAACATCGTTGATGATAGATCCTTCAAAAAATTATAGTATAGGTGACTATCAATTTTTATAGAAAAGTAAAAACATATATATATATATATATATATATATATATTTATATATATTGAAAATTTCTAAAACAGAAATGACTAATTCACATGATTTATTCTTCGACTTTCTAAAGCAATACCTAGCGTAGGCCCATACCTTGCCATTGTTACCATTTTCGTTTTAAAATTTGTACCCTTTAATATTTTCCATCATTTAAAGTCAACAGTATCAGACTTCTCCCCTTCAATTCCCTTTTTTTTTTTTTTGGTGAAATTCAATTCCTTTCATGGGCATATCCCTATATTCAGAAGGGGAACCATCCCCAAATGATTTGGTGGGGGCTCCTCACCACATCCTTCTTCTATTAAGTTGAATTGAAGTCATGTTCAAAATTGAGAATATGTTGAATTCATATTACTTTTACTTGTAAATAATCAAAATTATGATTAGTCTATTAATAAGCAAAATAAAAACTATCCTTCATTCTTTTCATTGCTTTATTTGTATACAAAATGAATTTATTGTATATTAACCGTAATAATACCCGTATTTTATAAAACTTTATTTATAAAAAAATTTTGGTCGAGAGTCAACTAATCTCTTAGCTGCATGGTATAAATAATTAAATGTATTCATTTAATTAAAGCAACATTGATGTTAGCTCTATATTCTTGCATCCAAGCCTCTAGGTTTTCATGTTCATCCGAAGTGCCATTCACGGAAATTCACTTGCTTTCCTATTATCATTTTTATTTTTTCCGGTCGCTTTCCTACCCCATCACTCTCTTCTTAAATTCAACCTTATCTCTCTCTCTCTCTCTCTCTCTCTCTGGGGGCCCAACCCCAGCCAAGCAGACAAAGACAACTAAACTGGGATGGGAAGTCCGTCAACCCAATCGCCGGACGAAGACTCACTAAATGCCTTTCGACGACGTGAAAGACCTTCTAACAACGTCACAACTTAATTGTTACCCTTCGATGCACCTAAACTTCTCAATAATAATCTTTTTTTATTTTCAAAATGTTTTTAATTATTAAAAAATTTTAATACATTAAATTAACTAACTTATACACAAGATTTTTTATATTATTTTTAATATTTATTTTTCTTATTTAATAAATTATTTATTTGTTTAATTATAATTTTTATTTATTATATTATTTATCTTATCATTATTAATTATATATTTGATCATTTTAAATTTTTATTATTTAATATGATTACAATATTATTTTCAAAAAATAATAAATATTTATTTAAAAAATTTTACATATTTATATTTATATATTTATCCATGTTTCTATTTTTTATATTTTTATAAAGTACCATCTTCTCGTATCGTTTAGCATCTATCTTCATTTCTCCATTTTTGTTCCTGTGCAACCTACTTTATTACCGTATGCACATAGGTTAAGATTTATGTATTCAAATAATTGCGTTTCAGTTAATAGATTATTATCTATATTTAATAAAATTATTAAAATATATTCAAAAATAATAATTAACACTTATTCTTATTAAAAGATCATATTAAAAGTTTGTTTGAGTTTCTATTATATTAACTTTTGGTCAAATTTGTCCCACTGAAATGCCATTTTTCCTTTCCAAAGTCATAGGTCTCTTACTTTTCGGATTACTCCATGAAAGTAGCCCATTCAGTGGCATCAAAAAGTGATTGGTGAGGATTGAAGATTTGGGGATGGAACAATTGAAAAGCAAAATATGTCTCTATTTACACTAATATAGGTAAACGCCAATCATGGCTACATTTGTTTACCAATATGTAAACAATAAAAGTATAGTCATAACTAGAACGAACAAATATTTTCTTGTTTAAGCTCCTATAAAACAATATTAATCATAACAAAATCAGCGACTTTGAAAGAACAGATTCTGCAACCGAAGGCCTAGTCCCACTAGCACTCGTAGATTGATCCGAGAGGAGACCTTCGCTATCATCTTCTTCATCATCATCTTCATCGTCATCTAAAGCAATGTTAACATGGTGCGCAAACGACAATGCATTACTGGCTGCAGGCGATGATATCTCCGGCAATGGAGCTTCACCTTTCAAATACTGCACAATCTGTCTCATACCAGGTCTCATACTAGGTTCCACATCAGAACAAATCAACCCGAGTTTCAAAACCAACTCCATTTCCTCGGCCATGTAGTCGTTTCCTAGATGAGGATCAGCAGCCTCGGCAATGTTTCCCCTCTTCCAACACGAAAAGACTGTATCAACCAAGTATATATCCGAATGCTGTGCTTGTGGTTCAATAGGTCTTCTTCCACAAGCCACTTCAAGCACAAATGCACCGAAAGCAAACACGTCCGCCCACGTTGTTGCCTTGCCAACTCTGTATTGTTCTGGCGCGAGATACCCAATTGTTCCGACTATGCGGGTTGTCTGAGGATCTGTTCCATGATCATATAACCTGGCGATACCAAAATCTCCCAATCTGCCATTAAATTCAGAGTCCAGCATGACATTACTTGCCTTAATGTCTCTGTGGATCACCACTTGGTCCCATTCTTCGTGTAAATAGAGCAGACCAGAAGCAACACCTTTGATCACATGAAACCTCTGTTTCCAATTCAGAGTGACCCCCGGAACGTTATGGATGTGCTTGTCTAGACTTCCATTAGGCATGAAGTCGTAGACGAGGAGTAATTCTCGTTTTCTTCGACAGTAGCCTAGGAGGGTTACTAGGTTTCGATGTCTGAGACGGCCTATGCTTACAATTTCGGAGATGAATTCTCGGATCCCTTGTTTGGATTCGTGGGAAACTCTCTTCACCGCGACTTCCATTTTGGTGTCTGGCAACACTCCTCTGTAGACCGAACCAAATCCTCCTTCACCTAGGAGTTCTTCGTCTCTGAAGCCTCTTGTTGCGATGTAGAGATCCTTGTACTTGAATCGGTGAGGCCCATAGTCTGATTCCCAATCTTCAAGCAATTCCTCGTACTCTCTCTTCCTCAACTTGGCATAATAAAATGAGCTAATCACAAGAACAAACATGAAACTGAAGAGTATTGGCAACCCAATTGTTACAAACTTGGGTAGTTCTTTGGGAAAGAGACGAGGAATTCCGGGAAGCATTGACAGACTGAGTGGTGGAGCTGGTCCACCCATACTGAAACTCCAACCCAGTACAAAATGGGAAGAAGGAACAGAACCGGTGGAGGATGAGAATCCGACATACATAAATTCATTGAGAACCGATGAAAGATCATATTTCAAGGAAAGAAGAGGTTTTTGTGGTTTGGGAACTTTGATCGGAGCTAACGTCACATTGATAACCTTTTCATTGCCATCGTAGTCCACCCAAAGTTGCATAGCTGAGCCGCTGGTAAGCGTCAAATTCTTGAGCTCATCGACACCATTGACATTGGCATAGTAAGCAGCCGAAGCTGATACATTAGAGAACAAGCTATTAATGTCAATCCCAACATGATTATCGTTGATGTCCTCAAATTGGTCTCCTTTGACCGTATCAAGCTCCACCGCGAAAACATGATTGGTACTATTTCCATTGTTGGATTCATTAAAGAGACCTAAATATTGAGTTGGCAAAGACCCTGGAAGTCCTCTTTGGGGAGCTACGACAAAAGCGATGCCATGACCGGTTAGGTTGGGATTGGGAGAAACTATGGCAAAAACGAAGGTGGTGGAGAAGGAGATGACTATGCCATTGGAATTCTTGAAGGTGATTGGATCTGGGTGCCAACCATGACCCTGATTAATTTTAGCATGATGAGTGAGCTCCAACACTCCGGAAGATGTTATATCGGCTATGCCGTCCAGAGTTAGATTGGCTGACCGGAACCCGTTGTAGGTGAAGCTCTTAGAAGCTGCCAATTTGACAACTAAGATGAAGAAGAAGAAGACAGCACCACCCATCTTGGAAGACATGGTGAGAGAGAGAGAGAGAGAGAAGAGTTTGTTCTGTATTCAGAGTTGCTCTCTACTCAAGATTTGGCTTTTCAATTTTTTTTTTTTGGGGGGGGGGATTATTCTTTCAAACAGTGCAGGCTGTGAAGCTAAAGACGACCGACTTCTTTTTAGTCTCGTGAGTGAGTGCTTGCGCGTGTCAAGGGAATAAAAATTTTTCAAAGCCCTCAAAATGAAGAGGTGGTTGCTTTGTTGGGTTTTCTTTAATGGCTTCTGTGCTTATATAGCAGTAGAATGTACAAATAGGAATTTTGACGTTTTATGGTAATTTACATACAGCTTCTTCCTTCCTCTCCCCTGCCTCACGAGATCTTCTGGGAAAGTTCCCGGGGGGCATTGTGGGGTTTGACTGGCTTAAGTTCAACCTTAGCAGCTCGAAATTTCGTGATTCGATGTTGAAGAAAAAAATAACGGAAGACTTCATGTCCCCTTATGAGATAGATTCCGTCCGCATATTCCCTTCCGTAGTGTCCGGGTTCTCTGGTCGATAACTTCGCAGCTAGACTCATTAATGAGTAATTTGTCCGTTGTTGGTGTTAAACTATACAGGCATAATTTATCTATATTTAATTATATTTTATACAAAACGTTTTTTAATTAAAAGATTAATAAATAAAAATTAAAATTGTTATTATATTAATAAATTTTTAATTAAAAAGTTACATTAGAACAATTAATATGTTGTTCCTGTTCTTTAGGTTGTCCCTTTTGCTAAGAAAATCCGTCCTTGATTGCCTTTTCCTAGAGTCAACTCTGCTTCCCAGGAATTAGGTGGTTTTGCTTTGATTAAATCAAAAGGAATTTTCTCTGTATCCTAGCTTTCTGTCTGCTGTTTTGATGTTGTTATGATGTTGCTAAGATTGGTTAGGACAAATAGGAAACTAATCAGAAAATTTTTTAATAATTTAAATGATAAATAATAAAAAATAAATTTTAAATAAATATAAAAAATAAAATAACTGAATATAAAATAAAGAAAAATATAAGATTTACGTGATTCAGATAAACTTACGTTCACAGGAGAGAGAAGAGTAAAATTTCACTATTAAAAAAAAAGACTACAGATATCTTAAAAAAGTGTTCTTACCCCCAAATGACTATTATATAAAAGAAATAATAAAATAAAACCTTAAAAAATCATAATATATTTTATTAAGTCATTTGAACCGATACTTCAACCCATAACCAAAGACATCTATATATTTTATTAAGTCATTGCTAACCAATGTGGGATTTGGGTCCTTGAGCAATAAGAGAGAGAATCCCTTCTTCATAATCGATGCGGAATAAGGGATGAGACAGCTAACAAATCCCTACCTTGACAAATCTCAACATAAACAAATATCAAATAATAAATATGCTCTACATTCTCCACAAAAACTCCAATGGACTAATCAATAGCAACGGATAATAAACAAAACAAATCCAAACACTATTTAAATTTGTAGACTGAAGAAAGATTCGTAAACATATCCGCAAAATTATCTTTTGAAAATAATTGCATACACTATACTGTCAACTACAGTAAAATATGGAATTTTTGCCATAACATCCTCATCTTCAATTGTTTGACCAACAAATAGCCGAAAAAGACTAACAAACGGAGTATTCATGAATTCAACATTTTTCATGACAAATCTTTCAAAATAATTTTTTGGCTCAAGAATAATTCTCCAACTCCGTAATTTCTCTTAATTTCTATATTAAGAATTTTCTTAACTGTTTTCAAATTTTTCATACCAAATTCACTGTTTACCTGCAATTTCAAAATGAATATTTTTTATTAACAACAATCATGTTATCAACACAAGAAAACAGATAAACAAATGACCCATCACTTAACTTCCGGAAAAAACAAAACTGTCAAACATACTTCTCAAATAACTATCAATGAAAATCAACAAATACCTGATACCTTCCTTAAACTGAATGACGAGATGGTCTCCACAAATCCGAACAAATGTTAAAATCAGACATTAATGATGAGTTTGTAACTAAACCAATAACTGTAGATCCCTACAGAAAATACAATTTACCAAATCTGTAAATTTTCATAACAACAAGAGTACCATTAAACACTTTCATAACTCTACCTTAGCTATGTATTTGTACCCAAAAGTCTGTAGAGTATTTAAAGAGATAAGATTTTTGTTCAAATTATAAACATATCTAACATCAGTAAATGTTTTCACAATACCATCATGCATTTTAATTCGAACTGTACCCTTACTAACAACATTAGAAACAATATCATTTCTCATAAAAATAATTCCACCATTAACAGGTTCATAAGTAAAAAACAAATTCCTGTTAGACACATGTGATAAGAACAAGCTGAATCCAAAATCCATTTATTTTTAGATCTTATCCTATCATCAGTTACACAGAAAATATCTTTATTTTTCTCATCTGGCACAACACTAGTTTGAACAATTTTATGTTTTTCTTACTAAATTTTTCCTTTTGTTTATTTTTCAACTTTTGAATTTAATATACCCTAATTTGTGACAATAATTACACACCAAATTTTTATAATTAGATCTATTATTCTCAAATTTTTTTTATCAATTCTGCCCTTAATAATCAAGCAATCAGATTGACTACTATTAATTTTTTCAGTAATATATCTATCAATCTGTTCCTTAGATTTTAAAACGGATTTTATTTCCTTACGAAATTGTTTATTTATCATAAATTATAGTATCAAGAAAATATTTAAAGAAATTGGGAAGAGAATATAATAACAAAAGGTCCAATCCTCATCATCAACTTTCAAATCTATATTCTCCAAATCCATAATAACATAATTAAATTTATCAAGATAAGAGAGTATAGATATACATTCTGTCATACGCAATTTATACAAACTATATTTTAAATATATATATTTTAAACTATATTTTAAAAAATCATAACATATTTTACTAACTCATTTGAACTGATAATACTTCAACCTATGACCAAAGTCACCTATATATATATATATATATATATATATATATAAATGAACTTGAAGGAGATACCTTGAGTTGCTAATTAATGTGGGATTTAGGTCCTTGAGCAATAAGAGAGAGAGTCCCTTCTTCATAACCGATGATGTCAAGGGATGAGACACTTAACAGATGTATATACGAAGTATAAAACAAATTTTGAAATTATCGAAAAAGTAGTAATAATACACAAAGATCCCTGGCATAAGTTACATGAATTTCCTGTTAGAAGCTCAAAATCCTAAAGGACTTAAAATGAGAAAAAAGGAATAGCCTACTGTCATTGTGGACTTGAACTTGAACACATCAAGGGCTTTCTAAACAAAATTGAAGCAAAAATTTTCACAAAAACTTGCAAAATAGGGCTATCTACCCTAGCAAATAAGATCTCTAACTTCAATGGAATTTAAACATCCATTTCAGTACTATATCAGCATTACCTTAACCTATTTCTAAATTATTTCTAATAAAGAGTTTTGACTATTTTACGTGCTTTTGTAACCAATTAAAACTTGAAAATATTTTTAAAATAATTTTAAAATAAAAGTTATTTATATTTTTTATATCATAATTAGGATTTTATTTGAGGAGTTTAATGGAAAATAATTTTTCAACAAATACCAAATGTCTCTTTATTTGCGGGCCTAACACAGGAGCATAAACTTCAAGTAGAGACAATTCGAATTTAGTTTCTTCTCATGTGAAGATCGATTTATTATTTTTTTTTTTTTTTCTCTTTTCTCTAATCAAAGAGATTGAGTGAGTTGCTACTCTGCCTCTTAATTTGGCTATCAAAATTTGCTTTTTAATTTGATCTTAAATCTCCATTCCTTTCTTTTCTTTTTCCTTTTTTTATTGGGAAGCTTTAATTAATTCATCACAACATGTTCCCCCCTATTGCTCATAAGCTACTGCAATGGGCTGCACATCGAATTTCAATGATAACTTCAGGTTTAGAACCCGGTGCATTCATGTATCAGTGCACCTATTAGAATCCTACCTTATATAAATTCGCAACCAATCATGAGTCAACATGGTTAAATCGTTCATTTTTTAATAATAAATAAAAAATATATAAAATTATTATTTAAAATAAATATATATATTAGTTTCATATTTTCTTATAAAAATTTAAAAATAAAATTTTAATAAATATAAAATCAACAATCACTTTTAAAATTCATATTAAACAATAAATTCAATTAATCAATCAATTTGAATGATTGAGAGAATAGAGGGAAGAGATGGGAAAGGAGAGGAGAAGTCTATAGATTTGGAAAGATTTTTAGTTATTTTGATTGGTAATTTTTTTTGTAATATCTTATATTCTAAAAGATTTAAATGTATTTTTTATTTAAAGTTTAATAAATTAAATTCTAGTTTTTTTTTTTTTACTTGACAATTGAATGCAAACTGATTGATTTTATTAAAAAAACTATGGTTGAATCGTGGTTAAATCATGATTTACTAAAAAATCATAATTGAATAGTAGTTTGACTACTTAGACTGTATTTTATTTAAATTGATCCATTTTTCTTTATATTATAGTCCAACCGTGGTCCGACTGCGGTACTATGCAGTTTTGATAATATTGTTGGTGGTTAATCGTTAGGGTTGACAAAGAAAAGGAGCAAAGTTCAGCTATAATGACCGAATAGCACCTACTTCCTCCGCCCCTAGCCATCCTGCATCCTTGTATGAACCCTTGGTCACCTTTTACACGCAAAGAAGAAAGTACAAAATACTTTCCAAATTTACAAAATTTTGAGATAACCCTTTATTTGACATTTACTAAATTTTGGAAGTGAGATCAAAAGTGTACAGACACAGACCAAAACACAAATATTAAAAAAAAAAAAGAAAAAAAAAGAAAAAAAGATGTCTCATGTCCTCTGTTTAGATTATGTTTGTCTATCAATTGATTCTTCTTCATGCTCCTTGTCCCCTTTTGACGCGCAATGGAATGTTTTCATTCAATTATAGTTATTGCCGCGTGCTACCTTAGAAGGCACTTCTATTTTAGCTTTTGGTAGGGCAGTCAAATGTGTCCAAGGTTCATTGCAAAGATAGCTACCCAAGAGGTTCATGAGACATGGATATCCTAAACCCAATAAGAAGAGTATTGGAGTTTAGTCATGTAGCTCAGCTTGGATAGCACCTACTGACCCTCCCTTCTCGGACAACTAAAATAATCGACATCGAAAAAATTTAGTTTCATTTAAAAGTCTCCATTTCTCTCAACTTCATATTTTTAATTTTTTTTTTTAGAAAACATAAATTTTTACCAAAAAAATTGCACCAGCAAATAGAAGCAGGTAAATTTGGTTCGCTGAAGGGGGAGGGGGAAAAATTTACTTCACCTGATGGAAGTATATAGATTTTTTTCATTTTTATTTGGTAGGGATTAAAAAGAAGGAAATGGATAATACTTTTTTTTTATTTGGTTGGAATAAAAAATAGAAGAAAATACCACCTTATTTACTATTATATTCTTATAAAATAATATTTTTCATATTTCTCACCACGTATTTTTTTTTAATTTTAAATATTTTTCTAAAAATATAATTTTTCTAAAAATAGTTATTTAATATTTTTCTTATTTTTATAAATTATTATTATTATTATTATATATTAAATAAAATTAGAATATTAATATAAAAAATGTAAAAAAAAAGTAAAATTAGAAAAAATAATTTTTCTAATAAAATTGATGAAGGAAATTAATTTTTATTATTTTATGTTAAATAAAATTGAAATAGAAAAAATGAATAATTTCATAAATATCAAAGAAAGATAAAAACAAATTTATCTAAAATTTTCATTTCCTTCTATTTCTATCCGCTGTTAGACTGAAATGATATTTTAAGAGGGAAGAAAAGATATTACATCTTATTTTTACTTTCTCTTCGCATTTTCTTCATTACCAAAGGAACGAAAATGACATTTTCTTCTACTTTTACTTCTCTTCTCTTTTTCCTTCCACTTTTCACTCCAACTAAACTAACCCTAGAAACACGCATTTGTTTATAAGCAGAAACTGAACAGAAAAACCCTCTTTTAATGGAACCTATAAAATACCACGAATCAACATCAACTTAGCCGTCCAAGGTGTAGAAGTCTCAACCTTTTTATCAGCTGAAGTTGCACAGAAAAAATAAAGATATTGGACCCGAGCTCGATAAGGAAAATGAAAAGGAGAGAAAATTTACATGTCCAAGCAATCAGGGAATTAAGCTAAACCACTTCTTTCGGCAAGAGATGCAATGCAGTCCAAGGAAGCAGCACAGCAATTTGCCAACTCTTGTCAGTATCCAGCCTGTGGCACATGAAAACAAACGCAGACTGAGCCTGCAAATCACATGTGGTTACCTTCTGGAAATTGGATAGTCCACGAATGAGATGTCCTACCTTAGATAATCTGTCTTACAATGAATACAAATAGAGATCATAGATTTAAGTCCTTTTCTATAACTGCCTACTCTGCCTTCTTCTATACTCACTATGGCTGATGAGAACAAGCCAACCAAGCTCTCTGCAGAGCAAACTGGGAACTCAACAACCATACAGCCAAGTAATTATTATTATTATTGTTTTTGCGTTTAGGAAATCATCCTTATTAACCCTTCTTATTGGAGATCTTGATTTCCTGGTTTGGTTTATCATTAGTATGAACAATGAAACTAATTTTCTATCATTAAAAATCAATTTCACTACGTTCACTTTGACTTGGCAGTATAAGCTTTTGCCCTACGATCATTACGTTTAGGATTCAGGCAGTCTCCCTTCCCAATGAAACCAATTGCACTTTCTCTTTGCTTTCGTTTGCAGTCCCCTCCTCTGCTTAAATTTATCTTCTTCAAGAAACAAAAATGTAAATCAAATACCACGACTGAAATAATTGAGAGATTTCGAGGTGGTGGTACGACAGGATTGGCACAAAGGAGTTGTGGTTCTACTTACCCTTTAATCAACCAAATGAAAAACCCTTTAATTAGGTTTTGAAATGGTCCTCCGGAACCAGAAAAAATTATGAAAATTTTTTCATAATCCATGTTGAAGAATCCTAGGAGTTCAAATTAAATTAGAATGGATTCAAGAACACACACCCAGATAGAGAGAGAGAGAGAGAGAAAGAGAGAGATCAATTAAGCGTATGTATGTATGGACCTGGAAGATCGGCCTAAAATTTGTTAGGTCTTGTACAAAGGAAAGGAGCACCGCCTGTCTCCCCCATCTCTGTCTCCACTGTTGGGGTTTCCCTTTCCCTCCAAGCGGATGACGACCCACATATCTTTTCGGCCCATGGGAAGGGCTGGTTATTGGGCCGAAGTTGTTTACATAATTCGTTTGTATCATCGATTTTTTAATTAAGGTTTTAAATTTGAATATTAAAAATAAAAAAAAAATTATATTAGAAGGGTAATTTCGGAATAGACCACTATAAGTCATGAAAAAAATTAATTAAAATATAATTCTAAATACCAGTATAAAAAAAAAAAAAAAAAAAAAAAAAGATACAGCTGTAAGTAATTAGTATCCATTTTGGAGGACCTTTTTTTGTTACTACTTGAAAATTGGGATTTGAATCAAGTGAGCTAGTGCCATTCGCGAATAGGCTGAAATCAACATGCTCTATTTGGAAAATCTGAAGGCAGAAGCAGAAAAGAAGATAAGGGTTTAGGGTTCCTGCTTGTGATCCAAAGAGTTAAAAAGAGGATTGGCACTCGTTCCAGAAAATGGTTTAACATCAATCACTGGTGCTATATTCTGCAAGAGAAGTTAATGGGCATGTGTAGCAATCAGCAAAAAAAAAAAAAAAAAAGGAGAAAATCCACTGGAGAAATCAATCATAATTTCACAAGATTACAATCATGTATGTCAAGTCACACCCAGAACTATGATGTGGAATTGGGAATACAAATTTGGGTTTCTATGGTCGCTTAGCCACTTTCTACACGGGTGTAAAGTTAAAGAGTAGATTTAACTGATATTAAATATTTTAATATTTTATAGAAAAATTTAAATTTTAGAGTATAGCGTCCTATATTTCTTAGATTTTTTTGTTACTCTTTTAGGAATTGTTATGATTAAAATAAAATAAAATAAAAATAATTTGAGTTAAATTAAGATTTTTCAACCCAAAATATAATAATATACTTATAGTATAAATGAAGACTTTTTACCTTTTTTTTTTCCCAAAAATACATATAACATTTTTTATACAAATGAAATAAGACAAGTATCAAATCTAAAGAAAATGATGTTCCTCTTAAGAAAGTGTGCCTACATGGTGCCTCAGGATTCACACATGTCAGCGTGGCGTTGTAGATTTGGGTTGAGTATATGGCCAAAATCAGATCCAAGTCAAAATATGCAGCAATACAAGACATTGGCTCACAAGTAACATCTGCCCTTTCAACTGCTTCTTGATCATGATCACAATAAAAGATCCTCACAATTTATGGTTCGTGGAGCAGATTCAGGATTAGAATGGAACAAAGATGCCCGATAGAATTCAATGAACTTGTAAAGGATTTGTGATTTCTAAACTTCTCAAACAAATTTGATGAATTGGGGAATTAGTTATTATCGCTTCATCGTTTATCTGTCTTTTTCTGCTACTTGACTATGATGGGACTATGATGGGACGAATGCCCTCTTCATCTCAACTTGTTCAACAAAATCAAGATATTGCCTGTATTACATCAATATTTTTAAAAATAATTGTGTCTATGTTCGCGCTACATAAATAATTAAAATTTTCCTTCTAAATACGAGGGGAAATAACTGGGTTCTTCTGTATTTCTACTCCTAACGACTGTATGGTTGCTTGTTTGTAATTATGGCAACTCTTTTGTTTTGGAGAAGGATCTCAAATGTGCAATGACAATTTTCTTGGGGGAAAAACAGAAGAAGATAAGACTCAGAAGTATACAGCATAAAATCTTATGCTTAGCGTTAATTGGTTTTACATTCCTAACTGTAAAATAACTGGTGGTGAAGTGTACAGATCCTAGAGAATTAAGAGGTATAGACGCAGCTGCCATCATCACTCCTCGCTGTTGGATCAAAGTTTTCTGCAGATGGGTCAATGCAGCCTTCCGGTACAGGGACCTTAACTTGTTGGGCGGCTTTGCCTGCATCCAAACAAAGCTTAAGAAAGCTCTCTTCCTAAATCTTCATCCATTTTATTCGACAATGCAAACAACGCCAGCAAGGTCTCTAAGATCTAAGGTGCTAACCATAGAATGTCCCTCTTTTGATGGCATTGTCATTGGCATCTCCAAGAGCAGCTTCTTTTAAGTACTTATCAGACAATTGGACTTGCTTCACATTCTCCTGTTCTTGGACAAGCATGCTCCCATACTCTAGGAGTTTGTTGAGAGTCATTTTTGGTTGCTCAAATTTTGGAGGTCCCTCCTTTGAGTTCACAAGCCTTCTGCCAATGTTCTCTACTCCAATTCCAGAGATCCACTTCCTTACTTCATCGTCATACACCCTTGCCCTCAGGGCACCAAAGAAATCTGCATACACAGAAAAAAGCATGGTTGTTCTCCAAGCCTTGGACAAGCTCTAAAGTCTGTCAATTAAATCCTATTGCCAATTTAGATTAGGTGGTCATACCATGTTCTCTCCGAGCTAATAGTAGATTCTCCCTACTAGTTCTCATTTAAAATTTCCAATTCTGACAGTATTACAAAAGGATTGACCTAAATTTGATAGATATTTCATAAAAATAGGAAGATTTTGCTTACCAATAGATTGTCCAGGGAAGGTGTCAACTAATATCCTCCTTAGGTACATTGTCAGTTTGGATTATCAGCTATGTTCATAAGGATGTTATACATTGGTTGGATTATTCACCATCTGATTGTTGACTGTGCATTGGGTGGTTCCACCGAGCCTTCCTGCACCTGCATCAAGGTCATTGATGAAGAGAACGCACATTTTCCCTTTTGTAATCATGTCTGCTGCCCCACGATATCTTTAACTAATCAATTTTGCAGGCTCTCCGGCATTTCCACTTTCCAATTCTCCCGAACTCATCATAATGGGACTGAAATTTCATCAAAAGACAGACTCAAGGGTAAGCGAGAAATTTTAAAGATAAAAGGTCTCAAATACCCTAACGACATGGTGCGTACTTGATGCCCATTTTGGCAAAGACAAGCTCACACTGGAATGACTTGCCCTGACCTTTACCTCCCCAAATACCAAAAATGAGAGGAACCTACAACAAATTTATATGAGCAATTAGAAACCAATTATGAGAACTTCCCAAGATTTTTAAGAAGTTTAAATTAGCATGCCTTGATATTTGGCAGGTTCATGAAGTTCTTAGCAATATGAACGACTAGCTTGTCCATGAATGCCGGAGAAATGTAGTATCCGTCCACGGTATTGTCAAAGTTGTACCTACAAAACAATTCGACACGTCAAATAAGGTATGATTCAAAAATAGTGAATTCCTGAAATTTATGATTTCTTACTGGCGAAGACCGGCACTGATGTATTCGTAAGAACTCAAGACCGCATAGTGAGTCCCGGTCCCCATTGGTGCTTGGAAGAGAGAGTCCACCATGCCCTTTCCTCTGGTGATGTCTTGTTGATCATCTGAAGTGTCATATGCAAGACCTCCCCATCTGTCCTTGCTAGTCTGCTTTGTCTCATCGTATTCTGCGACGACCTTCAAATTTTTGGAGGAAAGCTTTTTATTGTTGAATCTGGAGCTAACCCTCTTCAGGCTGCTGCCTAAGAATGGTGAGCTAGGAACGGAAGCGCCTGATCCTGAGCCATTCAACTTCAACTGCAACAAAGAATTTGAATTCCTATTCTTAAACCCCACAAGCCCACCAAAATTTTCAAGACAAGTCAAAGATTTCATTTTTCTAGAGTAAAGAAATCTAAACTAGTCATTACCCAGGAAAAATAACACTCTTGATACCCAAGAACAACATCAAACAATTATTAAACTTTTTTTTTTTCAAAATTCATGGAAGACCCAGCATTAAAATTTTAAAATGACTAAGAAAAGGGTAATTCAAAGAGATGCGGAATTTTATGACAGCTAAGATCAGACGTCAGATGTCAACTAAGAAAGACGATGAAATCAACGCACGTAATTTCACATTAGAGTTCGACGATCATAAAGAGGAGAGGGGAAAAGGGTGGGAAAGCACGGTATACGCACTCTGTTTACAGCTCCAATAGTTGAAACTGCAGTAGCCATTGATGTGTTATGATCAGACGGTTAGGATAAAAAGATGGGCTTTTTGAATTGAGGGGAAAGATGACGAAATTGAAACTGAATTTTCTTGTACAGTAAGTACTGTTTCCTTTGTCTAGAGAATGAAGAATGAGACATTTATTTAAAGGTGAGAGAGAGTGAAGTGAAATCTTTTGGAATTAGGCTTACGAATTCCTAAAGGCCACAAACTGAGGATTTTTGGCTGATAGACACGTGCTAGTGGTCGAGATGGACATGTTTTTGGAAATTTATCCCAAACAGATACAGACTAGAGAGTTCTGGGTCCTGCCATGAATTTGAGGGTAAGGTTTTTGCTTTTCTCTTCTCCACACAAATTTGGTAAAAATTGAGTTATTGGACGGAATTTGAACTGAATTTTCCCCCGTTCAGACTTCCAAATAATTTATTGATAAAATAAGGATAGATAAATTTATTATAATTTGCTGTGTAAATTAATTAATTAGAATTATTTTTGAAAATTATTGGAGAATAGAATCGATCATGATTATTCTTTTAAGGTGGTTGATTATTATAACTGAGATATATTCTTCATGACTCATATGGTCAAAACGCAGTTGGCAAGCAATTTTCTTTAAGAGGGATCAAATTCTCAACTTGGTAGTTGCTGAAATCATTTGGGAAATACTAGAAAGGGGGGTTTACAAATCGAATTAAAGATAATAAAAAAAAAACAAAAAAAAGAGAGAAAAAGGAATCTGATGGGCATGTCTTATACGAGATTGCTATGCTCGTTGGTTGTCCCACCCTTTTTTGTCTAGGAAAAAAAAAATTAATAAGGTAATTGGGAATTGATTTAGTATCAGAAAATTTTGAGAATGAAATGGTTGATCATGAAATTGAATTGCAAGTTAAGGTAGTACAAAAAGCAAAGTTATCCACAAAACTGAATGATGAGGTCAGAACAGAACTGGACTCAGAAAAGTAAAGAAATCAATTAAAAATCCAATCCATTTACGTGAATGAAGTGGGAGGCTATCGACGTTTCTCTGAGGAAAACGTCGGCATATCATAGAAAAGAATTCGAGAGGGGTGCCACGCGCTGACATTTTCCTCACAAACGTGGACAGTTTGTCTTGCAATTGCTTAGAGAGAGAGAGAGAGCCATTTGCTGATGTTTTTCCTCTAAATGTCAACAAATTGTCACTTTTTGCTCACGTTTCTGTCCTAAATGTTTTCGAAAAACCGTCAAGGTTTCAAAATCGTCGGGAAAGATCATGCTCTTTCCCGACGGTTTGTCTTAAACGGTGAACAGAGGTTATGATCTTTCCCGACAGTTTTTCTTGAAACGTCGCAGTTTTCATGACGAACTTTTTCCTGACAATTTTCGTCAATGTTTTCACTTGTATTAGCCTAAATTTTACTGACGATAATAAAAAATATGGGGAAAGCTATGGTTTTTTTTTCCCTCTCTCTCTCTCTTCAGTGTTCCATCCTTTACCAACATAAAAAAGAATGGGCAGGAGAAAATATTAGATTTGACAAGAACGGAGTGTTTAAGCCCATCCTGTAGATAGAAACCAGCAGTGCAGGAACAGCTAATGGTTGCATTCATAGCATCATCTCAAGATAAAGTATATAGTGTAGTCATTGATTGTCGAGATTTATATTATAGTTTACAATGGAAGCCCATTTGGGAGTCTAGGAGTTGGAACAATCAACAAGGTCTAATATTGTCCAATTCGAACAACCACCTTACGATAAGACATGGATTAAAACCTGCTGACATACTCGACCAGGGGATTTCCAGGAAGCTAAACATCCACACGCCACGGCAACAGACACATTAAGTGGAACCTACGCAGCAGATGGAAAAACAAAAAAAATAATAATAAGAAATAATTAGATGGCACTTCAATGGGCAGCTGGTAATTGAATTTCTAATTTCAGTATCATACACTTTGGCATCAGAAAAGATACTTATGAAGCTTTATTTAGGAGCATGGTCCTGGTCTTTTTGATCATTACAGAGACATCTTTCATGTCTGGTCTTTCTTCTGGTGCCTCACTTGCACACGTTAAACCGATCTTTATAGCAGAAGTCAAGCTATCATCCGGTATCACTGTCAGCCCATCCGGAACCAAAGAGCTAGCCCACATTTGAAGATTCAAATCCCCACTGAATATCTCATCCGTGGGTCTCTTCCCTGTGAACATCTCCAGCAGTAGAATCCCATAACTGTAAACATCACCTTTTGTCGTAACTCCACCACCAAATCCATACTCTGCATTAAGAAATGGAATTAAAATGAGAGGCCTTGAAATCTATAAAGCACAGAGAAAAGGGAATAGACTATTAAGAGATGACTATGAAGAAGGACCTGGGGCAATGTATCCAAGAGATCCTTTTATCCCAATTGTGCTACTTACATGCCGATCTGAATCAGTCCCCATAAGCATCCTTGCAAGTCCAAAGTCGTTGACATGAGCAACCATGTCACCATCAAGAAGAACATTACTAGGTTTAAGATCACAGTGCACCACTGGATTCTCACACGCGTGGTGCAAGTACTCCATTGCGCATGCAACATCAACAGCAATGTCTAGCCTCTTTTCCAAACCTAGTTGTCTTCTCTCATCCTCTCCCTCACTGTGAAGCCAGCTATCGAGGTTCCCATTAGGCATGAATTGCAGCACCAGCGCCTTAAACGTATCAGTGGAGCAAGCACTCAGTATTTTTACCAAGTTGCGATGCCTGATACTTCTGAGAGCTTCACACTCAACAAGAAAACTTTTGAGAGCACCATATTGATACATGTTAAAGACTTTAATGGCTACAAGAGTATCATCACTCAAAATTCCTCTGTAAACAGAGCCAAAACTTCCCCTTCCAATTAGATTCTCAGAGCTGAAATTATTTGTTGCAGATTTCAATTCGTAGTAGGAATATAACCTGTGCAGACCATCAAATGATAAAACATCCATGGCCCCAGAGCTTTGCTTCCTCTTTCTCGTCATAAGAAAAAGCACAAAAATTAAAACAATGAGTGTACTTATGGCTGCTGAAACAATTGCAATTCCAACAGCAATCCATTTATTCGATCTACTAGAATGACTTTCAGCAGTAGTACAATTTGGTAGACCTAATTTGGGAACCCCACCACAAAGCTTAGGATTTCCAGAGAGAAAAATAGCAGATGCATTGAGAAAGATACCTTGTTTTGGTACCTCCCCTTCAAGCCTATTATAGGAGAGATTCAAGAACAGGAGATATCGGAGACTTTCTAGGGAAGGAATTAGGCCGGAAATATTATTAGATGAAAGATCAATATACTCAATAGCTTTCAAATTGGCTAATGCTTTGGGTATGTCTCCTTGAAAAGAATTCCTAGAAAGATCCAGATACAGTAAGTTTGAACAGTCCACAATCGAGGAAGGAATAGCTCCTGACAGCATATTCATAGAGATGTCAAGGTCTTGAACCATTTTCAAGTTGCCAATTTCAGATGGCAAAGGCCCAGAGAAAGAGTTCCATGACAAATTTAAAAGTGTTCCCAAACTAGGGAAGCTAAAGATCTCTTTTGGGATGCTACCACTGAAGACATTAACTGAGAGATCCAAATACTGGAGATGTTCACATTTTGATAGGCTAGATGGAATTTTTCCAGTCAAGTTATTTACACTCAAACCCAATTCATACAATTGGGTCAGGTTTCCCAGTGATTCTGGAATTGAACCTGACAAAAAGTTTAAGTCTGCATACAGGTTTTGCAGGTTTTGAAGGTTTCCAATGGAAAGGGGAATCTTTCCAGTGAATGAGTTGTATTCCAAAGACAACAGAGTTAAACCATCAAGATTCCCCATTCCTTCTGGTATGCTCCCTTCAAAATGGTTTTCTGCCATCACAAGCAAGGAGAGCTGGCTAGAGAGGTTCCCAATGGAAGGGGGAGGTTGGCCAGTTAACTGGTTAGTGGCCACAGAAAATACTTCCAAAGAGGTTGAATTAACCAGAGACGTAATAAAATCCAAGCCTCTTTTGGCATCTGTAGTTAAGCTATTGATCTCAAAATTCAAAATACGTATCTTTGGTAGATTCCATAAGAGGGGAACATGCCCTGTAAGTTGGTTGGTTGAGAGATCGAGGCGCTTAAGGTTGGTAGCATTAGAAAGAGATGTTGGAATCTCCCCCTCCAGCAAATTTCCTCCCACAAAAAGGGTCGACAGATTTGGCAATGTGGTGAACAAATTCGAGGGAAGGCGACCTGAAAGCTGATTTTTGGCCAAAGACAGAATAATCAAAGAGGAAAGATTAAAAAGTGACGACGGAATCTCACGTGAAATATCGTTATCTCCCAAGTTTAGTTGCAAAAGCATATTGAGGTTCCCCAATTGACTTGGAATTTGTCCATGTAAATGATTGGACTTCAGTATAAGGTTGTTGAGAGAGGAAAAGTTGCCAAATGAAGGAGGGATCGAACCTGTGAAATGATTCTGTGCAAAATTCAAATCTTGGAGGTTCAATAAGTTACCCAACTCCCCAGGAATTGTTCCTTGAAGTTGGTTATCTGAAAGATCAACGACTTGAAGCTTTGAGCAATGACTAAGAGAGACAGGTATAAAACCATGCAAGTTGTTCGAGGCCAAAAGGAGAGATTCTAAGCGAAAAAGTTTGCCTATATCTGTGGGAATTGATCCACCAAAGCTATTGTTCTGCAAGCTCAAAGTACGAAGAAAAGACAAATTAGTAATGTGCGGAGGAAGGGTTCCAACAAGGGTGCTGTTATCAAGAAAGAGACCAGTAACCCGTGTCTTGTTAGAATTGCAAAGAACACCATGCCACTCACAGAATGTTATGCTCGAATTCCAAGTATCTAAAACGCCATTTGGATCCTCAATAACGTGGGACCGAAAATTTAGAAGAGCAATTTGGTCTGTAAGGTTACTGAAGTGGGGTTGTTTCAGAGCTTGAACATGGTGAAGTGAGAAGCAGAGAAAAAAGAGAAAAACAAAAATTGAAGCCATCGTGGAGCTGTTGTGCTTTGCATGCTAAACTTAAGGTATCCATCTACGGAGTGTGTTGACTTGTGACATGGCCTCAAGAAAATGACTTTTCTAAAGGTAGGTAGAAATTTGTAAGCTTATGCCACAGGCGCGCCAGTCCACACATTATCAGAAGCAACTACTGAAGTTTTTCAAACACTACGGATTTCAAAGGTCTTGCCATCGTATACTTTGGGGACAGCTTGATTTTGTAACAAAATCTTTTGAGGTAAGAGACGACGCGGTTTGCCTACATCTTTTGAAATTTTTTTGGCGTCCGAAGTGTGAAACCAACTGGTTCTGAGTTTTTTCTTGACCAAGCCAGCCCATAGGCAGGCCCGAGCTAGTAAGTCAACTATATAGCAGAGCAGACCCAGAGCCACCATAATCAATAACCCCACCAGAATGGAGGGCACCATTATGAAGATACCTACCTAGCAACTATAAGATTATAGGGTATAAATAAACCAATTATTGAAGTAACCAGGTCAAAGCAATAGCCTAGAAACATATAATGTGACTAATACCACCCTTCCATTAGCAAAGATACGTTCACATTATCTTCAATACCCAGATCAAAGTGTACCAATTTTCAGATCAGTTCAGAAACTCAGTACAGAACTCAAGAATGCCTTCCAAGTATTACCCAACAGGAAAAAAGGCACCAATGCTCATCATTGAATTTCAAGAACAGTGCAGATTTCAGAATAAGTACATATTAAGGAACGGAAAGGCTAAGTGGCTGAAATTCTTGTTCTGGAGTGCATATCTGAAGCAAAGAATCTAAACACCAGTGCAGGAACTTATAGAGGAACAGTGCAACATCACCAACTGAGAAAGAGTCGCTGTGATATTTGTTGGTCCGGGTGCAACCAAGAAGGGGTTGAATTGATTAGTTTTAAATTTCTAGATTTTATTTCACTTAAGATCTAATTTGGCCAAACTATATAAAATAAACAAATGTAAGTGTATAAATTTAAGGAGTAGGGATAGAGAGATCAAACCCAATTTATAGTGTTTCGGCATTGTGCTTACGTCCACTCTTCTAACTCAGCAAGACAGGGTCCAGCGATAGCTAATTTTCACTATGTAATGAGAGTTACAAAAGCAAGTACAATGCTCCAATGTTGACAATCTGTACCTTCCACCTTTGGAGATGACTTAGTCCAACATTAACCCAATCCAAACCCTCACACACCTAGTCTATCGACCCAAGAGAATGTTTCTTACACTCTTCTTAGACTTGTGAGACTATACAAGATCTAAAACAATAGTTACAGAAGTGAAGAAACTGATCTGACAGAAGGAATGCAAAATAAGTTGTTAGAACTTTGTGATCAAATAGGCGTTTTTGGATTATGTTTTCTCTCAACTTAATGCTCGATTAAACTTTATAAAAGTTTCTAAACAAAGACTGATTATAGCTCTTTAAAGTCCACTTCAAGTTACATCTAAAGCTTTCTTGTATCAAGTTGATATATAGCTCTCAAAACCCCTTCAGAATCAGTCTACAAAAAAAAAAAAAATTACAACTCCAGATCTTGCTTTTCAGCCTACTTTGAGATCTAATATATCACTCCCAATACCTCAAAAAATCTCTGTAAAATATATTGTATAATCTCTGTATATAGCACTTTAAATCCCAAGAAGGGAGCCTCCAAAACTAGTCACGAATATAAAGATATAAACCTGCAAAATTGGCTCATTAATACATTGTAGTAAAATAAAAATCAGCTTAACTTCCTTAACTTGAGCTTGATTTTCTCCACTAAACTCTTTGAATTTTACTGTTGTTATTTTTCAAATTCAAACACCAACAATCCTTTTAAAATGTGGAAAACTCAAATTGCAAATAGGTTAGTTGTTGAAGAAGTTATATATAATCAAAAACCTCCAATAGATCAGCTTTAATTTCAGAAAATTTCCGAATCTTGAGTTTTATCTTGAGTAAATAATTTGATTTCACTTGAATTTGTATCATCAACTTGGATAGTCTTACTGGACACCTGATCTATACTCAACATGCTGAGATAGATCTTAAAAATAAGATAAAATCGTAATAGAAAATACAGTTTTGATTTTCAGCTGTTTCTGCCCTTCTCGCTTCTTCTACCCATCTTACTTCTACCCAACTTCTATGATATAATTTTCTGACCAATTCTATATCTTGAAACTTTTTATAAATAAACTTATATTACATATTTTAAATACCTACACACTTGATAAATTCATTAATAACACATATAAAAATTTTGTTATCACCAAAATATTAAGATTTAACAACAATTTTCTTAACAATATTTATTCTTTAATCTCCCCCCACTCCATTGAGAAGTTCTCTCTCATTAGAAAACTGAATGAAGTCAGAAATGCAAGTCAGATGGAAAAGAAAGGAAAATTATCTGGGAACTAAGGAATTACTGCAATCTTTTGATACGAAATGAACACATGTAACTACTTATTGCCACAAACTAAACCCTGTAACTTAATAAAGTTTCATCCACCCTGAAGCACCCAATCAAAGAACATCCTAATATTTCTGAAATTCTTAGAGAACCGAAAGGACTAACACTTGGTAGTATTCCTTCTGTTTCATAGCGAGGATATCATAACCTCCAAAGACGCTGAATCTAACGCATTCTTGCCATGATAGCCCATCAACCCTTGTAGGTTATTTTACCATTTAATCACAACTGCCGCACATATTCTCATTTTTAGCATACACAAAATTAATTAAAAATCCAAATTATGGAATCAACCGAATTTCCATGTAAGACTACAGCTGTGAGAGAGAGAGCGAGAGGGGGAGAGAGAGAGAGAGAGAGAGAGAGAGATCTGTTTGTCAGTAGTTTTCATTCGATTACATTCTCATCCACCAAATGGTTTTGGATGAAATTTAGAGAGAGAAGGGGGGGGGGAGGAAGATTTCTTCCTGAGAAAAAATCTACTTTATACTACATGGTTACCCAAACTCAATACAACCACTATTTCCTTTAACACTCGATGCAGATTCAAAAAACAAGTAAACAAACAATTAAATCAAATGGTTCCAACACCTATGCTTCTATACCTAGTCTCACCGCCGGATGAGAGCCAGGACCATCACCGTATCTGTATATACAAGTCAACCCCACCAAAATTTCTGCAATGGCGGCCTCTGTCTTCTCCCTATCGGCATAATGCAATGTCTGAAACAACAGAACGGTAGGCTCCGCATCAAACCTCCGCTTCTCCAAGTTCCTCTCCAACTGCCATTTCACCGTATCATGTGCCAATGGACCAAGCCATGCCAATATGCTTGCCAACCCCTCTCTCCACCCATCAGCAAGTGCATTTCCATCACCATCTCCCAATTCCTCCGCTCTAAATAAATTATTCCTCAACTTCAGCCCAACCAACTTTTTAAGTGAGGAGGGCAACATTTGATACAAATCTTCCCTCGCATCCTCCCCAATTGCCAAAGGAGAATTCAAAAACTTCTCCGCCATTATTATCACGTTGGCATATCTCAATGCCAGGCCTGACCCGCCTAAAGTATTCGGAGGGGCTGCCAGAAAGACTTTATTATACTTCCGTCCTCTATACAACTCAAATTTCGTTTCACCCTCACACCCACGATCAAATTTATAAGTAAACCCAACATCCACATCATCATCCAAGAATATACTCGACTCCTGGCTTAGAAATCGAATCAACCCAGGTTTCGACATCGTATCAATAGGCCCAGATTTTGAAACCCGCTGGTCTTGATAAAACCAACTCTGGTTATTAATCTGCTGCCTTCTTGTCGAAGGTGACGATACTTGAGGCAATGCAGGTATATAGGGACCGAAAACAAGACAAATTCGAGCATAAACAACACAGACAATTCGTGCCATAAGACCTACGCTCTTATTAAATGTGATGTTCCAAAGAGAGATTTCACGGAAATGACGAACCTGTCTCCGTTGAAATGTGATCTTCTGTTCGAACAATTCGGAGTTGGTTTTCTGCGCAGCGCGCAATGTAGTCGCTTTCTTCTTCCACTGGTTCAATTTCCGCTCCGAGATCTCCATCTCCGTCAGAGTCTCTAATCCTGCGTACAAACTTGCCGTCCCAGAGATGTATTTCTCCATTTTCTCGACAGTCTTCTTAATCTCCCTGGAATCATATTCCAATTTCGCTAAATCGAAGACTCCAAGCTTCAATTCAGCATAAATTTCCCCAAATCGATATAATCCAAAGTCGGTACACTTTCGCCCTAATCTAGAGATCACATTTGCCGCGTGATCGAGGTCTTCAAGCCTCTCCGCGCATGCGAGATTGAGAAGGAAACGTTCGTCTTCAGAATTCAAGTAACAAATGCCTTCAGATTTCATAATTTCCTTCCGGAGCTTCAAGAATTCATCGTCGCTGAGCGATTTGTAGAGAGAGACAAGGCGGGACATCGTCTTGGCAGTCTCAAATGCGAGAATACCGAGAGATTGATGCTTCTCGTTCCGCCCGTAGCCGTTCTTCGGTCGTTCCACAGTGGCTAGAGACGGTTTCTTGCCGATTCTGGTTAGCCATTCCATGGACTTGACCTGGAATGGTGAAGTTTCTCTTTCTTTTTCTCTTTCGTTGGATTAGGGTCTGGAGGAGAGGAGTAGAGAGGAGAGAGAATGGAATTTTTAGGATTAGGGTTAGGGGAGAGAACATGGTTGAGATGAGGTTAGAGAGAGACTGACGCGGTTGGACAGTTGGAAATACGGGGGACGAGGAACAGAAAGAAAGGACTGGTCGGTGGAAGCTTATGGAGACGGAGGGAGGAGAGAGAGAGAGAGAGAGAGGGTGGCGCGGGGGGGGGGGGGAGGAAAAATTCATGGACACGTCACGTAGATTCAGCAAGTTGGTTTTTAGTTGACGTGCTGACTGCTAACTGGGAAAACAGAAATCGCAGAACGGAAACTTGTTTTTCTCCCCGACGACATAATGTTGGATTTTCTCTCTCTAATTAAAAATATATATATATAAAAATGGCTAATAAAAGTAAAAAATTTTAATAAAAACAAAATTTGTATTATATAAAAGGAATTAAATAACTCTAATTAAACCCAATTTTGATTTTTCAAAAAGAGGTTTTTAAGTATTACAAATCCAAAAATATTTAAATTACAAGAGAAAGTTTTTCAACATTTTAATATTTTAATGAACATATGGTGATGAGATGACTCGGGAATGTTATTACTAACAAATTTTTATATGGGTGGAAATTATTATAATAACGGGTATCTGCCCTGCCATGCCACGCTTTTAACCAAGAAAAGAAAAATAGATTGCAGTCCACACAATTGACGAGAAAAGAAAGAGCTAGAAATAACTATCTTCCAGGGTGATTAACAGCAAACACAAGGGTCAAGGGGGGCCAAATGCAAATTTGTTGATTTGATTACTTGGCTAGTTTCATGCATTATTTTTGGATATCATGTAAGGTTGGTCCTGTCCAGTTCAATCATAAAGTCAAAATCCTTTTTCTTTTCCTCCATAATTATTGGTTTCGATTTCGATTCTTGCAGTACAATGTAATCATGTGAACAAATTCGGTTTCCAGGAAAAAATCCCACAATGAAGTGACCGATTTGGATTTGGCCAAGGTCGGTCGACCCCCACCCCTTTATCTTAACAATTTTTTTTTTTTTATGCATTTCCTGTCTTAATTGAGTTCATGTGGATGCAATTTTTATTTGATTTCTCATTCTAAATTCATCTTTGACGAATCATATCCAACAAAAAGTCGGCAGGTGCTACCTGGGTGAGGTTTCCCAGAATTCTCCCCTATGATTTTCCTACCTAAATTATTATTCTCATTATTACTTTTTTGCCATTATTGGAATTTTCCATTTTGAAGCACTTTCTGAATGGAGACCCTTCGTCAAGTCCTTGTTGGTGCGTCCCTCGTGTGTTATGCTATCAATGCAATACAATAATTTATTATTCATAAAAATTCAAATTTGTATAATCTTTCTGTGTCACCAGAACTTATTGAGTGACATCCGCTATATAATACCCATGTCATGATTGAATAGGTTTTTTTTTTTTTTTTTCAACTAATTTTATAGAATCAACAGTGAAAATTGTATGTATAATCAAGGGAATGCAGTATGAAGAATCATTTTTTATGTAATTTTTCCTTTCAATTATTCCTTTATAAATACATAATTAATTGAATTATAAATTGAATAATGAGAATATTAAAATAGATGTGTTATAAAATTAAAAACAAAAAAATAGAAATAGAAATAGAAATGACGAGATATATACTAAATTGAGACTGAATTCAATTGTAACTGATATTAGAGAATATCGTTTAAGATGATTTTGACATATATAATAAAAATCAAAAAATACATCAATTAAGAGAAGTGAAACATTAAATATAGTAGATTTAGTAAAATATTGAAGGAAATCATTGAAAACTTGGATATTAATTATTAGTAAATATATGAGTGTCAAGTGTTTTACTAAAAAATAACTTTAGATAGAAATAAAAGCGTAGGAGAATTCAAACCAACTGAAATGTTAATATTATTAATATTATTAATATTATTAATAATAATAATAATATTATTATTATTATTTTAAGTTTTTATAAATAGTTTATTTTTATTTCTTTCTTTTCATTATTTTTATTTTTATTTTTTTAGTTTTATCTTCTTTCTTTTTTATTTTGTTTTCAAATTTTAATTTTAATTTTTTATTTTTCTAATTTCATAATTTTATAATTTTAATTTGTATAACTTTTTATTTTTTTTTATATCTGTCTCAAATCATTGATATTAAAATTTTAGATTAAGCATCGATTGTTATTGTATGAGATCCACTTTCTGGTACAAAGTCTACAGGTTATATTTCCGTAGTTGAAATTAGGTTGGCATCATAACAGCAAAAAATGATCTGCAACTTATCAATGATTATAATTGGGTCCCTTTATCAGAACCAAACGTCAACATCCAATAATCTGAAATTATAGAATTTAAATGACAAATATATATATATATATATTTTAGTTTTTCGTGCTATAGATATTAAACACAAAGTTTAATATTGAAATTTATTATTAGTATTGGTTGTGTGTGTTCCAATAAATAAGAAGTGTAGAATTGGGATATTAACATAAAGTTTCTTAAGGTTGAAGATGTAAGTATGTAGTCTTCACAAATTTGTAAAGTAAGATAATATGGATGAATAACATAATTGTCGGGTTGGTTTTTACTAGAGCTGTTATTACACTTGGATCGAATCAGATAATATTGATATCTGAACTCAACTCAAGTATTGATTAAGTGAGTTTGAATTCGTCGAATTTATATTTTTTAAACTCGAACTTTAAATATCATCGGGTGTCATTGGATAGTATCATCAGATAGTATCATTTTTTTATTTTAAAAAATATAATTATTTTAATAAATAAAAATTATTTTAAAAAATAGACGTTTTAAACCTTTGAACTCGGCACAATTAAACTCGGTCTCGAGCTCCTCGAATCAAACTTTAACCGCATAGTATCACGAGTATCATCCATAACATTGGTCAAGCGTCATAATAGCTTTAGTCCTTGCGTGATTTCTTTCACATTTAAAATTCTTTCGGCCTCAAAAGGAGATATGCGGCACAGAGAATTTAAAATAATTATAATAATAATAACAATAACAATAATAATAAAAATAATAATTTGAGGGCCTTGAGAGTAGAGGGGGATACAAGGAGGAGAATTGTTGGCATTGGAAGATTACGAAAATTATAATAATTATACAAATTTTTATTTTGAAATTAAAAAAATATTTGGCTTTTCTTTATAAGTAAATGTCATTATCATGTCGTAAATTAATAACAAAAATGGATAATATAACTATTGTTATCCCATAATTAAACCAGAATAATAAGGGAAGCAATTTCATCATAAGGCTGACAATTACAAGAAGGGTCCAAAATCTATTCAAAAAATAAAAAATAAAAAAGAAGAAACCACTTCCTGTTACGAATGGCAGACCGAAACCCAAATAAGAAGGGTCTGTGTTAAATAATAATAACAATAATAATAATAATAAAAGGACAAAGAAGGGTCTATGTTAGTCACAAAGCATAGTTGCCAAATAGCAAGTGCTCCTAGTTTTGAGTTGACAGATACCCTTAGGTGAAAAGGAATTTGACCAGGAAATATTTAAGTAATCGGGAACAATGCAAATTGTTAAATGCAAAATAACACGTGTTACAAAACTTATGAAAAGAAGATAATTCAGAGATAGCAGATATATGAGACATCTTGTACAGCCCTAGGAAAATTTATGAAAAGAAGCAAAAATACTTTTTAACTATTTTCAGATACGTATTTTCCCCAAAAAAATGGAAAAGAAAAATGAGTTAGAGGAGACATTTTCCCTAATTTGTAAACCCTCCCAACCTCCACCCCACCCCCCAAAAAAAAACCTCCCTCAATGTCTAATCAGTTCATAGGTACCAAATTGATACAATTAGATGCTCAGAAGAGCGGGAGAATTAGGCAAACTGGTTTTATTTTTAGTTTATGGAGGTGTTACCGGTCTCCCCAGCGTTGCAGCCTCTAATTCTGACCTGCATAACTTTGTTGGTTTGATCTCCATCCTCAATGATCTCGCAACACCGCCTGCGGTGGTGCCTATTTGATTCAACCATACATCAAACATGTTAGTACTCATCCGCAAAGAAAGGAAAAAGCTGCTTTAATTTTTTATAAGAAAAATATTTTATAAAATTTTATTTTAATTAAATATTGTTTGTTCATTAAAATCTATATTTTTTATATTTTTATATATCTTTTATTTCGTTCTTGTATTGTGATCAGAGAGAAAGAATGTGTTTTTCATATTTGTTTAAATTCATGAAATGTTTTCACCAAAAAAAAAAATTCAAGAAATGTGTCCCTAAAATTATGGTAACAATTTTGAGGATGGATGGGCGCAGCAAATCTCGCAGGAAATTTAGAGCCGTACTATCCCGCGCTAGGCGCGGCAACCAACATCCCCGGAGTCATATGTTTGACAGGTTCCGCTAATGGCGTGATGAGGTGTCATGAATTCAACCGATAAGTTTCCTTATCAATTGGTCGACCTTTGGATAGAATTTTTTATTAGACTTAATCTATCCGATAAACTCATAATAAATTGATATCAAAACTAAATTAAAATAAAAAAAATTATTTAAAAAAGAATTATTTGATATTTGAAAAAATCTAGAGTAGAGTCATTCAAAAGAAAAAAGACAATTTACTATAAGAGTACCAATCGTTCAAAAAAGAAAAAAACTACTTGATACAGAGTGAAAGTCGTTCAAAAAAATAAAAAGAGCTACCTGATATCAGAATGAGAGTCGTCAAAGAGGAAAAGGTCTACCTAGTATCAGAGTGAGAATCATCTAAAAGAAAATAATTATCTAGTGTCAGAGAGAAAACTGTTTAAAGAGAAAAAGCGTTATCTGGTACCAGAGTGAGAGCCGTCCAGAAAAAGAAAAAGGCCTATCTGGTGTCATGAAGAGTTCAGATTGAGAGTCATTCATAGACGTCCGGTTTCTCAACGGGACGGATAATATCATCAATCCTATATTAGTTTTTAACAAAATTATAAAATAGTATTTAAATTTAATAAACTCTATTACTCAATAGGTTAATTTTTTAGATTAAGTTTTTTATTGAAATTGAGTCCATTAAATGAGTTAATGACACGAGGCACCATGCTGGTTACAGTCGAACTCTTGTAAGGATCTATTTAGGGAGAGGGCACGTGTGTGAGCATATACAGGCCTAAAATCTCATTAGAAAATAAAAAATCAATGTAAAATTCTAATTATAAATAATTTATTTTAATTTTTTTGTAAATTATTTTTAGTCTGCTTGACCTGCGAAATCAACTCCACACCTTTTGGTCAATTTAATTTCAGTGCTTTTGGTCGTCTTTAGGGAAACGAGCTGTCATTGAACCAATGAAAGCATGGTTTAGCCTTAGGTCTAATTTGGAAGGGTCAGTACCAATAACGCTCATGAAAGAGGCCCATAAATGATAGCTATCGTTTGACTCCAACTGTTCTCTATGACAATCTACCAGAGGGTCTTAGTCACCTAAATCTTCCGAACAAAAGGGTTTCAATCGCCCCGCCTACCGAACGAAATTTATCAAACGGGAGTGACCTCCCTGATCAGGTACTCAACCATTGGCTCATCGACTGACCGATCGATAGCCAGCAGCTTTAATGATGCTAAAAGAAAGTCAAAACACCATACGACTTTGGTATCCCGTCTAAGAACAACATCTTTAAGATCATTCAATTAAGGAAAGGTTCTCCCCAGGAAACGAAAGTTTCCATACGATGGAGATCACGATCAATTCGGAATATTGAACTCCCGAGATTTTCAGATCGATTTGATAAGCAAAGTATGGTTGAAACACTCCAGCGGCGTACGACTCTTGTAGGTATAAGATATCCCAAAACCCTTCAAACTAGGTACGTTTCATTGGTCTTACACATTAGACACTCTAATCACATGGAACTTCTCCCTCTGAGCTCTCAGTCTGTTTCTTTTATATTCGAAAACCGCTATTTCTAACTTGAGCGTCGGAATCTCCCCCACCAGAGCACCCTTCGACGGTTTTTGTAGGTCTTACATCCTGTCGACAGCGACCGTTCGAGCTAGCAAGGAGTCAGTATCTGTGGAGTCGTGATCCACCTCTAACAGATTAGCGCCGTCTGTGGGAACAAACTAGAGCGACTTCTGTAATTCTGATAACTATGCCTCCGAGAACTAGAATATCTTCAAGAGCCGCCCCTGTTGTAGAAGGGCACGCTCCTATACTCGCCGAAACTGTCCTCCCTCCAGCCCCCGTCACTCGATTCATAACCATATGTTTCCTCCTCGGCCATCCCACTCGGAGCAAGCTTTACAACCTGCGGCCCAAGAACAGCCAGTCGTGGCCCCCGTGCCAGAACAGGCAAGCCAGCCCCAGATGGAAAGATTGGAGTCAAAACTCCAAAAAATGAGCAAACAACTGGAGGGACTCAGTCGAACCCTCGAGCCAGACGGCCACTCATTCGCGGCAGAGTTCGATTATGAACGACCATCGAAGTGTGTACTTCCTGCAAACTATGAGCCAGCGGTGACCTTTCGACACGATCCTGAGGATATGAAGAAGCAGTTTGAACAGTTTGTAGTTGCTAAGCTTAAAAGGGCAGGTGCAAAGAAAGGGGAAAATCCCCTCCACCCTCCGGGAAAATCACCCTTTGATCCGAAGATTTCCTCAGAGCCAATGCCAAGAGACATCCTTCTGCCTCCCATGAAGTGATATGATGGAACAACTGACCCCCGTGACCATGCTGCCCACTTCATAACAGTCATGGTCTCTAGAGACCTGTCAGACGCAGTGATATGTAAGCACTTTGCTACTACTCTTAAGAGTAATACCCTGACATGGTTTAACTCTTTCCCACCATTTAGTGTCAAGAGTTTCACCCAACTCGGATAATAGTTTGAGACTCATTTTATAATCAGCCGAGAAATCAATGGAAAGTCTACTTCCTTACTATCGTTGCGAGAACGGGAAGACGAGTCTCTAAGAGATTTTCTGGAAAGATTTAAAACGGAAATGTAAAAGGTCCCCGCTTTGGACCGTTCTATCGTATTGGCGCTCTACTAACGATTTACGCTCCTCCGACATGAAAATTTCCATTACAAACAAACCCCCGGCAACCATTCAAGAATTTTACTTCTAAGCCGAGAAGTACATTATGGCAGAAGAAGTGGAGGTGTTCGACCGACGAAAAAACCGTCATAGCAAAAAAGAATGCAGCCGATCGGCTCACCAGCCTTCTCTAAAGAGGAATAAACCAGGAACTCTGCCTTTGCGAAAATTCAGTGTTTACACTCCGCTGAACGAGACCTTGAGTCGGGTTTTGTATCAAATTAAAAACAAATCACACGTTAGGTGTCCTCCTCGTCCCACAGAGGAAGATCTTAAGAAAGATAAGACCAAGTACTGTCACTTCCATTAGAATTACGGTCACACAATCGATGAGTGCAAGAAGTTCAGGGATGAGTTGGAATTTTTGGTTCGCAGTGGAAAATTGTAAAAATTCATCAGTATGGAAGGAAGGAATTTACCTTCCCCCGACAAACGTAACGGACCATGGGAGAATGAGCCGCCTAACAGACCGGATCCCAAGTCGCTGCATGACGAATCAAGAAGGGTGATCCTATAAATCCGCGGCAAAGACATCTGGCACGAGCCTTATGTTCCCATTGGCATTTGTCCGACATACGACCCGGAGTTCCATACGCTCTTCCCTTGAGAAAGATTTCGACGCTCTCCCGTTACTTAGTGATTATTTAAATGGTGGTTCGCGACAAGGGATTCTTAGTAGCTTACAGAGGAATCACTTCCAATCTAAAAGTTTCCAATCAAACATCGGATCTTAGACGTCATGATCCTATCAATCGAACGTGTTATCAAAATGGGATGGAACTCCCCGAACGGGTGGACACAACCCTAACCTCTAAAGTTTCCAATCGAACTCGGGCCCTAGACGCCCTGATCCTACCAATCGAACATGTCATCAAAATGGGATAGAACTCCCTAAACGGGTGGACACGACCCTAACCTCTAGAAGTTTCCAATCGAACGTCAAGCGTTAGACGCTCTGATCCTATCGATCGAACGTGTCATCAAAATGAGATGAAACTTCCCGAACGGGTGGATACAGCCCTAAACTCTAAAAGTTTCCAATCAGACGTCGGATCTTAAACGTCCTGATCCTATCGATCGAACGTGTCATCAAAATGAGATGGAACTCCCCGAATGGGTGAACACAGCCCTAACTTCTAAATTTTCCAATCGAACATCGGGTATTAGACGCTCTGATCCTACCAATCGGGTGAATATTCTTACTACACGATGGGTCAAAGTCACCACGACCTTATCAAGCAAACAAGATAAAGCATTCTAAAGGGTTTCTTTTCACGAAGAATCATTACACCTCAGTGGAACACGGGACAAATGGCTTGACAAAATCTTTTCATCATCAGAACAATATGAGATTACAAAGGGGCAGAAGGAACAGTAGAGGTCTTAGGGGTGGAATCTGGATCCGCTGTCGCTCTCTTGGTTGAACCCTCGAGAGGAGGTAAAGCCTCATATTGACCAACTCGTCGAAGAATCTCCTCAGCACACCTCAAATGCTCGAGCAACCTAAGCTGAAAAAACTGATGGTCGGCAGCATCTCTAGCAACAGATGCCTTGAGGTCAGCCATCTCCCGCTAGGCATTTTGAAGGGACTCCTCCCGAAGATGGGCTAGCAGTTCGGCAGCTGCTAATTTAGCTTCCCGTACATGTGCCTTGGCCTCCAACCTTTCGCAATGCTCTCGATTCAAAGTTAAGTCCATCTGAAGACTTCAAACTGTCTGTCTTTCTTCTCTTTGGTGTCTTTTCCCTTGTTCTCCAAAGCGTCTTTCAGCGCTAACACGTGGTTACTCAAATAGATAACTTGTCCATCACGCTCTTTCCTCTGTTTCCTTTGGAGCTCGATCAAGGCCGTAATCTGGAAAGAAATACACCTGACGGTCAGAATCATACAGTAACAAATCTGGATATAGCCCTGACTAGAAAAATACTTACCGTAAGACAAAGAGAGTGAATAGCCTTATCAACACGATCCGAAGATATCGTCCGAAGGGCAAGCTTCAAAGAAAACTTGAATCGTTCGGCCAGCTACATTGCCTCTTGCGAATCAATGAAATTACACTGACGGCCCCCCACACAGACCGCTACTGACCCTTCCTCAAAATCATCCTCCCCCCACTAAGTGACTCAACCAAAATAGAAGGTGGAATACCGACCTCCTCCTCTACGTCTTGTAGAATATATTGAGATGCCTGGGGAGACCATTCAGATGCCTATCCAGGAGTAGAAACGTGTATCACCGGGGTCTCTTCTTGTCATTGCAGTTCCGGAGCCAGGGCCCTCCCAGTCGCCTCAAGGAGTTCTTCGTCCGGAGCGTCCCCCTCCCCATCTCTAAGGAGTGCACCAACAATCATCAGATGGCTGATCGGCTGACCCTCTCTTGTTTCGGAAGGTTCTCAAGAAGGCTCATGTTCTCCAGTTTTTGCTACCTTCTCCTCGCCAGCAAGTGGGATGATGATCGAACCCTTGATCTTTTCGGTCGGATCTCAAGGGAAATATCAGTTGCCTTCCTCTTCGTGTTCGGCCGCACTTCCCGCTTGGTGGAGACCTCCTCAAGAAGGGAAGTATTTACAAACAGCACAAAATCAACTAACTCATTTCTCTGTTGCTCCAGTAAAAGAGACTTGGTGATCTGCCTTGTTTCATCTACCAGCAAGCCAAACAACAACAACATCTAGTTTTCTATCAAAAAATCTCCAAATACTTCGACAGGTAACCTCACAGTAGCGGCCGATAAATCGTAAAAGACGAGAATGACAAATGAAATCCGTGATCTTCATGTTCAAAAAGGGTACTTGATTAGCATCCGGAACATTGGAAGAAGGTCTTTGTTCAGAAATCTCACGTAGAAGAATTTATATATCTAACGTTTGTCCTGAAATTCACTATAGAAGAACCTTCAGCAAGACTCCCGATTGGTTTAGAGTTTATACCAGCCATGAGTAAAACCCTTGGTACTACACTGCACCTGGAAAAAAAGAGCCCCCAAAATCATCATATCGAAGCGAACACGAAAAAACCTTAGCAGGGAAATCAGGGCGATCATGAAACGTCAAGCGCTCGAGATAAGCAGTGAATGATGGATGTTCTAATATCTTAGAACCTCCGCTCGCGGGCCTGTGTATGAAATTCTCAAACCGTACTTCACACTGTTTGTACACTAGGACGTAACCCTCGGGGGCATGATTCGCTCTGTCCCCTTTACCAGGAAACACTAGTTCAAAGTCGCTTCCAAGTAATATGTTCTTTCGGATTTTTATTAGTTTCTCTTTAGTCATTGTACTCCGTATACTGTCTACACCTTGCAACAATGAAGAATCTTTCGACATTTTGTCCATAGAAAAAATTTCTTCGAAGAAGGATTGAAAGAGTAACGAGTAAGAATGTTAGAATATGTGATCCTCTGATGAACGTGAGTCTTTATGAAGCCTGTAGAAGACGATTTTTGAAAACCGAAATGACAAAAGTTACACGAAAAAGTTTTGTGCCTTTTTTAATAATCATTACTTATGACGTATCTTTACCAAGAAAGCCATAAGTCGAGGGCAAGTGAAGAGACACAGCCCTAGGTCTAATTCGAAAGAGTCAGCACCAACAAGGCCTACAAAGGAGGCCCAGATCTTTCGAACGAAAGGGCATCAGTTGCTCGCTTACCGAACGAGATTTATCAAGCGGGAGTGACCTCCCCAATCAAATACTCAACCATTGGCCCATCGAACAACCGATCTATAGCCAGCAACTTTAACGATACTAAAGGAAGGTCAAAACACCCTACGACTTTGTTATCCCGCCTAAAAACAGTATCTTTAGAATCCTTTAGTTATTGAAAAGTTCTCTCCAGGAAATAAAAGTTTCCATATGATAGATATCACTGATCAATTCGTAATATTGAACTTTAAATAATTTCGGATCGATTCGATAATAAAAATAGGGTTGAAATACTCCAACGGTGTATGATTCTTGCATGTATAAGATATCCCAAAACCCTTCAAGTTAAGTATGCTCCCTTGGTCTTACACATTGGACACTCTAATCACAGGGAACTTCTCCATCTGAGCTCTTGGTCTATTTTTTTTTTTTACATTCGAAAACCGCTCTTTCTGACTTCAATATCGAAGCCTCTCCCGCCAGAGCACCTTCCGGCGATTTTTGTAGATCTTACATCCTGTCGACAGCGACCATTCGAGTCAACAAAGAGTCAGTATCTGTGGAGTTATGACTCATCTCTAATATTTATGATTAAATTGTGATCATATTATTTGAGAACTAAAAAAATTATAAAATATATTATATAATTATGTAATATTATATATGAACATATTAAAATTGAAAAAATACTAACATGTAAAATTTATGAAATTTTAAATAAGTTAAACAATTTTAATTTGGTACTAAATTCATAAGCATCAGGAATAAGGACTTAAAATTAAACACATAACAATAAAATAATTTTTTTTTCCTCACCATGGACCATGATAAGGAGAGACCCCAGAGTCCAAACAGTGCGTAGAGAGAATATGGAGAAAAGGTAAATTAAAAAAAATAACTGATGGTGCCTGATGGAGGTGGGTTATGACTCCACAGATACTAGATCTTTCTTGACTCGAACAGTAGTCGTCAATAGGTGGATACACCTGCAAAATCGTCAGAGGGTGTCCGGCAGGGAGACTCCGACCCTCAAGTTAGTAAATAACGGTTTTCGATTGAAAGAAAACAGATTGAGAGTTGAGGAAAGGTTGTTCTCTGTGATTAGTGCGCTCCTTATGTTAGGTTTAGAGAGCGTACCTTGTTCTGAAAGTTTTGGGATCACTTATACCTCTGAGAGACATGCCCCACTGGGGACTCCAACCCTACCTTTCTTCTCGAACTGATCCGAGAATCTCAGAGATAAATATTATGAGTTGATTACGATCCTCATTTATCGGAAAAACTACCATTTTTGGAATGGGTGCTTTCATAACTTGAAAGATTCGGGATTTGTCGTTATGAAATGGGAGACTGAAGATAAAGAAACTCTGACTTTCCTTTAGAATTGTTAAGAGTGTCGCGTATTCCACATGCCCTATAAGAGCCTTCGCTCCTTAGAAAATACCATTTTTCCCTTTTTCTTTGAAAAGTTTTCTCTTTCAACAAAAATGTCAACAGACGTCTCCTCATTACGTAGCATAGACAACATTCAGAGCATTATGACCGAAGAAAATCTAATAGAAGTCCAAAAGGAAATGTCGCTCGGAAACGATTTCGAATTCGTATTACCTGGCGAAGGGGATAAAGCGAGTCTTGCCCCCCAAGAGTTGTGTCCCAATGTATAAACAGTGAGTGAAATACGACTTGAAGATTCCATATACGAGTCCACTGGCAGAGATTTTGAGGTATTGGAACATTCACCCTTCACTACTCATCCCAAGTGATTAGCGATTCGTGATTGCCTTAATTTCCTTGTTAGGGTTTTTTCATATTCATTTCGACCACAGACGGCACCAATCTGATTGATGTGGGTTATGACTACACAGACATCAGTTCCTTCTTGAGTCGAACAGTAGCCATCGATGGGTGGATACACTTGCAAAACCACTGGAGGTTACTCCGGTGGGGAGACTCCAACACTTCGGTAGATTGATCCGAGCGACTGAGACCCTTCGGTAGATTAATCTGTGAGCGTCCTTCGTGAACTCTTTTGAGAATTGACTCTTTTGGTTTGGGTTTTTGGGCCACGTCCCATCAGTGCCAAACGAAAATTATTCGATCTTGGAAAAAGGCTATAGTGGGTATAAGATGCGGTATAATTATAATTTTTGTTAAATACAAAAAGATAAAAATATATTTTTATTGGTCAAAATAATTTATTTTAATTGTGTTTAAAGATACTAAAATGAAAAAATTGATAAGAACAACTTTTTTTTTTTTAACTAATAAGTATTATTTTGACTTATAAATACTTTTATAAATGTTAATTATCAAATAATTATAATTTTAATTTTAACTTATAAACTAATTTGATCAATTTATACACAATGTCAAACGTTCTCTTATTTTTATGACCAGCTAGTTTGGTAAATATCGGTTTAAACGTCATCTAGAATTACATTTGTAAAGTGACAAGTCAAAAAAATAAAAGTCACCTTAGTAAAGTGTTGAAATAGGAGGTCAAGTTCCAAACCAAAAATAACTTAAAATAAATCATAAAACAAAATTTATTTTATTTTTTAACCATATAATTGGGAATTCCATCTCCCTCCCCCTCAAAATTTATTACAAAAAGCTCAATTAATTAATAAAGGAGACACATAGATCGACATACCTTCATCCAAGACTCGAGCTTCATGAATGGAGCTGAGAGTGAGACATTGAAATACCCAACCTCACCATACTGGGACCTATCACGTAGCGCCTGTGAGAAACTCTCAATCCTCCTGTACGTTGTCAGGGTCTGGCCCTGACCCGTGCCCTCAACCCGGTCAACGAAATGAACTAGCGGGCTCTCACATGGATCCTGACTAAAGGGTCTGGTTCTGAAAGTAAGTGGGCCACAGGTATAACATCTCCAAGTCCAAAACGTTTGTATTGGCGTTTGCAATTGTATGGCGGTCTGCGGTCTCCAGGATCGGGTGTAACTGTACCGAGTAACCCCATGCCACCAACACTGCCCATTTAGGACTCAAGTCGTAACAAGTTCTCTGGTAATCCGGACATCGATCTCAGTCAAACAAGCTTGCATCTTTTCATGGAAGCCGTACAAGGAGGCATATCTATCAAGGCATCCATCAAGCACACGTACAAGTTCCGCCGCCAAGGGATCACTAATGGCAAAACCACCACCGCTATAAGCCATGATGTATGAGTGAACCACATTCTGTTCAACTCTCTCCGACTTCCCACCAATATAATACATTTGATCATGATCATACCTCACTAATACCGTAACCAAATTCTCAGTGAAAAACACTGTATCATCACCTGCCATCGCAAACCACCTCACGTTTTCCATGCCCAACTCGAGCGTCGCCTTAACAATCCTCACAATTCGAATCGCAGACCTCGACCCCAATTCGCAAGTGTATCTGAAAAAAAATGAAAATTTGTTATTGTCAAGATACGAAAGAGCTAATAACAACCCATTCAAATTTTTTATTAAATGGTTTTTTCAAAAAATTTTAAGATGGTGAGAAGTTGTAAATTGCCAATTATGCGGGACCCCTTTCTAAAATGAGTAAGGTATAAAAATATTCAATAAAATCACCCACGGGAATTTTGATATGTCCTCTGAAACCCGGAAAGGCAGCAACTCAAGAGGCCACGGTTCGTCCATGTCTGGTTCGTTGCCCATACAAATTCTCGGGTGATATTAGGTTTCCAGCACACTTCCGGGTAATGACGGTGTTGGATCCACGTGCTGGCCGAGCCGCCGAGGCCGAAAACGATGTGGGTAATGTTGGTTTTCCTCGTGTTGTGCCATCAAGTCGAACACGGATGCTGTTTTTGCGTGGCATTGGAGCCATTTGAGATGGGTTTGGACAATGAGTTGTAGAGAATTGAGAGTGGGAGAAGTGACAACGCAAATTGCCTTTTTTTTTTTTAAAATACAAAGAAATGTAGCTAAATGTGACAAAGGCACGTTATCTTTTATAGTACAAGAAAATACAATCAAACGGAATCAAATTTAAAAAAAAAAAATAAAAATGAAAAAAATTACACTATCATTTGAACTGTTCTTGAGAGACAACAACACAAATTGCTACGGGCTGATTTTCATAGCTAGTCCGTAACTAACCAAAAATAACTATGAAATTTCTATTGTTTCCTCCTTTTCAAATTTAACACATTAGTTTTTTTTTTTTGGGAAAAAAAATTAAATTTGTTGCTCTCACTTAGATTTAATCAAACTTATTTTATCTATTGAAAGACTAATTTAATTTTTATTTTTTCTCATAAATTAAATACTTTATTTTCTCTATCAAAAAATCAATTTAATTTATATTTTTTCTTTTTAAATATACTGAATTTTAAAGCTAAATATATTAATTCTCCTTATAAAAAATTTATTTATTTAATTTTTTTTCTCTAAACATATTTATCGTTTTTAAAATATAATTTTATCTAGTGTTATTCCACTATTTTAGAAGAGTGAGCAAAAAAAGAATAGTGATAATCCAAAATTGAATTTCCGGTTATGGCTAACTAGTACTGAGCCCTTCTGAAAATCTCTGATCACTTTCGAGTCAGTTAAACTTTTCAAGAAAATGAAATTCGGTCCGTGCTAATACTAGCATTAATTCTTCACTGTCGTGTCATTCCAGTTCACATGGCGCCGATTTTTGGTGATCTTTATGATTGTCACGAGAATAGATTCAGAAGTTATCTGCTCAATCCGCTCATATACAATCCAACATTTTGGGATGGCAGTACTGTTGTCGACCAAAATTCTTTAAAAATAACGGACCTTGGCAGCACATGTTTTAAGGATGTCGATCCAGGGAAGCTCATTCTAAATTTTCCTTAGAATTATCGCACAACCCCATGCTTGGCCATGAACAGCTTCTGAATTTTTGTTCGGATTCCCTCAAAAAGATCCCTTACAAAACCATGCGCCATACCATCTAGTGCAATCAATATTTTTGAGTTGATTAATAATTTGATTTGTCTAAAAACTTGTTAGAATTTAAATTCAATTTCATATATTTTTTATAAATAAAATATGATCATGATTTCTAAAATTTTTTAAAGTTAAATCACTAATTTTTTTTTTAATGTATTGATGTAAAAATGATCTCAAAATTGTCATAAACGGAAGATTTTCGATTTTCGCAATCCAAATATTTTTAATTGTGGGTGTAATCTTTGTGAAATGATCAACTAATGTCTTACTTTTTTAATCCTCAAATTTCAATATGGGAATGATTTTTTCCTTTCACATTCATGCATCTGTATTTTCTTTTCCAAAGACAATCAATTTGAATTCAAATGGAAAGAAAAATTGAGAGTTAATTTTCTAAGGAGAAAACCACTCCCTCCCTTTCTTTTATTTTGAACTCAAACTGTTTGATCCGGGTCAAACCCTGGGCGACCCGATATCAATTTCTAACAAAACCAAAACTTTGACCAAACAAGGAAAATACAGTTTTCCATAATACAATTGATACAGATAATGAATCATACCGTCATTCAAAAATTAGCCCATGCCCTTTGAGGCTGCATATTGTTCACTAAATCAACTAACAAAAAAAAAGGATCCAGATTTTCTTCCACTTAATTATCATCGAGTCCATCTCGAAGCTCATGTCCTACACACTTTTTCCATGAAAGATCCCTAGTTTATGCTAGTAAAGGAAAGAAAAAATAGTTGATTTAGTTAAATATACAAACAAACTTTGAAGTGGTTTCATGGAAAATAGACATCAAAGGGGGGCTGGAACATATGATGATGATCAAATAATGTAACTTTTTGTTCGACAAAAAATTCATTACAAGGGTATAACAAACCACATAGAACATGTACGATAAAGTTCAAAAAGGTGACTTGTTATCATGTCTCTCCATAGGAAAAAAATAAAAAGAAGTAAAGACTGACAAATACCTACATAAAAATATTTGATTTGATCCAGGATGATGACAAATTCAAAAGAATTCTCTAGTGCCCATTGTAGGTTTTTTAGGAGGCTCCGGACCGAGCCTAAGTTCAAGGTCCAAATCTGCCCTCACCGTTGAAGCATGACTTGAGTCCATCTTCTCCTCCTCTTCCCTGTCCCAACCATCACTACTTGCCTCTAGATCTATGACTTTTGTTGACGATGGAGACTCTAGAAATAAAGGGAGCTTCTCGATGATAGTAATTTCCTTTTGATGATCATGTGGAACAACTTTGTCATCTTCTTCCCATGGCCTTTCTAGTATGCAACTTTTTTCTAAATCACTTGGCTCTACTTGCACGACCAAGTTGCCATGCGGAGGACTTTGGAGACAAGAAGATGGTGATGAAACCTTCTCGGGAAACATGTCCAAAGAAAGTAGGGTTTCATCGAAGGGCTCTTTAAGCCTTGCCCTATCCTTTCTATGGATGTTCATGTGACCTCCAAGTGCTTGTGCATTTGAAAAGCCTCTCCTGCAAAAGCTGCACTCGTAAGACCTCACACTTCCTGAACCTTGATCTTCTGTGCTCCATATTCGATGATGATCAGCCTTCTCCATAATTAAAGATTGATCTCTCTCCTAGCCGGCTTCATGATACGAGAGAGAGAGAGAGAGAGAGCGAGCTTGGAGCGGTAGGCAAAGCAGAGAGAGTGGTCAACTGGTCGGTGGTGAATACGTTTTCATTGGGAGGGAACCATGAAACGCCAAGATTTTCAAGAAAAATAATTAATTACAATAGATAATTAATTAGCTTTCTATATATTTTGTTAATCTTTTGATTTGACCAATGTACCTTCTAAAAATGGTTTTGTTCTCTTTACATTAGAACATATATATACCATAGCACAGTTATGTTCTCATTAAAGAATGAAAACTACCTCCACACTCAATCTTGGGCGTATTAATTTATGTGATTAACGCAACCCCAAGCAATCGGCGTGCTTAAAGCATGACATAACCTTAGAGAATTCTATTTCCAATTATACTCAACCAGACATACGATCCAATATATTCTTTTTAAGAAAAAAAATCTATGAAAGCCATATATTTTTTCTTTTAAGACTTTTGATTTACTTATATTGTTTGACATTAAAGGTGGGGCGGATATATATATACATATACATATACATATACATATATATATATATATATATACACACACACACACACATATGTGTGTGTGAACTTTACGAAACAAAGAGGAGATATTCAGACAAGAAACATGTACTTGATGTCTCTGCTTAATTAAACATTGTCCTCTAAGAAAATAAATAAATTCTTTTGGGGTGGGGTGTTGAGCCAAAATCAAATAATGTTTGATTGGGAGGGAACAGCAAAAGCAGAAAATAATATAAAAGAAAGGGAATGATTTATCAGATGAAGCATGAAAAATAAGAGAAGACTTCAAAAATGGAGAAACCAAGTTTATCTGCTTTATACTTGGTTGTTTATACTTGGCTCTCAATTGTCATCATGCAATAGTTTTCCTTAACGAAGAGGGAAACATACCTCCCATCAATATGTTTTGATTCATCAACTACAATGGCTCAACGTTATTTCCTTTTTTTGTGGTTCTATTTGGATATATATTCTGATTAAGTCGATTTGAACGTTTGCGAAAACCCTATTTAAGATGTGACTTTCTAATATAGTTTTTTTCATTCTCAAATTTTAAATCCAAAAGTTGGTTAAAAAATCTAACACCTCTAACACCCCATCCCATTAGATCATCCATTGGACGTATGTTATATATCTTAGAATCTTGTGAAATATCATTTATACGTCCATTTTATCTAAAGATAATCAATATGATTTAATAGATCATTTTGTCAGAAGAATAAAATCAAAATTTCATCGATTATTATTAATTTTTTTCACTAGATAAAGAGACAAAAGGATATTATTAACATAATTACAACGTATGAATTTTGGTCTATTATTAAATATTTAATTTAAATTATAATTCATTTATTTGTATTTTGTTTGAAATCTACAACCACTGTACTGTTACATTATTAAAACTTCAATTGTAAAATAATAAATACAATAGCATTTTTCTATTTATACATTATGGATGCTTGAAAAGTCACAGTTCGGGCAATTCTGTGCACTTCACCACCCATTTAAAAAGTCAACCATCCTTGATTGTCTATTGAAGATAGCACTGGCCAGGGAAGAGATAATTCAAAAAATAAATAAAAAATAAAATCTAAAGTTGGCTTTAGAGTTTCGAAAGGTGAAACGTATAGAAGGACGACATATAATTCTACAGTGGCATTTTCGTCAGACGATCGGATCTAGTATAGTCTATTATGACTAGGAAAAAAAAAATTAATATACATTAACTCATAATCAATCTGGGTGGCAGGACACTACCCGTTTGGATTCACCTTAATGCCTCTAAATGAGAAATTCAGTATAAGGTTTACCTAATCTTTTATGGTTTGTGAATTTTTATAAATATTCCAACTTTAAAACTAGTGTAGGGTACCCCACGCCCTGTGGACTACCAAACACCCGTCATTTGCATCTGTTGCGTTTTTGAAATCACTATTTTATAAGAGCGCAGGTCCCTATTCATTCACATAAATTAATGAATTCTGAGTTAATACAGTTTGAAATTTGAAGATCTATGAATTTAATACAATAGGTTTTAGGATAGCATATCATTGGCTTGGCACCCATTAGCTCTTCATCGTCCTGGGCTCCCTTTAGGGAAAATTTCTCACATTTATTTCTTTTATTTATTATAATAGCAACAATTTTAGTTGTTTATAATAAAAAATATTTTATTGTCTCTCTCTCTCTCTCTCTCTCTCTCTCTCTTAAAAAAAAAGATTGGGTAAAGACTTTTAATGACACTAATTAAGATTCAAGGTGGGGGAGGTGAATTATACACTATAATGATCAAATTAAGGTTTAAATTGGAGCTTTTGAGTTTTCATTGGGTTAATATATAATAATTTTTTGGATTAACCAATGACTAATGGGTATGTGACATGTGTTCATATTGCAAATCATATAAAATAGATAATAGTTTAATTTCAAACTATATGGTGGCTACATATGAGTAGTTTAAAGACTACATGGGAATCATGCAATTTAAACGGAAAATCAGTATAGAAAATTCCAAAAAAAAAAAAAAAGAAAGTGAGCCTGCGGGAGTATAGCCGGTGGCCCCGAATTGAAAGGAAAATTATCCTCCTAACAATGCCATGCCCAACTTAAATGGGGCAATTCACTCATTATCCAAAGTTGATACAGATGATAAACCGGCCCATATGAAGAGGGTTTGTGTTATGTCTACCTCTAATCCTAAGTAAGCATGCCTTATGATGTCACAAATTTTATGATAATGACATTTTTCTTGGTGTAACATGCCCTTCGTATTCCCCCCATTACTTTAAAATTCTCTTTGGTCTGCATCAATCACCGTCCTCGCATTCACACATACACACACCCTTAAGATCCCCCACCCACATAATGCCCCTGCTTCAATCACCAGTCCACGCGATTTTTGACCTAATGGTTTTCAAGTTCATTAATTTTTTGTCGAAATACATATTACATAGTTGGCATGGGTATCCTCGTTATGTGACACGTTCTGGTTGATCATTGTTTTTTTCCTTTTTGTAATTTTGTTTCTCCTATGGTGGACCCTTTGGAAGGATACCCATGTCTTCTTATGGGTTATCCCAGATGTACGATGCGATTTTTGTTTAGGGGTTATCCTAGATGTACGATGCAATTTTTGTACTATGTGCAATTAAGAGGGGTAACTCATGTAATGGGGGGAAATTTTGTTTATGGGTCCCTCGAGTTACATTGTGCAGGAGTGCAAAAGCCTCGTGAAGGACGTGAACGTGCAGAAGGTGAATCACATATTTAGGGAAGCTAACTAATGTGCAGATCATTTCACTTTGTAGGGTCAGTCCAGGGAGGAGAGGGTTCAGGATTTCAGAGTTCCGCCATCTTCTGTGCTTCGGTTGCTCCGTGATGACAAGGATGGAATTGAGAGACTTAGGGGGAGTCCGAGACCTCATCTTTTGGTGTCCTGTTAGTCATGTGGTCTGTCTGTGTTTGGTCTTTTCTGCTTGTTTTGTTTTCTTTCTTCAACCAGATGCTTAAAAAAAAAAAAAATCTCATTGGCACAGGTATCTTTACTTTTTTTCTAAAAAGTAAAGATAAATAGCATAATTAATTTTTAATTAAACGGTGATATTGGGCGAAAAAACTATTTTAAAAGGACAAAAAAAAAAAAAAAAAAAAAAAAGGGTAAAACCGAGCCCAAAAGGGGGAAGAGCATCAAACACGTGGAATGGAGAGAGGCAATTGACGGACCGACCGACAAGGAGTCGTCCGATGGTATTTGAATATTTGAGAGATTCATTGGCGTGCAATTTTTGTAATATGATTTGATTTAAAAATTAAAGGCATGTTGGATGGTGAGATTACAGGTGTTTCCAGGGGTGACGCCTTGTGGTTCGTCATGTGCAGTGCAAATATTTGGGGGCTTTTCTATTCTCATTTTAGCCAACCATCCCAACCTCTTTTCTTAATCCCACAAATAATTTTAGAATTACAATTATTTGTCGTATTTTAATTAATTTTGAAGCTTGTTGATGTTGACCCATTTATATCCTATGATAAATCATGTCTATCTGCATGCATTCACATCAAACATATACTAGGACAAGACACAGTAAAAATATAATATGATAGAGATAATATTGGCGGATGTTATAATTCTTTTTAAAAAATATAAATAATATTTTAAAATTTTTTAATGATATTTATATGATTTTTAACGTCTTTTATGATTTTTAGTTAGTTATATTTTTTGAAATATTATTAAAAATATATATATTAAAATATTTTTTAAAAAATTTAGTTTGCTAACGATGTGACTTTCGCCATTGCCACCGTGGCTTCTCCAAATTTCTTATATTCGGGTTGTTATGTGAATCGTGTTAAATTTGAGTCGTTCACAAATCACTCAGTCCAAAGACTTGATTTGACTAGATTTTGACTGAACTCGAATCAAATTCGAGCGATTTTATTATACAATCAAATCAATTTCGAGTAATAGAATTTAAAAATTGAAAACTCATTGATTATTTCGATAACATATATTAGTATATATTATATATGTCCATATATTATTATAATATAAAAATTTAGATTAAATGGAATATATTAATAAAGTTTTATAAATTAATAAAATTGAGTTTTCGAATCGATCTCGAACTCATTAAATTATAAATGAGTCGATTTCGAGTTATATTTTACTACTCATCAAGTTCGAATTCGAGTATCATTAAAAAAAATTGAATTCGAGTTTGAATATAGAGATATTTGGGATCAATTTGATTTGAATATATCCCTATTTCTTCCCCTTTTTTTCCTGATTATCATGTGAGAAGTCTAATCAATAGGGTTTAAGAAAGAAAAACTATGCTGGTTCTTTTTTTTTTAAATCCACTTAATTATTAAGAAAAAAAAATCACCGACCAATGTTGTCGGACCCAATTAGGGACTGTCTTTTCTGGCACGTGTTTTTTTATTTTTAAGATTCGAATTTGAGATCATAATTAAATGAGTTAAATATTTTGTTAGTAAACTCATAGGTCAATGGTATAATACACGATTCATTTATCTTTCGTAGAATTTATTCCAACATGAAATTTTCCTCACGTAATTTACTTATTGTAATAAATTGAGTAAACTATGTTCAGATTGAAAACCTCAAATGAAGTTACTAAGATTTGGTGAGATTATTTGCTTAAACATGGTACCCTTGAAACATTTGGTTACACTTACAGATAGTCGATACAGTAAGACGAAGTGTTAGATTTTTTAACAAAATCTTGAATTTGAAATTTAAAAATAGAAAACAAAACGGTAAGAGAGCCACTCTTTAATAGGGTCTTGTAGATGGTCAAATCAGATTAGTCAGAGTATGACTCTGATACCAGTAATAGAAAAAAAAAATGAAAATCGAGCAATTTGATAATTTGAGCAATAAGGGGGCCTTTCATATGTGGAAAGATGATTTAGCAGCATAAAATGGAAATATTTGGGTTAATGGGGCTGAACAGCCCAACGGACTATTCATCCAATTTGTGGGCCTTCAGATTCAATAGGGCTAGGGTTTCATGGTGGGCTCTCGTGTCCACCTTCTGTGGGCCCTGAGTAGAGAGAGTCTTGGACCCAGTATCGACCCTGCTCGGGTCTTAGCAACAGAGCCCAAAACGGTGCATCAACGTTTGATTCCAGTACCAAATCCGAATCTATTTATCATCGGCTTAATTTGGGTCAATTTACAACGATTTTTTTTTTAAAGAGAAACTATTAAATTAAAAATAAGTAAAAGAACAGGGAATAATCTTTAACACTAAATCAGGTAGTCAATTTTAAATATCCAGTCAATTACAAGATGACACCATTCGTCCAACAATAAAAATAAGGTCAATATATTTTATTTTTATTATTATTATTATTATTATTATTATTATTATTATTATTATTATTATTACTATTTAAAAAAAAAAAAGTGATGACTCGTGCAATAAATATGTGGTTTCCCTACACCGAAACATGTGTCCCCAACCTCGATGCAGGTGAGATTTAATTCTAGAGTTTTTTATTTTTTCTAATAAGAGATTTGAAGGAAAAGGGATTGTGACCGGTGGGGGATCCCTTGGAGACTTAATTCTAAAGTCTTTAGTATGGCCTAAAAAGATTTTACCGGTTAAACCAATTACATATTAATTAAGATCTTCCCCCCGGGAGAGGGATGTTTGCGTTTTGAACTTATTAATCTCTTTCACGTGTCGGCAGATGTCACGGATCACTTATTCCACCCAAGCGTGGACACATAGATTGATGATTTAAAAGAAAGAAGAAAACCTTTTTTAAAACCTCATATACATATACCCATGGACTGGTTACACCTGGGTAGAGGTGGAAGGCCTGATACCTCACAAACTAAAACTGTTTCCATTTTATCTCATTTAGAAATAGAATACGTTTGGCTGCTTCTAGCTGGTGTCGAAGTTAAATAGGAAGCTGTTTTTGTCAGTTTAGTTGATGGTGGATTATAAGCCTTTCTCCTTGACGATGCAAAATTTAAAATGCAGTCGTTTTGCGATCATTTCTTGGCCTGTTCCCCTTATTTAACAGTATAATTCTTTTCTAATGAATTGTGGATCACATCCAAAAGAGGGGCTTTTGCGCTGGTCATGTACCCTAGTTGGTCGCTTCGGTAAGTCAGTTTTACAGGCGATTGGGGGGACCGGACTTGAGGAAAACCAAGGATCTTACCTAGGCAAGCATATGTACTAAATGAATTTTTCAAATTTCGAACTTGGGCCTCATAAATTCTTCTTGGGAATAAATAAAGATTTCAAAAGAAGAAAAAAAAAAAGAATTCTACCTTTAGTATTATTCATTTTCTCTCTTATCTCCCACTTTTTTCCTTATATATATATATTGAATTCTTACTTTGAGAAACAGTTTCTTTAGACCCTTTAGTACTGCTACTGAAGCGAATGAGTAAAGAGAGAAGACATTTTCAGATGTTCTCGGGTTTAATTTATTTATTGCTAGATGAATAGAAAAAAGCACTACGATAAGTGATCGTTTAAGAAAATCTCATGGTGATTTTGAAATTTAGGGCAGAACCTTCTTTCAGTAGTTCATATATTAACTTATTACACTTTTTGACATTAACAAATGTCTAATTAATGCTTAACTTGATAGAAGTGTTGCCATTGAGTATTTTTGTCAATGATAAAAAGAATATCTTTATCTCTTGTAAATAATTATGTTATTGATCTTCATTTCGCACTCAAATAAACAACACACACATGTACACACAACACAGATATACAGAGTGATTGCGTCGGGAGTTACATTTGGCTCGTGAGGTGGGAACTCCATCCCATGCAAAAATATACCGTGAGTTGTCAAAAATACTATTTAAGCATAAAAGATCACATACTAATATTCCCTCATCTAAATGCACTGAGTATTCTTTTTTTTATTATTTTAATGAATATCATCAGGGAATCCCGAAATGGGCAGTGCATGGAAACTTACGCTACCTAAAGAATTTTACAACTCTTAGCATTCCCTTGTTAAATGCTTCCCCCCTATTAATTCCTTCATTAGAACAGAAAAACGACATCTGATGCCCATGTGCTCTTTCTGTCACCCCTCCCTCCCCCCCCCCCATTCTCTCTCTCTCACTTCAATCGGATCTCTCTCTTCTGTATTTATTCATCACAGACCTCTCTAGGCTCTAGCCCTACTAAACTTCCAACAACAACCCTTCACCATGACAAAACTTAAATTCTCTCTTTACACTGATTTAGCAACTTTCTCAAAACCAAAGCAAACAAATGAAATTTCCTTCTTGTCTCCTCACGGTGTTACTCACTCTCTCTCTCTCTCTCTCTCTCTCTCTCTCCCTCAATGCATTAAAACGTTGGAGCAATTAATGATCTTCGAGTTGTTATCTCATACTACGTGCTTCAATTAAGGTTTTGACTTTCAATTATGGTTATGTAAGAACCCTTTCTCTGTTTCTCATCAGACACATCATTTAAAATCAAGGTAGTGACATGTATCCAAATTTACCAAAATAAGCAATAAGAAAACAACAACCTCGTATCCTGCACATATCATAGCCAGGGTTAGGGTTAGAGTTTTGATGCGTCTACGGTATTATTCTATAGTATAAATTTTGAATGTATATAAAATTATGTAAAGTACTTAAATTTTCAGAGTGCATCTAAAGTAATTATAAATACACAAGAAGAAACAAAAGACGCGTAGAAAGCGCTTGCAAAAATCATGATGAGAGATAATATTCTCCAAAGTGAATTTAAAAAAGGGAATTATGGAGAATATTTAAATTGATTGATTCCATGTAGTTGGTGGCTATTTTGGAGCGATTGAGAAAGAGAGTGTTAAAGAGTAAGGATAGAGAACACACAAGTATATGGATTATTTTAGTTATGGGATAATATTTTATTAAAACTGCAAAAACAAGATCTGATGATGACGAGGCGGAAGATGATAATAAGACCAGGTAAAAAGGGAATCAACGTTGTGATGTATATGACTTAACCCCATGAAAATTGAAAATTTTCTCTCTCTCTCTCTCTCGTGCGTGTTTTGTGGGAGTTTTTTAGTTGTGTGTGTTCGATTTTTCTGATGGAATGTCAGTGAGGTACTGAATGGGAAAACGAGCTCTTCACCATATTCCATGCAGTTTTTAGTCAGTTTCTTCACCGCCTTCTACCCCACATCCATGCTTATTTTCAGTCCTGTGATATCATCCTGTCTCTTAAACATTCTATCTTACCTTTCTCTCTCTCTCTCTCTCTCTCTCTCTCTCTGATGTCAAAACACTATCTTAAACTAAATTCTCTCATATAAAGATCATTATTATGCATGTTATAAGAATTACACAGTTGATAACTAAGGTGGCAAGCCAAAATTAAACCCAGAGAGAGAGAGAGAGAGAGAGAGAGATTGACTGCAATCATACTGCAAGCAAACAAAGCAAGGCATAGATATTGCTAAAGGAAAATTGGCTTAAATATGATATACGGAGCAAACTGATCTCGAAAAGATCAACTCTAGCCTAATAAATCTCATGTGATGCCAGAAAAACAAACTTGGGTGATCAATCTTTTCTTTTACTTCCCATTATAATTTTCTCTGTGAAACTTTCATAATGGTTATTGCGTTACACTTACACCTTGAAGACTCATGATGACTCAAAAGAGAGCCAACTGATCAAACTCTAAACAAAGGCACTCTGACCTCATTAGATCAAAGGAAAACTAGAGAGATGGAGACAAAGGAAAAGACAAGCTATATTATGTCCAGTTCAAACATAAGGATAAATAATTCTTTTTTTCTCTCATTCAACTCTATTTTACCTTAGGCCGATCTCCAAGCCTGAGCTCAAGATCTAGGTCCTCTAAGGAACTAGGGTTAAGTTCAATTACCTCAGATTGAAGCCGAGCCCCATCGAGAGAAGCTTGTTTTAGGAAGAAAGGTAATGGTGATGTCTCGATTCTTCGTCTCTTGCAGCTAGTACTCTCTTCGTTCCCAATGGAAATAGATTTAGGGCTTGGGCTAGCTCGGTGGACAAACAAATTCAAGCTCATTGACAAATTGGATTTCACAAAATCTCCATTCTCTTTACACCCTACTTCTCTAGTTTTGGAATTTTTATCACTTCCGACCTTTGGATCGGATACACCAGAATATTTTTCAGCAGCCAAGTTTGACCAAAATGAAAGGGGGATCATGGAGGTCTTCTTTATGTAGTTTTCTCGAGGAGAAAAGTTGGTTTGATCACTAGAATTTTTTTGAGCTGATGAAACCCTAGATGGTGAGGAAGGTGGTACAAGCTTACCAATAGGATCAGAATTAGGGTTAGGAGGATTGTAAAGCAAGGTACAAACCTGGTTAGGAGGGTATTGACGAATTGCCAAGGATGCACAAGGAGGGCTTTGAACATGGTTTTGATTGTGAGGATTATGAATGTTTTCTATTGAAGATTGCTTGAGTCTAGCTCTATCCCTCCTATGAACATTCATGTGACCGCCTAGTGCTTGAGCGGATCTGAACTCTCTTCTACAAAAGCTGCAAGAATAAGATCTTGGAGGCCATCCTAGAAGCCCGGCTGCATCTTCTGCAAAAGCTTGTTCTTCCCATGAATCATCATATGCGCTATGATGAATCGAAGCCTGCAAATGAGAACTCAAGCTATGTTTCCTCTTTGTCAACATCCAATATTGCGCTTGCTCCATTTTGCACCAAGTGTGTTGCGGAGAGATTGACTTGGGGGAAACTTATAGCTCTACTACAATTCTTAGAAATTTGGTAGACAATTGAGGACCGAAAATATATGGAGAGAGTTTATGGTGCAAGTTGGAGACATGAAAGCTACATGAGAATCTGTTGAGAGAGGAGAAATGACCTATTAAGAGAGCCCAAAAATAAAAATAAAAAGTCTTTGAGAACTTAAAGAGGGGAGGGCTTGTTTTGGAAGGTGAAGTGGTGGGGTTCTCTAGTTTGGCTGTTTTTAATGTAGCTACTTTTTTTAGTTTGGTATCCTACACACAATCACTGTAATGACAATATTTCTAATACATCTATTTCTTTCTTCTCTGAAACCCTGAAATTTCTTCTTTTTATTTTGGGGGGGGGGGGGGGGGAGGATAGAGAGAGAAAGAAAATAATAGTTTGAACCGTCACATAGCTAGAGTGAGAATGTGGGGTAGGGTCTTGTCTCGTGGGGTCTTTGTTGTACGCTTATAAAAGGGTGGTGCTTTGCTTACTGCCAGACTGAGATCAAGTATAACAGTAAAAAGGAATTGGCATAAAGCACACTGGATGTGCCTCCTCTGTCGTCCCATGAGATGAGACTAACTTTTCACCTTTTTTGACATGCAATGTAACTTCATTTCCTTGTACGGAGGATACATATGTAAAGTCCAAGGCTCGGTAAAGTAAAATGATAGGTCGGGAACTTTTATAAAACCAAAATTTTGTAACATAAAATGCTATTTCTAATGCAAACGCCTAAATACATTTTCAAGCCATATAGCGTGGTGCATTATTGTTCATGTAATTTTGAAAAAAGAATTTTATCATGAATTTTGAGTGAAAATCTATTATCAGTAAACTTTTTCCATGCATATTTGTTGCCGTTTGAATTGTTCACTATATCATAATTTTGTTATGAATTTATGCATATTGAAATTATTGAACACTAATTGATAAAGGTATCTTATTATGAAGAATATATTATCCATAAAAACAAAAGAAAAAATTAGTTCTTTAGACGATTTAAGCAAAAGATTAGGCCAAAGTAAAGGTAAGAAATTTGACCCATCAAGAACTTCTGTTCCTTTACTAGAATACAGAAAATAATGTCAGAAATCATATGCAAGTATAGGTTTTTTACCCTATCAAATGGATGGTAGACAAAAGAATTTTGTTCATACACATGTAAGTGGCCCAACAAAACCCCTAATAGGTTAATCTTTCTAATAAAATTACTCCCAAACGAAAAAGCACTTAAAGAATATCTTGGGTTATAAAAAAAAACCATAGTAATTTGCATTCAATGAACACTTCCATAATGAAAAATCGTGCAAAAAATAAAAAATAAAAAATTTTCCAGCAGTTAGGCACATTGCATAGACTAATGAATGCTAGCTGGAGGAAAATCACCGAGAGAAAGTAGATAACATTGCTTAATATTTTTTTTTCTTGATTTAAAGTGAATTTGTATACATATGAGCACTTAGTTTAACATCCAGGTGCAAGAATTTACTGAATTGATCATTTGAGAGCGCCTATCTAATGAAATTCTACTGTAGGGATTCATATGAAATTGTAATTTTTTCTGATAATATATTTATTTTTTTCCTGAGGCTTAAATGGGGATTGCTTAATTTATGATGCATTTAGAAAAATTGGGCTGCCACATAATTTTAATAATTAAAATTTGACATCGTTAAGGAACATTAGTGATCATTTCAGAAAGAGGATGAATTGACTAAGCTTATGTCACACTATTTTCTTGCATTTGGGCGTCTGGTTGCCATATGATTCTGGTCACGTAATATAGTCCTTGGAATGAAACAACAAGGTCTCCTAATTTTAATTAACGAAAAGTTGGTCTTTGCTAGCTAACAGACACATGAGAGTTTTTTTTAAAAAGACCCAATGGGGTTTTGAGTCAAGAGTGTCATTTTGACATGTTTGACGCCAAGAAATTAGAAAACATTAGGCATAAGAAGACCTAATAACACCAGTTATGCCCCTTATCTGCAGTGCTTAAAGAATTAACTAAGAGGACCATTTCCTTGGGGAAAAATATAAGAAAAGTTTTCCTTGCTTTCCTTCTTGTAGGAGTTAATAATTTTCATATATAATAATATAGTGAAAAACTTGTCAAAAAACGCAAATAGCAAGATTTGGGTCATACTCAAGTATATGGTCTTAATGACCAAATCTTGAACCATGTGAAGAATAGAGGATCCCTTCAAAAGCACCCAAGTGTGAATCAGAATATCTAAACAAACTTTTCCTGTAATTTCTATGTTTCTCAGAATAAAATATGCATACAAATAAGTAAATTCCACGGTGAATTGTAGCATTTAAAATGACAAAACGTACGACAGAAAGACCATGTTTTGAGCCCTAAGAAAAGTATGCATAACATCTGGTCCCTCAAATTTAATTTAGACGAAATCCATAAAGAATGTGAAAATCACAATCATGTTCATATAATTTACCTGCATTTGGTTTCGATTTGGTAAAGGCAACAACAACGTTGGTCATAATCTACATCTCTCTGTTGACTGAATAAGGATATCCCAACGTTTACGAAAACCCTAATCCCATGCCTCATTCTTTCTCTCCCTTCAAAAAAAAAAAAAGAAGTAAAATAAAAAAATGGTTGGACGAGGTAATTTTTTCCCCACGTAGACCCCTAACTTTAAAGTAAATAGAATTTCATTATTTAAAAAAAAAAAAAAAAAAAAAAAAGGCATGATGGAGTTGGGTTTTAAGTCCCTTAGTTTTTTGAGTTAATTTAGATTTTTAACTGTGAGAACAAATTAAAATCCAAGAATAATTTGATCCAACTTCTTATACTAGAATCAGGTTCACAAAAGCCCAGATAAGGGTCTCCAAGCTTGTTCACCTTCGGGCTAGACACGTCCCCTCTCAGTTCTGATAATTATCCAAGCTTTGCTTGCTTTAAAATTGGAATTTTCCTTTGTGTTTTTTTTTTTTTTTTTTTTGGTATCATTGAGAGTCTTCATTATATCTTGACCTGTCCTGGAATTGGGAAAGAATGATTGGACTTGTCCAATCGCATGATCTCTTGCATACTTCACAAAATTGCCTTTAACTGTGTTTTGGGTTGAAATGGCATCGTCGAATAGTAGTCAAAGTGCGTCGATGTGTTATTTCATACCTTGATCCGATTACCCAAAAGGAAAAATGAAAAATCTTATTAGAATGAGTAATATATTTTAAATAATTTAATTATAATATTATCTTTATTTTATATTATGTTACCTATAATATTATTTAGTTAAATCATTTTTAAGATGTTTTGTGCGGCTATATTAGTTCTTATAATTATATGCAATTTGTGGCATTATGCATTTCGTTTATTGAATTGCCTTAATTTTCAATAAAAGCTGCGAGATCTTATGATACATAAGATTTATGCCTACTTCACCCTGCAAAATTCTTTATGCAAGTCCCAATGTGACTGTATCAAACCCTAGAATTATTACAATGTCATGTTGTCTTTGGGCACATTCCAAAGAGTGATATGTTAATTAATGTATAGAATGAGAGTGTTGACAGTAGTATGTAACTTGGCAATGTTGGTCTCTTTATTTTATCATTTCCCACTGGTATTCTCCTGTTTGGGCACATGATAAAGGGCAATTTTTCCAACACAAGCCACTGAAATTTTCTCTGACCCTAACAAACATTTTTCTTATTTTTTTATTTTAAAAAAATTTTTAAAAAAAATGTCTTGCTATCATTTTTCCAGCTCATAGTGCCATTTGTTTCGTTAATACCACATTAATTTCAAAAAGGTTTGAGACCAAGGAAAGGACATAATGAACAGTCTTCAATAATAGAAACGCAGGGTGCCATTTAACTATAAGAACTGGTTAGACTTTGTTTTAATAATTGAAAATTAAGGAGTAAATTTTGTCTTATTTTAAGATTCCCAGCCTACGTTGTCTTCACCCTCAACTTGTTTGAAAAACAAAGAGGACTCTCTTTTGTTGTTTTCATCCAATTTTCCTTTTTATATTGATCAATCATAAATAATAAAACCTTGATAATTTAAAAACATTTTAACAAAAGGTACCAGGAACAGCAGATATCAAGAGCATGACATGACACTACATGACCATGAAATTCCTCTTAATTTATTAGACAACTTAATTTGGCTTCTATTAATTGTTCTTATCCTTTAATTAATAAAGTTATACAGATTGTCATCGAAAATTATATCATTTTTTTTATCTTTATTTTTATTTATTTATTTATTTTTACATTGTTTGAAATATCAGTATTGCCTTCAGGTGTCCGATAATAAATTTATTGGACATGTAAAATAAATCGATAGATATTTGGGCAAAATTTAATATGGATATTCAAAATCTCTTCGATATAATTATTAAAAATCAATTTATAGAACTTATTCTTTTATTTATTCAACGGGAGATGAGTTGCAACTTTTTTTTTTCCTTCTCTTGTATCTGATGAAGCTAGATGACAAAAAGGGGTTTCATACGAACTGTCATTAGTTGCAACCCTTAACTTACACAAAGTATCCAACCATTTTATATATATATTTTTTTTTTGCATTATTAACATGAATAATTATCAGGCACTTTAAATTAACAAAAACTCATTATCAAGGGTTGAAAAAATATATTATGGAAAAGGAGTGTCGGTGAAGTCATTATCAGTACAATTGATATGATTAATTAAGTAATCAAAAATTTAGAGGGTAAGTGAGATGGATTACATTCTGATAGTTTGAGATTAGTACGAGTAAACGTCACTGTTTGAAGTTAACAGATTACTTGAACTACTGTGGATTACTGTGATGTCTAAACTTCTATTTATGCTGCGCTTAAAATCCTTCAATACAAACTATAGTTTGTGCAACATGTTTATATTCAAATTGATTACCTACTCTTTATTCTTTTTTTTTTTTACCTATTTCTTGGTTGGGTTTGAACTTTCTATGCATAAAATTGGACCGTAATCATCTGATTCTGAAATTTGAACCGAAACCGTGATTTTGATTTTAGTTTTGATTCTTTTTTTTTTTTCCGGTCAAATTGGGATCATCCAATTTTAATTCAGTTGTAAATCTTGAGCATGTCTATAGGTAACATAAACACTCAAACCACCAATGTCTGAGCTCATGTATCAAAGAGGGGGTTTTATTTTACACACACACACACCAAAAGAAAGAGAAACAAGAATGATGGGGTTGTTACCTCTTGGATAATGATCACAAGGCATAAGGGGGGGAGGAGGAGGAGGAGGGGGTTTGCAAGTTGGGGTTCGAGAATGCTCCATTCGAAATTTACAAAATTATCAATTATGTCAATGCCCTTTAAGGAAATTATGTGAGAAGTCTAGTGGATATCCAAATAAAATGATCGAGGTTATAGAACTCCACACTAGATATTTTTCAAAATTTTTATAACAAATGAAATAATACAATGATTTTTGCTACATCAATTATACTCCAAATTTTTAGTGTGTTTTAAAATTTTTATATAATTAAACATGGCTCAGTATGCACGGGTTTACTTGTTGACATGCCTTTTTAGTAAAATCGTTTACAAATTTTAAGCCTGCAACCCAGCTGGGCTCCGACCAGCATTGGCCCAAAGAGCCAGGATGAATTGGGAAATTTCCTAATTTATAATATCATATATATATATATATATAATGCCGTGGCATCCGATGCTACAAATGAATAACAAAGCAGGACAGAACCAGTTCATAAGGCTCGATATGACCATAAGACTAAAAATCTTTGTTTTCATTCTAATAATGTATCATTTTCAGTAATGACCTCGCTTTCAGAAGAAGCATTCTTAAGGCTAAACAAAGGAACCTTGGATTAGCTTAAACAAATTCTATTTATGTCTTTAACTAATTGTCCTTTTGCATGACTTTGATTCAACTGTTTTGACTGCCTTAGAATTTTCTGCCACTCCCAAAAAAGTCGCAGTCTTCCATGAAGAAAGTTGATATAAGAAGAAATTTGGTCGAACATCACTTTCATTGTTTTAAAATACCATAAACCATAAGGCCATATCCGTAAATTAGGAGGGGGGAAGGGAGGGGGGAGAGAGAGAGAGAGAGAGATTGAAAGGGATTGATATGTTTAAAGAATATTGGAAGGACAATAACAATCACGGCAAGGAAGGGGAAATTGGGCATTAAGAGTTTCCTTTCCCAGGCTTTTTCAATGGCACTGTATTATACGCAATCATATCACACTAGTGCGTGTATCAACCATATGGTGTTCACATAGATATCTAATGGCGAATAGTTAATCTAATAGAAAAAATATTAAATTTCTTAATTGAAATTTGGATTTTAATTTTAGAAATAGAAAAAATTTTCTTAAGAGATCTCTCTCATTAAAGATGATCTGACAACAGTTCAGATCGGATTACTCTGAATATTGCTCAGGATATTGGTAGGTCCAGAACAACACACACTCTTTTTAGATCTCTCTCTCGCGTCAATTTTCCTTATTATCTTTTTCTTCCCTATGTTGAACTTTCTTTCTTCTCTCACCTTCTGCAACTAATGGACCAGTTCATATTTATTTTTTTATTCTTATTATTTTATAAATCCAGCCAACAGAATTTGTACATATTTTAATTTAATCAAGGAGATTGAATTTGATTTCTTCAACCTTGGGTTTGACATGGGACATTGGTCGGGTGTGTCAACGGACTAGATCATGCTTGTTCCGAGGACTACCCTAGTAGGCCTAGACCTACCTAGGATGTATTTGGACTACCTTCAAGAAGAACAATTGGCACAGGCTTGGGCCGAACAATAACCGAGGATCAGTTGTGGATTCAATTTCTGTGGGCCACGTAAGGGTGGCTCATTTCCTTCAAACTAAAGGAAGCAAAAGCACCAAACTCCTATGCGTATAATAATTGGACACTATCGTTTTTTAATTATAGATTTTGAATTCAAACAATGAAAAATAGAGAAATATGATTTAAGAAAATTAACCCCTTAATGAGTTTTATAATGCTCAGATAGGATTAGTCACAAAAAAACTGGATACATGTCGGTAAAAATCAAAAACTAAAAAAGAGGCAAAAGCATCAGCATAATGAGATGAAATATTAGACCACTTAATTGAGTTTCAAATTCAAAATTTGAAAATGAAAAAATCTACTCTCGAAGAGTCATCTCTTAAATAAGACCCCTGTGGGTATAGCTCCAAATACCGATAATGGTGAAGGCCTTTGAGTTTTAATAATATTTACTAAAATATTATTAAAAATTTATACTAAAAAATAAAATAAAATCAAATGACAGCTTCCCCCTGGCTTCGCCCATGGTTATTGTACTGGTTCCTTTTTTGGGTGGGGGGGGTGAAGATTATGGTGCTAGTTCCATCGATGGTTTAGATCACGCATGAGGGCAAAAATTCCGGTGGTGTCGGATGGTGTTTCACAATCTTAATCTTATGTTTTCAGATGTCATATCATGAATCTTGATCTCGGAATGTCAACGACCTATGCGCTGAAAGCTCATTTTCTCTTCCATAACTATGTATGCTTATGCATATACAGTGCAGGGCACGGCCTTTTCTTCTTGTCCACCCAAAGATTCCGATGTCCTCTTTCGCACAATTTTCCAATCCCATAAATATTTTTTTCTTGAACTCGGACCCACTGGGCCAATCACGAACCAACCACACGTAAATTAAATATGAAGATTTATGTGTACACAGAGATACACGTATACTTACATCTAAGAACCTAATGGATACCAAATTCCTATAGATATAACGGTCGAGTGTTGTACTTTCTTAACTATAAATTTTAGGTTTGAATCATGAGAATGGAGAAATAGGATTTAGGAAAGCCAACCCTTCTATGGAAAGCCTCACAATACTTGAATTGAATTAGTCGGGCGAAACCCAGATATTAATTGATAATAAGTAATCCATTTAAAAAAATAAAAATAAAAAAGCGCCCAACTAGCGAATGGCATACTAAGAAAGCCTCACAATGTTTGCCTACCTGTTTTTTTGTGACAGGGAAAGCCTCCCCCAGATAATGTCTCGAACTCCTTTAGGCCGCCCTGCGGAGGCTAATGAAGTGTCAGCAATAGTGGCATTCCTATGCTTCCTTGCTGCTTCTTATGTAACAGGGCAGGTTATCTATGTCGATGGTGGATTCACCGCCAGCAGTTTTGCGCCCAATAGCATCTAAAATTACAAGGTCGCTGGTCTCCGCAGATACATTTAGACTTGCAACAGCTTTACATGAGCCTCTACACCATTGAGAATACTTCTATTTCTAGCTCTTGGGAATAATAGTGGTGGAATAAGCTGTTTTCTGGCAGCCACCTTTTCCACGAGCACCCAAAAAAAGGGTGGCCTCTTGGGTTTATTGAGTGTTTCATCTTGCACACCTCAAGATGTTCAAAGTACCATGACTATTTTACTTTGGTTATTATGCTAAATAACTATGCAAATATTAGCTCAACCTTCACGTGACACTACAGAAAATGATCACGGAATCTATGTCGTATAGGACAAACTAGGGTTGACCGACTCGTCCAACCCCTCCCCTGCGTCATCTGTAATCCGTCTTAACTTTCACATCTACTTCTGTCTAGTACTTGGACTTATGAACTCTTTACCCTAACAGTTCGATTTTATAATTGAAATCAAGTTTTATAAATATAAGTAAAGAAAGACATTTAATAATTCTTAAAACAGGATTGTTATGTTCAATCATCTGTAGCCAACTCTAGCAGCGCTGTGGATCCACCCGACGCAGAGCACTTTTACGAACTCCTAACTTCAGAACAACAAAGGAATTCTTGGTGCCCCTAGACCAAACGAAGCTTGGCTCTCCCACGCTGAACTTTAGTATGCGAGAGGACTGGACTTAGTCGTTACAAAGATTCTTTGAACTCGGACATTTTTTTTTCATATTCACCACTATATGCTTGAATTTACCACACGACCCACTCTGTTTTATCACCGTACAAAAAACGGAAAATCCCATATGAATTTTACACATTTCAATTGACCAAGCCTATTGATATTTTTTGGTACATAATGAGGTTCGAGACCTCATGATTGGGGACGGAGAAGATATCACTCGAAGGAATGTTGGAATGCCATCTGTAGCTGTTATGTCATGACCGGTCAAACAATGGAGGGTACTTGGTAGACATGGCCCTTCTTATGCGGGCTTGACGTCATCAAGGCCTGTGAGCCTAATCCTCTCGAGCCCAATCAAGCCCAGATGTTTAAACCATTGATTTTGGAGTTTTCTCTGCCATTAAAAAATCCATTTCCACCGCCTAGATATCATATGTAATGATCCAGCCTAATCCCAACCCGAGCAGAATATTATGAGTACGCCAGACTTTCAGGTTGGCCAAACATGGATCCAACACTTGTACAGCTGAACCTAACCAAGGCCCCAAGTCTCCAATTTAGTAACCGTTTATCAATTCAAACCAACAAATTTTCTTACACATACCAACAGATAATGACCCATTGTTGCCTGAAAGCTAACTCATTCGCTAAGTTGTAAGTCTCAAATCTAGGAAACCTAACAGCCCTTGATTAACAAAATACAAGATTCATAGAAACCTAAATTCCCGCCAGTGCAGATGTCTTCTTGTCATCAATATGGAGTCACGGTACACAATACCGTAATCCTACAGCATATCCAGAAGTAAATCAAATCTTACAGGATCCTGAAGTGCGGTTCCACTGCAAAAGACGCATCAGAGGCCAGAAGATATCCAATCTATGGAAGCCCCTAGAAGCCTGTGTCATTGCAGAAAACTAATGGACTTAGGTCTTACTATAAATATAAAACACATGGAAGAGGAAGACTTCAGAGCTAGTACCTCAACAACAAAATGGGCCCATGTTTTATTTGAACGAATTTTCATGACGCCCTTCAAGATGGTTAATTCTAGACGACGGATAACCTGAGCAATCTCGAGAAAAAGCCCATGCTCATCACACAACATCTATGACAGAAGCGAGTGCTGAATAAGATTTCTTGCACATTTTATCTGTATTTTTGTGGACAAAGGTTAGAAAATGAATGTAAAAGGATCAGGGAGCAGACCTCTATGAGCACATGCCCCGGGTATTCAAGATCTTCCACAACGATAGGGCACACATCAAATTCTTTCCCCACTTCCATAGCCCAGCTTGTTCCCGCATGCCAGTTGTGTTTAACTTTAGATGATTTCTGGCTCCCCAAACCAGCACCCTGTGAAGGATTTAATTCTAATGAGATAATGCATTTATGTGTAGTTGACAATTGTATCCTCATATGCCTGAGGAGGTTAGGATGAAATCAACATCCAACTGCTGACCAGAAAATGTGAACTAAAAAAAAGTCTCACTCATGTTTTTTTGATAAAGCAAAAAATTGTTTTCTTTTATTTTCCCTTTTCTTTCTTCTCTTTAATTGCACATGCTTTTGTGCAAAATTAAAAATTCCAAAACATTCTTAAAAGAGTTCTCCAAATACCAACAGCTTGTACTTATAACACAGATGTCAAAAGAGTAATTCAGTTGAGCTAATTCAACAAGAATTTATATCAAAACTAATGCATTGACCCAAGTTTTCTCTTGCATATCCACCTCCCCTACCCCCAATGGCAGCACAACACGATGGTGGCAATATGATGGGCTTGCTTCACATACCTCATTTTATGGTACTTCAAATCTCTCTCTAGTTTTCAAGATATCTTCTGTATCCATTTCCATATATTTCAGCCGTATACACCATCCCAATTGCCAAGAATTCAAAAGTGCAGAAATGAACACAGGGCACAGCACAAAACAAGCGACAAAATTTTGCAAGTATCATATCATATTGCATCTACAGGACATACAAGAGATGGACAAAAAATGAGCATATGCTCATTTTTATAAATATCAGTGCAACATAGCCAAGAACAAGATGACAATTACGCTAGTAGCCTCATATTAAGGCCCAACAAGTTTCCTTGCTTCAATGAAATCAACCAGCAAACCACCTTGCACATACAACCTAAATCCCATTAAACTTGGTGGCATGCACATACACCTATTACATATTAATTCCCAACAGACTTCCTTGATATCTTTTCACAGACCTGATGCTACTATTTCATGTCAAATATTGGTTTCAATTGTGAGGACAACAGTTCTAGCAGCCGGAGATAACCAGTATCATTTTTAAGTACTTTCCTTGGCTACATAAGGTTGGCATCATCTCCTATGGTCAAAACCTAATTGTTCGATCAATCTCCTGAAACTATAGGCAGCAAAAGAGAACCTATGCCTCTTCAACATCTACTTTACTAAAAGAACAGTGCAGTTTAGTCGAACCATGGTTATCCCTAAAGCTTGCCAAAATTTGAGAATTCACTTATCATTAACTCTAAGTTATCCATATTGTTTTTAGCTCATACTGAATGTGTCATTCCATCATTAGACACAAAAGTCGGTGTGGAAACCAATATCAATGCTGCATAAAGAATGTGAAAATCTAGCAATAAAATATATATATATACTTATTGTAGTAACGTCAGCAACAGTTTACATGAAAGGCATACCTCTTGATTTGCCCACTGCTTCAACTTCTCAGCCCGGTTTGTAATGTGTCTTAGAAAGAGCATGTGCTTTATAGTACGGTCCAAAAGGCCATCAATGCTGCACTGTTTTATTGCAGAACAGAGTCCGGATATGTGAGAGTGTAAGAAAGAATCATATGCATAGAGAGCAACAAGATCTTGAAAATGGAAGAGCACTCACCTTTGCACCATCGGGGATCAGTTCTCTTAGCTCTTTAACCCGATCCTGAATTAACTGTCTATCTCTTGGCCTTGGCTTCTGATTATCACCAGGTTTAGCCCTCCTTTTATTGAGTGTTGACGGTTTTGTTCCCCTAGTGGGCTGCATGTGCCTTAAACCCTTAATTGGCTGCTCTTCAGCAGTCATCGTGCTCATGCTCTGGCAGGAAGAAGCTGAAGTCAGAGAACCATTTTGGTCATTTTTGCACCCAGAAATAACTGAAGATACCACTTGGACCCGTGGAATAGATGATGCAGTAAATTCTCCCAAAGTGGCCACACAAGACCTCATACTGCTGGATCTCTGATATGCATCCTCCGAACCACTATGCACCATTGCAACCATCGCTTCCAGGAGTTGTTCTGCATCAGCTTTTTCAGGGAACAAACCATTGCAATCCCAAGCTGATTGCTCCATACAATCCACCAAACTAGACCTGTCATTTGCATTGTCTCTGCAGCGGGAGTTCCATTGATCTCTCTTTGCTGGTCTGTGGAACCCTGGTCCTAGTGCTTCATGTAATTCACAATCCATGGGAAAGCTAAACACATTGTTCATGCTAATGTGATCAGTATTATTATCATATTCCTCTTCCAAATATTGTTGCTTCATCGCCTCACCAGAAACAGAATTCATAATCCCATTAAGATATTCTCCCACCAACCCAGAGTTGTCCTCGTTACATTGAGAATGGGCTTCAATTACTTCCAAATGAGAAAATCTGAACCTGTTAGTCTCAATCATCTCTGACTGCTTAGAATTGTCTGTTGGTATATATACTGCACTAGAAAATTCAGAAAGATCATTAGGTGAAAGACCAAAATCATTCTCACATTCACTTTTAACAACTACGTCAGAATCCTTTCTTGATTCCTGAAGTGCATCTCGAAATTTGAGCAGTGGCATCACTTGATTTGAGGCTGAAAGTTTGTTGCCTTCTAGTTTTCCAATATCAACAGCTTTCAGTTCATCAAATTCCCTTCCTGTCTGTAGGTTGTTCTTAATAACAGATGACTTTTGTAGGTCTTCCATAGGAATAGATAATGGTAATGATGATGACTGAACCTGAAGATTCCAATCTGGTGATACAGAATACCCAGGAATATTTTGAAGTGCAATGAATTTGTCCGTCGTTTGAGCAACCAATGCCAGATCTTCAGTAACCTGATGCCTTAGTGGGCACAAGCACTCAAGTGTAAGCATAAATAATGATGAGAAGAGGGTTTTTCTAATATTGAAAACTGATCATGTAAAATGGAATAGCATTTTAAATATGAACTGTAGGCTAGGCTGATAGATTGCTTTCCTGCTTAAAACACAAGATATTTAAACAAATTGAATATCTAAGTTCCATAAAGGCATGATCTGCTAAAGTACTTGTGACCAACTCAACTGGTTAATGTATTGATCCAGCTACTATTGTGAAAATCACCTAAAAATTTCTAACTAAAAAAACCTACGTAAATTTTAACAACAGCTAGATTTAAGGGCCAAAAGTCAACAAAAAAAGTCTGAGCCAGTTTCCCTGCTGATATGAAAGTTTTGAACAACCAGGAAAACAAAGAGAGTTCGCCAAAGTCTAGATCTATGTTATCGGTAGTCAATTATAGGTGTTAGATGTGGGTATGTTCCTCACATCAGCAAAGTTTCCCTTAGAAGAAAGTGAAAGACACGCACAGCCACTGTCTCTTGTGGATGCAGGTATTGCTGGCAAATTGAAAAGTTTGTGTACCATAATTATAGAGATATCGACTTTGCTCTCAAAAAACTCTTGCTACTTTGGAATTTAAATTTCAACCATTAGAGTGGATTTGAAAATTTTGAAAATTTCAAGTGACCCAAATGGATATAAATGAAATTATAGATCAATGAAAAAGAAAGAAGAGAGTAATTGCCGCATGAAGCTTGTAATGGACTACCACTGATGTTTGGGCTACAAGGTAAGGAACATTCAGCTAATAAAGTACATATGAAAATTGTAAAAATGAGAAGAGGCAAAGAAGACCGTCTTTTTGGCATGTTACATGAGTTTGAGAAGAGTGACATCCCCAGAAAACTTGTCTGAATGTCCTCCTACATAGCCCAGATAAAATGGTGTAAATTCCTGGCTAAGATCTACCTCACCTCATACCAGCAGGATTGGCAGGATAGATAGAACCTAGGTTCTTGTGAGGAGGAGATTGTAATCTACTTCGCGATTTTATTCACTGGCACACAACAAAGATCGCTAAGTAATGCACATGGAATAAAAGCAACAGCATATGTATTAAAGGTATTTAAGGAACAAGACAAAGATTTTTCTATCAAAAAAAAAAAAAAGCAACAAGAGTCAGATCCAGAAATTTATTTTTAAATTGTACTGAAATAAAATATCTTATATCATATAACTTAATCACCAATACAACATTAGATTAAAATGATAATTAAAAAAAAAAAAAAAAAAAAATCATCTATATTCTAAAGAGCAATAGAGATATAAGCTCAATTGATAATTCAAGAATATTAAAGAGGAAAAAAAAAATTGCTTACTTTCACAATATATGAATTCAAAGGTTTAAATTTATACTTTTGTGAACAAAAGAGTAAATAGAAACTAATGTCAAATAATTCAAGCATGGCCAGTTGGTACCTCTTCCTTTTTTTCCTTTGTTGGTGTTGTAGTTCATATAAACACAAGATCACAACAACTAACAACACATTTTATCCCCCGATTTCTTGATGTTAGTAGATAAATGATCAATTCAAAGTCAAAGAGCGGATTAAAGAAACCAAAAGACATTTGCAGGGTTTATCAGAGTTTGTAACTATGTAACCAAGACTATCACAGATTTTTACCAGCTTCTTTTCAGATAACTTTGTAACACCAAGCAAAGATCATGATTCATTCCAGAAAGCAAAACTCAAATGGATCCAAGAACCAAGACTCCCATGAAATGACCAAATATTGACCAAGAGGTGTTTTCAAACTATCAAGGCTTCAAATGCTATGTTAAGACTTTAAGGCTGTATTTCTAGACTTTAACATCAGTAAAAGTTGCAAACTCGTGACAATCATGGTAGATACGCACCGTTCTCAATGAGCCAAGCTGTAAAACTCCAAGCGGAAGAATAGGTACCAGCAAAATAGTCTGCACAAGCATTAAATGGAAGTCAAATTATCAAGATAAAGGTCTCAATATGAAGGCGCATCTACACCAGCATACGTATAGTGAACAGTCAATATGATAAGTCAGATATAATACCTTAATACCCACGGCAAACTGAAGTAGCCACTCTTCTGGACACTGTCAACAAAGAAAACAGCAACATGTTGATTAATTACATCTCAAGTATTGAGAAAAAAGAAAAATTTCTTACTGATTAAAAACTCACTTCAGGCACTAAGTCAGAGTTAAATTCACCGGCCAAAATATCCTCAGACAAGACCCAGCAGTGGCTCCCCATATGTGCCACTTCGCCAACCACCCTGAAATACAATTACAGAGTCAAAATTGGTACCATAGATCTAAATATCAAGAAAACAAGTTGATTGTCATCATAGTTAACTTCAATGGGGGCTGCCCTCAGCTTTGAAATCACAACTTAGGAAGAAGGGAGTGTGTGTAGACCCATATTACATAATGAGAAGGCAGTAAGCAGTGTTCACTTGACTAGTTCCCTCCTTTTTTTTCTTCTTCTTCTATTTGGACAGAAAGGGGCGACACAGGAGAGACAGGGAAAAGGTTTTATTGCAAAAATAGCATGCTTCAGACGTTTTCAAGCACAGACCCAAAAATCTAGCGCTTCAGAAATTCAAAAATCACACAAGTTGACTCTACACTATTAAAGATCAGGGACAAAATCATACCCCACGCCCCATGCATACTGGACTGCCATCATACTGGACATGGCTAGTTGAACCAAACATCCATCAGAAATTGGAGTTTGGACAGTTGGTTCATAGCCTAAAGAGGATATCTCATTGGCCTCATTAAAGCATTCATTGTTTAGTATGCTTGCCAAGTCTTCTGTTGATCTTGGAATGTCACAATAGCCATCCTCCCATGTCAAGAGCCTGAAATGATGATCATGACATCGAGTTGATGATATCATATTAAAATTACTGAACTAAAGAAGAATAAAATATGATTAAGAAAGCACATACTCTTATGATTCGACTAACTACAGGTCACTAGTTTCAAGTAACAAACCTAAATTCTTTTGTTTCCTGGGAGTCGATAAGTTCCATCTTCTAAAGAAATTAAAACGTTTACAACACTGAACGTCAACAATAGGTTATGTTCAAGGACTTCGTACACGCAAGTAAAACGTGTACCATGAAAGTTAGGCAGATGATCTGTAAGGAAATGCCATTTTATTCTACAAAAACTCAAATTAATCACCTGATGAACCACGACTACCAAAAAAAAGGCTTCAAAAAGAATAGAATTCCCCCCCCAAGTTGTAATTTCAAGGCTGCAGCACTAGGACTCACCATATTCGTGATCATGCCGGTATATTCTTGGGTCGTAAAGGCAATAGCAATACCAATAGAAAGATACATCATGAGAAATTAATCATAGAAATCATAAATTCCTATACAATTCAAAGCAACCAACACCACAAAAGAAGCTAAACACAGAATAAGGTTGATATGTAAACCACTAATTAAAACACAAAGAAATCCAACGGGAAACTTAAGTCTCATTCCAAAAACCACAATTAATCTTGGTGAGCTTAACATGCAAAAACACAACAATGAATGATGCCCACAAAAAAATAGTTACTAGTACAAGACAAGAGTCATCAATTCTCAGAAAGAAGAAGGCAAGGAAAACGTACAATGGGGTTTGGTGATTGAGCTTCCATAATACAGCATAATCCCACTGAGAATCAACGCAAAGACTCCTCAAAAACTGGCTTAATAAAATAGAGCCCATCTGATTTTCGATATCTTACACAAATAACACCGCGTAGAATACTATAAAAGATTAATCCAACCCAATTATGGACAAAACCCTTCACTAGCTGCCTCTGTATGAACCTCGACCAGCCTGTTTTATGCGTAAACCTGCTCGTCGTTTAATCGGTGGCCCCGCCGAACTCATAAGCAATAGTCCCATACCTACTCTCCCTCCCCCTCTCCCTCTTCCTTGCACTCCAAGAAATCAAGAACCAAACTAAAAAATATAAATAACTGTGTTTAGGGAATCTTGAATTTTCTGATATCTGCACTCCATTAAATATAGAAGTAACAGAGAAACTATACAAAACCCTAATTATTTGGGTTCTTGATCACGAACTAGTAAAACGCGTTGAAGAGAATCGAATCAAGAACTAAGGGCAAACCTACTCGAGAAGAAAATGAAGGCAAGAGGCGGAATTCGAAATTTTAAACTCTCTCTGAGAAATTTTATATAAACACTAAATTTCCATGGAAATAAGACAAAAACGCGTGACAGAGATTAAAAGGAAAAGAAGAACTCAAGAACATTCAAACTCGTTGCACTCCATAATCAGTTAAAAATTGAAGGAAAACCGGAATTTAGAGATTGTGAAATGATCGCTCTATCTCATTTCCAGTAAGCAAATCAAGCGTACAATTTTCTACACACACACAGAGAGAGAGAGAGAGAGAGAGAGGTTGTTCAACCCCACAGCCCACAAAGAGGCAGAAGAATGGCACTGAGAACGGCTTTCATCGCCTTTAAATAGCGCCTGCCACGCGGATCCCAAATGACCTTCCCAAAGTCAGAATTTAATGTTTATTTACGGTTCCGGGGCCCGCTCCCTGACCGTTGAATCGGAAATAGGATCTTTTCTTTTGCATTCCTATTTTCTAGCGGTACAATTGGAATCTTTTTTGTGCTTTCTAAAATTCAAAAATGAGTTTATTTTAATATTTTTTCGGGTTCTAAAATTCAAAAATGAGATTGTTTGGCATGCTTCCAAAAATGAGTTTATTTTGAAATATCTTTTATTTTATATGAAAATATTAATTATTATATTTTTAATTTACGGCCTGTAAATTATGTATATAAGTAGAAAAAGGCTTTTGTACTAATATGGATGGGCAGAGGGAGAGACACCACAAGGGCACCTGTCTCCCTAATACTTTATATAGTATTAAAAAATATAATTCCAAATATCTATCCTAAAAATTGTAATTTCAACTCCTTGAAATTATAAATACAATACATATTGTATTTTGTCTCTTTTAATATAAATTTTTTGATATCATTTATATAAATATGCCGGATATCTAATATGACTTAATCGATATTTAATAATTTTTAATTTTTAGATAATTATTTGGATTAAATTTTTAATTGTATTTTCTTAATATTCTCTCAGATTGTATCGAACTCTATTTAAACTAGTCATATGCTTGCACTTTGCATGGGATGACCGTTGATATTTTTTACATTTGAGAAAAATTATTTTGACATTTTATTTATAAAATTAAATATCATTAATTTATTTTTATAAAATAATACTATAAAATCAACGCATATTACACATCCATGACTTAGTTATATTTTAGTGTTATTGAGGAGGCATAATTTATTACAAATTAATTGCTCAAACTTTTTCTTTTGGTTATCAGATTAGTAGAATTCCAAACATAATTTTTTTTTTTTTATTTCTTCGTTCTCAAATGTCAATAGCTGAGAAACAGCATAAAATGCCTTCTAGGAGGGGTACATCAAGGAAGAGAAGGGAGGACCTTGGGACTTACCCTTTGGGGTACCCTCTGACTTGTTGATTTGGGACTAAAAAAAATTTATCACGGGATTAGTTGTACCCACAACCAAACTAAATCGGAATCTGATGTATAGTCACATACATATGAAGGCATTAGACCTTTTTTTTTTTTTTAAGAAAATGAAAGTCAATGGCATCGTGGGATCATGACTGTCTCAGGACGAAGTGAACAAGATGATCAACCTCAAATGTATGATGTGAGAGCTGGTGATCAACTGACAAAGTCAAAACCTAGAAGAGGATACGCGAAATTAATTAAGTTGCTTGAAAGAAAGGGCATATGTATGATGCTATCCTAGACTAGTTGTTAGGGTTTGTTGCCAAAACTTAGTCAAACTATGCCGTGGAATGTCAAAACAGCTGACTATTTTTTTAAAATAATTAACAGAGGCTTCTACTAGAAAATTTTCAATTAAAAGATAAAATTACTAATTTTTCGAAAACAATGAAAAGACCATTCAAATGATCAAGAGGGTGTTTGACTATCTTATAAATTTTTTAAAATATCTAAAATACTTTTAAAAAAAGTATAAATTCATGAATTTTGTTCAGAATTTTTTTTTTTTTTGAAAAAAACTTATAAATTCTAAAAATAAAATATTTAGAATTTACAAATGTTAAAAAAATAAAGTAACTCCATTCCCAACTTTTTTATGTTTCTTATATGTTATTTTATTTTATTTTGACTTATAAACTCATCATTAATATGCTATTATCTTATGTTTACTATTTTCATATCAATAAATATCTATATGATGTCGAAAATATATATATTTTTTTATTCTTAATCATTTCAACAGTAGGAGTTCTTAAGAGTTCATTGTTACTAAACAAATTATGGGTTCAAAGAATATCTTATAAATTATTTAATTTTATTTTTTCTAAACACTTTAATAATTTATTTTTAGAATTAAGATATGCGAATTTATAAATTCTAAAAATATAATTATTCAAAAAATAAATTTAGTTAAATGGGGACCAAATTTTTTAAGCAAACTTGTAAGCATGTGTGGGAGGGAGAGAGTGTGCTTTGTGTGTATGATTGCTAATCATGTCATCTAAAATCATCATAGAATAAAAATGGCCTAACAACACTAACAATAACCTCCACAAGCATGCACTGTTTGTAGGACACCTTTTCAGAGAAACTATAGAAGCATTCAGCCATCTGACTTATATCATGGAAGCACTGTTTTTTTCCCTTAGAAAGAAGGAACATTTTTGTCCCAAATAAATAATTTCATAGTTTAATGGTTGAGAAGAGTCAATCATTTGTATACAATTCAATTATTGCATGAGTCAGCGACTTCACAATTAAAAACTAGGTGTACCCTTTGCTTGAGGATGGGTGCATATGTTATTTCTTTTTTTTTCTTTTTCTTTAAAAAAAAAAAATAGGGGATCATACATATATACATACATACATACATATATATATATATATATATGATACTTATATTATTTTAAAAGTGCTAAAAAAATTTTGACTAATTAGCTATTGCTAACCTAAACCAAGAAACAAGTCCTTTTGTCCTTTCATATGTATTCTGAATCAGCATCTGCACAACAACCATCTAAAAGACCAACATTCAACCACCATTAATATAATTAGACCATAGTTTACATTATTAAGCAAAAAATAAGAAGATGTGATTATATACCTCAAATCAAGTAATATGCACCTTTGCTTTACTTTAATCAAAGTTTAAAGCATTGGGATCTCTGCTAGTAGGACACCCTCCTTGGCAAATTGGAGGAAACTTTATAGGGTTCTAGAAATGTCCTGTCATCGAAGAACAAAAAAAAAAAAACCCAATTTGTATTAGAAAATTGGACATGCTTATCTTATAACAGCAGAAAAGGGCATCCCTCAGACCAATTTTAAGGCTTAGCACACTTATCATGGACACAAAATTAGTCTAAGAAAAGCTTTCGATGACTAAGCATATGGGGTCCCAACAAAAAGTTCCAAAAATGGGATCGAGGAATTTTTTATTATTTTTTTCAAAAGATAAAACAAAGAAATGTCAATCTAATAAAATAATTAGGTGTTGGTTAAGAAAGTGACTGCATGGAGATGGATTCATTGTACATATGCCTAATTCATGATTAAATAATCTTCAATGACAGCAGATTCATTTTCGACAGCAATAAAATAAATCAAAAGGCCAGCAACAGTACTCAAAGTAAAAAAAAAAAAATCATATTATAAAATAAAGTTGATCCTGATAATGGTAGGTCGTAATGAGCCAAGCCACTGATCTCATTAGAATATGGCCAAAGTCTAGTGGCAACAAATATTAAATACTAAATCTGATTTTTACTAAGAACTTTAGTGCATCATGAGGATGGCTAAAAAGCTGTGATATTTCACTATAATAAGGTTTAGGAAATTTCCTCGAAATTTCACACTTACGTATCACTTCATACTTATCATGGTTAGTTAAATTATAAACCGTCACTAATTTGGCATTATTCATCTTTCGGCGATTATTACTGCTAACTTTGTCATATGTTAAAATTTTAATAATCTCACGTCGTAGGTTGAGCCCTAAGATCAGTCTCATGAAAGATGAAAGAGCAACCAATGGAAAACGAAATTAATCATAAAGTTTATGATGGAAGGATTTTCTTTTTTTTTTTTTTTGTTAAATAGGGGCCGTGAAAACTACGGGCCGAGCACGGGATCTCGGTAAAGAGAGATTTTTACCATTCTATTATTTGGTGGGTTATTAATACATCAAGAACACTGATTATGATAAATTTTGACTGTTGAAGTCCTATTATTAAAAAATTTGAATATTTAAAATTTGTTCTAATCATCATCTAATGGTCACACCAGATATCAATGCCCACGGGTAGAATAACTTGTAAAAGAAACATCTCTCTTCTGTTTTGATGTCATCCATTCTAAAAAGGTAAGATTTTACATGGTTCTGAAAAAGTATCATAGTAATTTTTGATTTTATTATCTTAATTTTTTTCAAATAATTGAACCAAATAAGTTTGATAGAGCAATTCTTAGAATATTTCGTTTACATTATTGGCAGGAGAAGAGAAGCTTTCGAGGGGAACATGCATACATAAGAGGCTTAATTGGCAGCTTATGTTGACATTTTGTAAAAATTAATAAATTAACACCGACCATAGTTATAATTAATCTGATAAATACAAGCTTTTGACGTATGAGGGAGATGGGAAACTGTGATCAAACAATTATTATGTATCCGTCTTGTCCTCTTTGGTAAGGTTTGTAATGTCTTACATCAAGCCATGCCATATCTTGGCCGAGTCAAATAGCCTTATACGTCTTGGAAAAATCAAAGAAAAATGAAAAAAAAAAATCGAGGCTTTATGTTGTGTTATTAATAATCGTATGTCCCTCGAGGGGACACATTTTTGTCCATATGGAATTGGAAATGACAACTTATGCCTCTAGGCATCGTAAGGACGAGAATACCAATGGGTTATCCACTATCTTTTTTCTTTTTATAAAAATTTTAAATTTAAATTTCTTTATATATTAAAAGAAAAAAATTAACCTACACCCACTAAAATGCCTATATCATCCCGGCTTAAGAAATCTAGCCTTTATCATCCCCTTCCCCCCCCCGGGGGGGGGGGGGGAACGCCCCCCGTGAAAAAAAAAACCCAAAAAAAAAAGAAAAATAGCTATAAATGTATGACAAACCTCATATATACTTTCAATGCATAATTTGAACCAAAATTTAGCGGAAACAAAAATTAAGTTTTAGGATTACTATTGATCGTACTTTTATTTTTTCCTTCCGACAAATATAAAACTATCAAAATAATTCTTGAAATATGCACAAATTTTTTAAACTCTTAATTTCACTCAATAGATGGTGTGGAGTTTATAAATTTGAATTTAGGGACCTAATACACTAGAAGAGGATTTATATAGACTCTCAACCATTAAAAAACTATTAAAACCTCATAATTATTATTCTAAATTATTGCTGAACATTATGATAATTTAATTAAACATTCAAAACAGAAAAATAAAATTAATTATGTGAAAATTTGAATATAACACCAAACTTGACAAGCAACCAACAAACTCTTCCCCACATTTAATCCCTTTCGATTATATTTTTCCAATTAACTTTTGTTTGAATGTTTTGAACACATTGAATTTAGATTTGAATTTTTAAAAAATTCATAATATTCTTCCACTTAACCCAACAAACCAAATTAAAATCAAAACCAAGTCAATTATATATAAAAACAAAGTACATGAGTCACGGTAATAAGTCCTCTAAAAACGAGTATTATCTTCTGTGTACCACAATATATTCTATTTTCTAACATCATAGTAACATTTTCTTTATGAATAAACCATATATTTATTCGAGATTAAATTTGATGAATTTATCTCAAAACAACAACATGTGCACAACTTTATTGAGAAAATTCATTTCTGAGTTTCATTTAAATGAGGCAATAAACTCATATTTACAATATGATCCCTAAATCTATTTGGTGATAGACCTTTAGTTAAAGGATTAGCCAACACACAATCAGTATTAATGTGTTAAATTACAATTTTATTTTCCAACGCTTTTTCTTTAATGGCTAAGTAAGGATGACAATGGATCGGTTATGGTTCGAATCATGTTAATAATATATCCGACCCTAAATTTTAATTATAATATCCAACCCTAATTCGATT